>JBAWJU010000026.1:0-489100 GCA_037356035.1 Xylaria sp. Z50
CTTTTTTTTTACTTAAAAGCTTTTTTTTTATTATTATTTTTTTTTTTTTTTTTTTTTTTTTTTTAAAAAGCAAACTAGCTAACTAAAGCTTACTAAAGTGCTAGCAAAAAATTAGCAGGTGCTATATAAAAAAAGCAATAAAATATAACTTATAATAGCTTAATAAAACTTTAAAAAGTTTTAAAAAATAGTATAAATAGCTTTAATATTATTAGCTAGCTAATTAATTACTATAATTTAATTAGCAGCAGCTTTAGCTAAACGTTTATTAATTAGCAACTTTTTTTTTTGCCGCTTAATAGTAGCTTTAGTAATATATTATATTTTTTTTTTAGCAAATATATTAATAATATTTTTTTTGCTTTAAAAAATATAAGTAATAATAAACTATATTTTTTTAACTTTTTAAATAGTATAAAAATATAGCTAAGTAGTAATAAAATAACAGGTAAATAAAAAAAATAACTTATAATATTAGGCTTAAGTTTATTAAACTTATTTAAAATATAAGCTAGCTTAAAACTATATATTTTAAATAAGCTAATTAACTATATAAAGTTAGCAGCTATAAAGTAGCTATAAAGCAAAAAAAATATAAAATATTTATAAAAAAATAAAGTTTAATATTATTTTTATATTAAATATATTTAATATTTATAGCTATTTAACTATATTAGTAATAGCAACTTATTAATAATTTAAAATTAATTTAATAATATAATATAAAAAAAGTATTAACTAAAAAAAATTTAATAAAATAAATATATTTATTTTTAATTTTATAATAGTATAGTTTAATACTAACTATGTTTTTAAAAATAAAGCTAGCTTATTATGCTATAGCAGCAAAATAGCAGCAGTATAGCATAAAGTAAAAAAAAGTAAGCGTAAAATAAAAAGCAGAAAATATAGCATTAGCTAAAATAAGTTAAGCTATAGCTTAAAAAATAATAATAAAGCTAAAAAAAAGTACTTATAATATAGTAATAATAATAAAAATATTAATATTAATAATAGTTTATATATTACTTATTAATATAAAAACTTATTTAGCTTTTTTATTATAACTTTATAAGTTAGTAATTATTTAATATTAATATTAGCTATAATATTATAAATATATACTAAAAAAAATAAATTTATTTAATATTAAAAAAAATTGCTATTTAAAAAAGCTTTTATAGTTAGTAATAGCTATTTTTTAGCTAAAGGTAAAATATTTATAAAAATAATAACAAAGTTTAAAAAAAAAAAAAAAAAAAAAAAAAAAAAAAAAAAAAAAAAAAATTTAAAAAAAAAAAAAAAAAAAAAAAAAAAAAAAAAAACTAAAAAGCTATTATGCTAAATAGTTAGTTATATTTAAAATAGCAAATATTATAATAAGTATTTAAATACTTAAATATTTATTTTAAATTTAATAGCTTATTAAAAGCTTATTTTGCTTTACTTATAAACTATTAGCTACTTTAAGCCTTATAATACTTATAATTAGTTAAAAAACTTTTAGTAATGCTTTAAAAATAAAATATATAAAAAAAAAGCACTTTGTTAAAATATAATATAGCAATAAAGTAAAAGCTATTTATATAGGTAAAACTAGTATATTACCTAGGTGTATATAAAAAAAAAAACCTTTTTACTTACTATAGGAGGCTTAGGAATTAATAATATTAAGTCCCTACTTTATACTTTTACCTAGCTGCGACCTACTGGTGACCTACCTTTACTCTGGAGACAAACCCCCTAACAGATGGAGCTAGTTGTCTGAGGCATAACTAAGAAACTTGAAACTCTCTTTCGTTGCGTATTTACGCCGGTACTGGCTACTTGCCTCGGAAAGTACCTTCCCAATGTCGTGTTTCATTCCTGTGTTTGGTTGTAGATATGCTAAAGCCAATTGTCCCACTAGGCCATACGGTTGCAAAGCGGTTTCTATTATTTTTGCAGGTGTATCGCCAACAGGGACACAAGATGCGACCTTTGTCGATAGGCGCTGCTCAAACAACGAATAGTTGAGATAAGTTACTGTTACCTCGCCTATATAATAATCAGCTTCCTAGGGCGTGAAAGCCCATTCATGTGTCTCTTCGTTGGCCTCGACAAGGAACTGTGCAACACTTTGATGTATTAAACGGACTGTTAGTTCTTCTTCGTCAATCAAGATAAGCCCTCCGCAGCATTTCAATGCATTATAGACGTTGTTGATTATTTTATCCGGTGCTCATGACGACTCGTATGGTGCAACACTAAGTGCTTCTCGGAGCTCGTCTGCTACTAGTGGGCGCTTCGCTCCGACGAGTAGTTTTAAAATCTTTTGTTGAAAGGATAGACCAGGATGTTTGGATTTTTGCAAAATATAACGAAACGTCGAAGATAGATCCTTCGGCAAATTCAATAAGGCTTTCCGTATAGAATCATCCGTTTGTTCCGCACAAATGCATTCGATTTGGAGGACTACCCAAAGAAACCTATGCCAATTAGAATTTGAAGCCTTACAAGGGGGAGGGAGAAAGTAGTATATATTAGTAAAAATAATTTTGGTTTTTTTTTAATACTATTTTTACGTTATGAGTTGTTGAAAGTCCTCACATGCCACGGGCTCCTCCCAAGAGAGCGTCTCGAATGTCGATGATTAATTCTGGACTACCCAGAGATAATGTTTTAGATTGAATTCGACGGCGGAGTTCCGAGTCTATGAACTCTTTGAGGTCAGGATTATTCTCGGGAACAATCATTTCCGAGTAATCCCAGTTCAGCCTCGGTGTCGCTGGATCATTGGCCTGGGATCTAATAGAAATAATGATCTTACAGAATGGCTGTACTTGTATAAGACCATGTTTAACTAGTTCGATCTCCTCATCGTCGCACTCGTCGAAGCCGTCAAGGACAATGTGGACCTGATGGGTCTTGTTCTGACGCTGTAGTACGGTTGTTAGGACTTTTATTATTTTATCAAAGTCCGGAACCGGGAAGAAGTCTTCGAAGATGTCGTCCATTGTGTCACTATTTATGTGCCCTTGGAGGACGTGATTGGTTAGAGAGCCGAAAATACCTCTGGCTCCGAGAGTATCCGGATTGTCTCGCCGACAAAAGAAGTATAGTACTAAGTTGGATTGACGAAGGTTAAGATCATCCACAATATTTGCCATAATAACCGATTTCCCCGAGCCCATCTTCCCGGTCAATAAAATGGTACAGGGCCTTTTCTTGGCTTTCCATTCTTTGTAACTAGTTGAGTTAAGGGGGGATGAGGCGGACCCTCGCTTCCGAATCCGTTTCCAAGGAGTCTCATAATCGAAAGATGAGAATAACGACAATCGATGAATCCGCTTCTCAACCTTTTGGCAGTGAATAGCAGATCTATTGGTGACTGCCGCCCATTCTCGGAAGTCTTCGTTTTGACGAGCTTCGCGCTCCGTTGTTTCAGCCTGAAGAAAGTCCGCTTCGTCTCGAATGAATTGCGCCCAACGATTAATGTCTTCCTCTGCATTCTTAAGCTTCGAATCATCCAATGACGAGGTAATCTGGCCGATCGTTGATTTATTGCTGAAACGAACAAAATAATGGCATATCTCCACAACAACAATGAAGTATCTCGTTAAGAGGTCTTGGATTCTGCGTGATCGCGAATATAAGATAGCTAACGCCTGGTATCGTGGAGAAGAGCGTCCGATGTTCATGAAAAGTACTGACAATCTCTCCATAGAGGCTGTGGATGTTGTCATGGCCTTAGATTTACATGAAAAAATTAGCTACGATACGAATTATCACTGTCATACGGCCAAGACTGCCAAATTGCCCCTTGTCACAATCACAGGCACAAGGGATATAAACCTACCAGTATAGTCATTCTCACCAGGGACCAGACCCCACAAGCGATGAGGTTCTGAGAGCCCCAACAATGATATCGCCCAATGCAGCGAATTGCTGTACTGCCTGTAGCAAATATGTAAATCTTGGTCCATAGCATCTTGCTACCGACAGCTTTCTAGTGACCTCGGCGTCCACATCAGCCGTGATTCGCATGACATCATTGATCTGAGGAGGCGAGAATTGAGCTTGAGACCTGATGAGTCGAAAACGGGATTTCTGATCACTGGACAACGATGCCTCAAATTCGGAAACAGCCTGGGCAAGTCGAATCTCAGGTTTGAGCGACACCGTACTAGCAACAGCGAGAGCCATATTCGAACATGCGATAATCCCTTAACTATCAAATGTTGTGGGGGCATTGCTTTTTCTTTTGCCCTTTAGTCTACCCTGCTTACTAACCCGATATTTCGTACTTGTACATTAATATCAATTAGCCTGATTGGATTGTATAACATCATGTTGGCCATCTGGCGGCACTTACCCATGTTGGAATTTATATGTACCCATATTAAGAGTAAACCATATTGAAACTACGCCTTTGACGCATATTAAATTGAAGTGGTGAGTATGGGCGAGACTACAGGTGGGCTAGAATAGTTCTACTTCGCCAGTACTAATCTGATGCCATCTGAAAATAAAAACCTAGAATACAACACATGCAACCATAGCAGGTAATTAGGCGGCGCTAGGCCGGTCTTGGGTATGCAGCTGAGGGTCGAAAATGTGATTTTTACGAACTCCTCGTCATCAGTAGCTTGTCTTACTTTATGGCGACTCACTTCGAACCGATGAGATCCCACTAAGCCCAGTAGCTCTCCACCCCACGCGAACTCCACAAATGCATGCGATGGCTTGGAGTGAAGAATATAATCGCTAGGGAGCTGGTTTCGTTGGGCGACAGTTAGTAAACTGGAGTCGAGAACCAAAAAGTTGCCGAACAGTAGCGATGCAACCGACGGTGTCGATTTCGGAGAAATAGAAGACAGATCCCAAATTTCGGGGCCCACAACGAAGCCCGGAGCGGCGTTTTGCGATCGAATAGCCAAAGTATTCTCGATAGCTAGGGATTAGTCACGGTTATAAGTCTGGCCTAAGGTAATGTGGTGGGGTATATATAGGTGCAGATCTACCTGGTATATCTGTTATTGGAAACGGAATAGCGCTTAAAAGCCATCTTTCAGGGGTAAAAGCAAGGCCAGCGAAGAATCCCTTGGTGAATCTGGCCAAGATCTCCTCATCGCTCACATCATCTTGAAAACGTCTCGCCGGGATTAACAAGCTATAGTTTTCTTGCAAGCCACGATGATGGTTTGGTGTGACGACAGATGTGACGAACGAATCCCAATGGGTCGGGCTAGCTTTTTTCTCGTGGCGGGCTCGATGAAACGGCAATAATTGAGTGGAGATAGCAAGTATCGACAGGCCGGTCGCGGTACAGCCGATAGCAACCCACCTGCCAATCGCCATAGATTAAACTAGATTTGTGTATGCACAAACCTAACGACTGAAATATAAGGTAACAAAAAAGAGTGTATTTTTCGTGAGCATTATCGTCACCTTTTTTAGCTTCTTATATTAGGATGTTCGACACGTGACACTGCTGACGCGAGAAAAAGAGCCGGAGCAAGGTCGTCGCAAGCCCGCTATCGGAAATGTCGGATGAGTGTAGTATAGACTAACGCAGAATGATGATTCACAGCAAACAGACCGCCAAATACATCAAAGCCCTTGCTTCAATTGATTAGTTGTGCCAATTAGCTAATTAGTAATTGACCAAATTGAGAAAAGACTACAGATGTTTATTATGAGATGATAATTATAACGAGTATAGATCTATGATCTTTTGGACTCTATTATTCAGATAGAAGGGATCACAAACCATCTAATCGTCGCGCTCAATGCACGCCTTAAAACGACGAAACCCTACCAAATAACTTCATGGAAGTATTCAACTATTCATTCAAAAGCCAAGTTTAAGTGGAGGTCACTCGTAATTAGCATAAGATGATATATAGAACAACCCTATGGATCGACACGTGAAAGCCGAATCTCTAATTGAATTGATACTAGAAAGGTTCGGGTTCAAAATGTATTCGGCTAAATAACACCATGGTAACTCGGAAAACTGTCTGGCTATCTGCCAAACTTATCCCATCTATCCTCCCATCTTCCATAAGTATACGGCATAAAGAAACCTAAACTCTATTCACCAATAGTTAAGACAGCAAATAGCTAGGCACCCTCATTCTAAACATGCTTGAGAGTTTTCATAGCAGGAGTTCCCACGACTCTCTTAACTCCCATCAAATCTAGAGTACCTGCAATTCAAGTTAACTAGGTAGTTACACAATAAAGACCAGTCATATGTTCACAGCGTTTGAAACATAAGTTGAAAGGCTCACTTTACAAACCGCAGTGTGTTGACAGCTTTCTCCTGCTTGAATCCTTCCAAGAAGGCTAGGTACATATATGCATCATGGCTCAAAGATTCGGATTCCTGACACGACCAATCATCGCTTGTATAGGAGCCGCCTCCTTGTTCCACAAGTGCTCAATGATTGCTTCAACTTCTTTTCATCTTTCCTTCAGCACTATCCGAGTGTCTGAGTGTCTGAGCGTCTCAGGCACCTGGTGTACCAGCAGCGATGTTCGGCATGTTACAGTGACTATACAGCAGTGTCTTGTTTGTTTCTTTATTGGAAAGGTCAAGCCCGATGACAGGAATGAGGCCATGAGCACATAAATGAAAGCGAGTGGCAATCTTTGATATTATCGTAGTACATACGCTAATGGTGAAAGACGGATAAAAGATTGTTTCGGGCTCATATGATGCTTACGTCAAAACGCATTGGTACTCTGCTGCCTGTATTATAATACGCCATAACTTATAAATGCCAAGAACGTTGCTACGGTGCTGCAATAAGATACGTCCTTTCCAAAGTAGCCGTTTGATGCTTACCACATGTCACCCTGGAGACACCTATAGCAATTTTCTCTCCACGCGGAAACCCTCCATTCTAGATACCTATTTTGCACAACTCCTCAACTTTCACATCAATCACTGTCATCTTCACTATCAATAGATACACTCATATTAGGCGAGTATGGCTACTCCCAACTCTCTTAAACAGGCTTTAAAGCAGAAGGCCACGGAAACGGTAGAGCAGCCTTTACCCGACGACGATTACAGCATTGGCCTCGACACCTTCATGCAAGGCTCAGAAACATACCAAGACCTCATTGCCTCCCAACTATCTCAAGTGCTAGCCCCTCTCTTTAACTCGCGCACCTATATCTCGGTGCTGGAAATCGGGCCGGGCCCGACAACCATACTTGGATATCTACCCAGCCGTATGAGACGGAAGATCTGCGAATACACCGCATTTGAGCCCAACGTCCTGTTCGCTATGGGTTTGGAAAAATGGCTGCAATTCCCTATGAAGACTGGGTCCCTGTTTCCCAATATGGATACTCGACCTAACATCCATCAAGTCCCATTCGTTCTAGATAACCAGTCAGGAAATAATGTCGGTACTGACACGAAATACGATGTGATCCTCTTCTGCCACAGTATGTATGGCATGAAACCCCACAATCAGTTCATCGAACGGGCGATTGCAATGCTCGATCAGCAGTTCGGAGATGGAATAGTGATTGTTTTCCATCGCCACGGGACCCTAGATGTTTCTGGATTGGTGTGTCATCAAACGGCTTTTTTCCCTACTGGGATCGTCCGCGTACCAACTGACCACGCTTTAAAGGTGTGGCGTGGCGTAGGTCGCTTTGGCCTAGGGAATCCCTCGCTCAGTGCACCTGAGGCCATGATGGCATTCACCAAACACGCAAAAGCCTTGACAGAGTTGACAGCTCATGTGCCGTTGGCGAAGAGTGACATGGTGGTTAAAAACCGAGAGGCTTGCCTTCACCGTCCTGCCGCGATTATCCGGCCGACAGAGATTGAACACATTCAGCATTGTGTTCGATGGGCTATAAAACACAAGACAGGCCTGACTATTCTCGGTGGTGGTCATAGCGGTCACTGCCTCTGGCCCAGCATCGTCTCGATTGATATGAGCGCCTTTGATAACATACATATCCTTGCAACCGGGGATGATGAAGGAGATGGAGATCCGAGCTCTGGTCCATTAGTCATCGTGGAGTCCGGCTGTAAAACAGGCGATATCATCCGCAAGACTATGCAGGCTGGTCTAACAGTGCCCCTGGGGGCTCGGCCAAGTGTAGGCGGGGGGCTGTGGCTACAAGGCGGTATCGGGCACCTAGCTAGGCTTCACGGGCTCGCATGCGACTCCATCATTGGTGCCGTGATAGTCAGCGTTAACTCCGGCCAAGTTTTCTTGGTCGGCCGTGTGCCAAGCCAACACCGGCCCTCTGGTGCCGTACGCCCGGAAAACGAAGCAGATCTACTCTGGGCACTGAAAGGTGCCGGTACTAACTTCGGTATTGTTGTCAGCGTGACTTTCAAGGCTTACCCTGCTTTGAACTACATGACTCGGAATTGGGTTTCCCCATTGATCAATGGCTTCGGTGCGGGAAGCAGACTCGGCGATTTTGAAAGGCTAGTCGCTAGGGGACTCCCCCGGAACAGTTCCGCAGACGCATATCTTTACTATGATGCTGCCCAGTTGCGTTTCGGCGTGACTTTGTTTGAATCTTCCACAGAAGATTTCGCCTTAGACACACCCAGTCCTCCGGCTGTAGAAAGCTTAGGGCGGGAACACAATAGCAAGATCGTGGATGGCGTTGGTCTGTTCGAGACGGAGATGTACATGTCCGGGATGCATGGTGGACACGGTGGCGGAAAGACATCATCGTTCAAGAGATGCTTGTTCTTAAATGAAATAGGAGCAACAGACATCGCCGACGCCTTGGTGGAGGCTATTCAGGCCCGCCCTTCGTCACTTTGCTATCTTCATCTTTTACACGGCGGCGGAGCAGTCCATGATATTGCGGCTGATGCTACTGCTTTTGGCTGTCGAGACTGGAATTTCGCATGCGTGATAACTGGAGTCTGGCCACGAAACCAAGACGGAACCAGAGCCTCCCAGGCAGCCATAAAATGGGTTTACGATGTTGCCATGGTCTTATTACCCTTGAGCATTGGGGCATACGGGGCTGACCTGGGACCCGACCCCCGGGATATCCCTCTCGCAGAAAAGGCATTTGGGCCGAATCTCCTACGCTTATCGCTTCTCAAAAGCAAGTTGGACCCGCATCGTGTGCTAGCTTACGCTTGCCCACTCCCTAAAGCACCATTAGAACCGAAACTTATCATTCTTGTAACGGGCGAAAGCTGCGCTGGCAAAGACTATTGCGCTGGTCTCTGGGCTTCTTTCCTTAAAAACGCTGATGCCACCCCCACAAGCCTTACAGTGCATGTAGTGAGTATTAGCGATGAGACCAAGCGAGCATACGCGGACGCTACCGGTGCTGATCTAAGTCGCCTGTTACATGAACGCGCCTACAAAGAGGAGCACAGACAAGCGTTGACAACATTTTTCCAGGACCAAGTGCACAAGAGACCTCAGCTTCTGGAGGATCATTTTATGAATGTAGTGAGAAGCGCCAAGGATGTGGACGTACTGCTCATCACCGGGATGAGAGAAGAGGCACCCGTTGCAACTTTATCGCATTTGGTTCCAGCCAGCAGGCTAATCGAAGTTCGTGTCCAAGCCAGCGAGGAAACGCGGCGGGCTCGCCGAGGTTGTCAGGGTAGTGGCCAAAACGACGGCAAAGATAAAAGAGAGGACAACGACGGACCGAAGGCTATGAATTACCGCCCTAGTTTCACCTTTAACAACGAAAAAATCGGGGACGAGGAAGCAACAACTTTTGCGGAGCACAACCTGTTGTTTTTCTTCCACGAGGACTTTCAGAGACTAGCCAACATGGTGCGTCTGATCCCAGACTTTCCTCGCCAAGGAATCGATTTCCGCCATGTGCTCGACATCTTCCAACAGCATGAAGGATTAGTATTGTGTGCGTCCCTGCTGCGTAATATCTTCGATGGCGACTGGGCTGAAGTCGGTGCGGTAGTGTGCTGCGAGGCCGGCGGGTTTCTCTTCGCGTCAGGACTATCTGCGTGGGTCGGCGTGCCCCTGGCATTGATCCGTGAAGCCGGAAAGCTCCCCCCGCCTACGTTATCCGTTGTTAAGCACTCGTCACATATTTCGTCTTCGTCTAGCGACGCAAAAGAGAAGAGAATCGAGATAGAGCGAGACGCAGTCCCCAAGGGTGCGCCGGTAGTGGTGGTGGACGACGTTCTTGCCACGGGCAAAACACTCTGTGCGGTGCTAGAGCTACTAACTAAGGCCGGAGTCAACGTTGAGGATATCACTGTCATGACCGTGCTCGAGTTCCCGTTCCACCGTGGCCGACAACTTTTACGTGAGCGCGGTTTCGGCAGAGTCGATATCAAAAGCCTGTTGGTCTATGGTGGCGCTTAGTGGGGGAATGTTGGATGATACTTGGATCCATGAGATGATGGTAGAAACTCTCTCATAATGTTTTTGAGCTAGGCTGCTTAACTTCCCTGCCTTGTAATCTATCTTGATATCCGTAGAGGGGATGATATTAATACTACAGGTTACATCAAGACAACTTTAGTGACATAATTAGCAGAAAACAGCCACACGAGTACTTCGTAACAACAGTTACCACTATTTAGTGTGCATCATCGGAGCACTTATAAGGAAGAAGAGAAGGGGCTAACTAAACCGTAACCTATAGTTAATTTAGATCTCTTAGTCTCATTCGCTTATTACTCCTAGATTAATTGAGTACGTGCTAAGTAGGCGTGTTGTAAGCGTTGCATTATCGTGTAACAGCAGATGATGATCAACCCCCTATACTTGAGATCATGACAGCAAGCAAGAGAACGATGGAACTACTATAATTATAATTTCGTTAATTGAGAGATTTATACTACGGAAACTTTGAAGTACTTAGTGGCTACCAAGTCCTAAAGAGTATACCAATGCAGGTCTAGGCAGTAATATTCAACTGCTTTCAGCTTCAACACTCATAACTCGGTATACTTTCGCGAAAGTTGGAAGATATCACTCTATCAATGTTCGGGTGGGTAAATTTGGCAAATTGGCAATGCGTCCCGGACAGATATCCCCTATTCTATCGGAATAGATGAAATACTTGCTGCAAACAAGTCGCTAAAGATGAATAGTACGCAGAGTATAGAAAAACCGTGGTCCAACTCTATAAGTATAATCCCCCGCTGGCAATGCAAAGTCATATCCAACCCGGAATGTCCTTCGGCATATTAATCCCCCCTTCCCAATCAAGCCTTAGAAACAATGAACTGCGTAGCTTGTGAAGCAAACGTGGCCACCTCAGCAGAGTGGACTGTAAGGCTGTTGCCCGTGGCGCAGATCGTGTCGTGGACCATGCAGTACATCCGCAGCACGCTGGAGTACGTGCTTAGCAGTTCGAGGCTGTCACCGCCTCGGGAAAAGATTCCGTTCTTCGTCGCGTTTCCGACGTCGAAGCTCTGGCCAGCGG
The DNA here is from genome assembly GCA_037356035.1 of Xylaria sp. Z50. Lineage (NCBI taxonomy): Eukaryota > Fungi > Ascomycota > Sordariomycetes > Xylariales > Xylariaceae > Xylaria > Xylaria sp. Z50. Next base: position 11,407 of record JBAWJU010000026.1, read on the forward strand.
TGAAGGTCGGGTCACCGAATGAAACGACGGCCCGAACTGGGCAAATTAGTACGCGACAAATAGACGGGAAAAGAAGAATAGTTTTAACATACTGTATTTCCTGTAATCCTCAGTGAGCGGGTCCGGCTTCAAGACGCCACCAGCCAAGGCGTCCGTCATGACGTTGCCGCCTTGGCTGAAACCCAGCAGCACGATGCGGCTCGAGGCCCCGCAGGCGGCGACGTAAGCCTTGACCTTCTTGATGGCGTCCGTGATGCCCTCGTATACGGACACCGGGTACGTGCCGTCGTCGTAGATGGCGGCCGGGTAGTCGACGGCGACGCTCGCGGAGTTCGGAACCAGCGCCTTGACCGCCGAAGTAACCTGACTCAGGGGTCCCTCGCCGGGATCTTCCTCAGACCCGCGCGCGGCGATCATGTACAATCCGGAGACACACGTGACGGCTTCCTGAGCCTGTATCAACGGGTGGGCCGCGGCCATCGCAGCCAGGCCCAGGAGGACTGTAGAGCGCAGCATCTTGACAGCTCGGGGGCGGAGGGCGGGGGTGAGGAGTGGAAAATAGGCTCACTCGAAGGAGGGAGGATGGCTGAGGTTGGGTGAAGAAGCTATCTACATCGCGTTTACATTTCACGGGCAGAAACGCCGCTTCTTATATCTTTTCCCGTTTCATCCTAGGTGGGAAGCCTTCCAATCCAGCTCCAACAACCTTACTTTACTCCTACTACGCTTCTCGGATTGCGTGTCGCGGTTGACACCTTCTAAAGCTAGGCAAGATCACTCCAACCCCAATCATTTGACCACGAGCGTGGAACCTGTTTCAACCCCAGCGTAGGATCACAGAAAGACCGTGACGGGGTTGAAACCGACCCTGAAGCTCCGCTGAAAAGAAGCTAGCCATGACCTTCTCTTCTTCGAATAGCTTCCTTTTCTCATGCCGAAAAGAAAAAAAAACCAAAACAAATCTCAACATTCCATCCCAACATTCCGCACCGCTTCCCCACCTCAAGCCCTAGCGCTCTGCTAACATCTCACTACCGTCGGGTGATATTTCGTTTTCGAGGCATGGAGGTCGAAGTCACTAATCGAAAGCCACCAGTAGACGGCATTGAAACGGACTCCAGTTGCTTGATTAGGAGATGCCAAGCGGGCTCCACAAAGCTTGGTCGAGGGGCACTGAGGGATTTGGCTACATTAGTGCAGCTTCCCAATGCCGATCCTGCGGACGGTCCTGAAACGTGTGTCGTTGATAGGTAGGGCTACCCTCCTGCATTGTATCATTTAGTCTTTTTCACACACTACAACCCTCCCAAGCTTAATTCCGCTCACCGAGAGCGGTTTTGCATCCAGTTGTGTAAAGTGAGCCCTTGTTTATCAGTGGTTTTTGTGGGTAACGCGGCTAACCTCCCGTGCCTCGGAGGACCCTGGAGGACGGAGGGTAGTAGTCGTGTGTGTATGTAATTCGATAGGTCGCCGTTTAGTCCGTGATTACACACATACCTCAGGAAACTTCCGCCACATACGACCCGAGACCTCCTGCGACAGGAATTTGCTACGCTTTGTAGTCACCACATAAAGGAGCTTCACGTTCCCGTTCCCCTTGGGAATGCTAGGGGATAATCTTGCGATACGAAGACAGAGCGAGCGTCGCAAGAAGGAAGTGTCGTTGGTAAGGAGACATTAGCCTTGATTCGGAAGGTGTGCGGACCAGAACGCAATCGGCGAATGAGACGCGCCCCAAAGAGCCGGGCCGAGGGATAAGATTGTCGGAATGCATCCTTACTATTACCAAGGACCGCGCAACCGTGACAGCACGAGGATAAAAGGACGGAAAACATCCGCTATTTTGAGCGCGTGGGTTTCCCTCGTCTGCCTTTTACCTATCTGTTTACTTTGGCGCCGTGGAAATGTTACTCTGCTTTTAGTAAACTCAGGCGATAATCGCAGACCACCTTCCTTCCTCGTATATGCTTTTCAGATTATATCTTTCCTGCTTATGCGCTGGCCGTGCAGACTACCAACGGAAACCGCCGATACTGCGCCAGCTCGAGGATCGGGGCCACTCGAGGGGACACGGAGGAGATGAGGGTTTAACTTTAGGATTCTTAAATTTTAATCGATTAAATTATATCTTATAGAGCAATCTACCTGGAAGGATTGCAGATCGAGGGAGTTATTTTTTTTATCGACGACTTCGTACCCCGGAAAGGTGGTAGTCGGGCTGTCCGTGGTAACCGAACTAGAGGAAGGCAGGAGATCAGCCGGCCGTGCGGGTGCACGGTCTGTGACTTACAACGTACACCGACCCGGACCGGGCCGAATGAAGGGCCCTAAATACATGATGACCAGCCAGTATACTCAGCTAAATATATCATGGGTTTCAGAAGCCAACACCACGAGCATACGGTGTGTCCGAAACCGTCTTATAGTCAGCCAGTGCTAGCACATGTGTGTTCCTAGGCAGAGGTTATGACAAAAACCTAGTCACCTTGTCAAGATGTATATTCTATCCGCTCTAGTCTATCGCATAGATTACTCACAGGTGTATGATTGCTTAACAGGCACAGGAATAGCTAACTAGGCACGTAGCTGACGACAGGAGTTAATTATCTTCCCCTAGCTATATCCCCGACCAACTCGCGCCAAGCCTTCCTAGATCTACTCTTCTCTTACGCTGCATTAGTTGAGAGGTAGTCATGATATTAATCACGGTATCTGGCTAGATATGTGAATTGACTCGAGGGTGTAAGGGGGCAAGAGGTCTCATTTCACCAAGCCGTTCTTGAGACATACTTTAATTGCATTAGGCATTTGAGGTAAGGTCATCTCATCCCCCAGGGCCGGGGCCGGGGCCGGGGGTAGCGGAGCCCATACTCGACCCGAGGTGTTCGTATTACACGTTATCATACATTTATAGCGGCGCTGCCGCGATTAGAACCTGTGTGGTCTCTTGATCCTCCTGTTTTGCCTGAAATTTTGCCCATCGATTTTCACCAACACACTCCCGACGCCGGCCGAGCCCCTCCGAACCAATTGAAACCCAAGATTTTTATCATCGCCATCACAAGTGCTAAATGGAAAAACCACACCTCTCATTACCGGTATAAGTTGTAATCGCCGTGTCTCATTTTATGGCCTTAATTGGAATCTTCCCAGGACATTGAGCGAGATAGTCCTGCCTGAGCCCACCACTCATCAGGAATGTCTACCCGCGAAGCAAGGCTCTGCACGATTCGGTGCATACCTGATAACCATTCTCTGTCGGGCTCATTCGCATCACCGGATTCCGGCGATTGTCGTGACTGTGTGTCAGCTGCAACGTCAGCGTAGGAACGGCGCCAGTCACGAACGGTGATCTGCGGCCAGAGGTCATCCGGTTGCTCCCCATGTTCATCTTCGTCATCACTTCCAGGGTTATCCGTAACGGGGTCGCACGGAGGTTCTACCTCTTCGTTCGGGATCGTTACTGATGTGTCCGCAGAGTTGGTTCCGTTGGTTTCCGACGTGTTGGCAGAACCGGCTGATGCGAAAGATGAGCCAACACTTGGCGGTTGAGGATCAGGAGTTAACGTAGATTGAAGTGTATCCCATACCCCATCACCTTCGGGACTCAGACTACGATCTCTATCGCCGAGCCCATCAGTATATCCGACCCGTCGCGTATAGCGATGGGATGTGAGATCACGCTCAGTGTGACGCCTACGGCGATATCGAGACTCGGCATTGTTACGTTCATCATCGCGCCTCCATATCGAGCGCCTAGAAGCGTCTGGGAAAGGATGCCCGAAGGATGTGAGACGGGGCGGTACAGATGGCAATGCGCTAGGAGGCTGAGTTGAAGACTATGAAATAGAATGTCAGTAAGCGCCGGTTCGTAGTGTTTATATACAGTTCGGCCGAGGACTGTGGATCTATATATGAGACTTACCGATCGAAGTGTAGTGGATATGTGTGAAGGCAATACATTGGTAAGCTGACTCCAGGCATCGTCGAGGTCGTCCATAGCAAGGCCTCGTGGAATCTCAATCGCCGCTACCTGGGCGAGGTATCGTTGTTGGGTGTCATTCAGCTCAGAGAAGCGGGGGATTTCCGGGCGTGGGCTGTGGCGTGGACTTTGGGTGGTGTCAGGAGGGCGAGATGCGGACCTCAAGCTAGATGAACGTTGCAAGTAACCTGGTACTGATACTGGGAATTGGCGGGAGGAGTTGTAGTTGCTAGCCTCTAACGCGGCCAACATACGGAAGCGATGCTCTCGGGCCTCATTGATCTGACTCTGGCGACGGCGGTCGGGGCGACGAATAGGAGTTCGAGTATGTGATATATCCGAAGGGCCCTTTGTAGAAGATTTGGATGGAAGATCGGATTCAACCGGGGGAATGAAGAGTCTAGAAGCGTGTGGTAGTTAGTTAAGAGCCGTGGCGCAAAGAGGGTGGGCGTAATTGCCAAGGGCTGATTGAATGCATGTTGTGATGGGACCAACCGCCATGCGCGCGATGCGCCCAAGCGCAATCAAAGTATCAATGTATCAAAGCGCCGTTGCGAGTGAACCTGAGCTTGAGCGTCGTGGGAATAAAAGCGAATAATGACAGATACCGCGGCAAACGGGGGATTGGTGGGACGGGCGCATGCGCGATGCGCGTGGCGCGATTTGAACAACTTACGGCAGACCCATTTTAGCAGCGAGTCGTTTCGCGCAAGCGCGTGTGGCAGCAGATGACGGAGAATGGGTCACGGGACGGAGTAACAAGAAGTCAGGGACACTGGAGAGACTTGAACAGGACGAGAGACGCAATGCACGCAAGCGCAGAAGAGGTTCGGGATAGATAGATTATGGGTTGATTACGGATTGATTATAGGGAGATATCCGATAAGATCAAAACGGCGCTTGAAACAGGGGAAGATGGGATGGGTAAGTAGAATGAATCGTCGACGTGCAAAGTTACGAGGAAAAAGATATGGGCGCAGGTATGGGCGCGCGTATGTTGTCGGGAAATGGTGGTGTTTATGATTAGTCGGCGATGGAAAGATGGATTCCGTCGACGGGTCAAGGCGTCGGGGTGGTTGAATGATGGATGATGAGTGGTGAAAAAGGGAAGACGGCGGACGGCGGCGACGGGAAACGGGAAACAAGGAATCAAAACAGACGAGGGAAAAGCAGATGGCAGGGATCTTCCGGCAACCCATGTACCTAGGTACGTACTGGTGTGGTATAGTAGTACAAGGCAGGATACAAGGGATCGAGAGACAGACAGCCAATGAGAAATCTCAATATATAGAGAAAGAGTGGGGATGTGGCTGGAAGAATCAACCGCGACCCAAGGGACAAAAAGAGACACAAGACGATAAGGAGCCGCATCGTTAGTAGGATACATAATATGTAGCATAAAGACAGTAATATCTTCATGTACCTATCCAACTCGCTGCCCTGCATGTGTGCGTCTTGCGGACCTATCACGTATACATCTGCCGCGACTACCCCTGTGCTGCTGTACTGCCTATTACCTACCTATCTATAGTAACCTTTGTATACCACACTATTCTAGGTGCTATGTATACTACTATACTACTGTAGTATTTGAGTACATATGTAGTGCGTCTAGATAGAAGCTCTACTATGTATAGTACCAAGTAGTACTGGGGCGACAGCTGGTTGCCGCCGCTAAAACCGCTAGTACTTGTGAAACTAGTGTGTACTATACATCCATGATCAGTACCTCACCTTAGGTACACTAGTAAACCACAGGTGGGGGATATTTTTGCGCAGATGTTTTATCGTTGCCATAGAAAAAAAAGAAACTTCAATCTAGCAAAACAAGGACAGGCATTAGACATAAAGCCTAGCAATTCTACGGTACTCCATCTCCCGAGTGTCTGCCCAGCAACAATAAAATAACAACACAACAGCAATATTTAACAGTCCACTCGAACATCTCCGTCTCCGCCCAGGCACAGAAACATCCGTCCCCACTCCACACTCATTGCTCAAACATCCACATCCAGTCATCACGGGAATCAACATCAAACCTGATAACCTGATATCCAGGTATCAACCATCTTAGCCAGTCATAATTATTCCCGTCACTGCGTCACTACATCACTACACAGAAAGACAGAAGACAAAAGACACCATGTCGTTTGAGCTGAGGCTGGAGCCCATTACCGCTCTTCTCAAGAACACCCCCCAATCCTGGAAGGCCATTCACGTTGCCGGCACGAATGGCAAGGGTTCCATATGCGCATATCTACACGCCATGATGCGCGCCAAGAACATCTCCTGCGGCCGCTTCACCTCGCCTCACCTGGTTGACCGCTGGGACTGCATCACAATCAACGACAGGCCCGTGTCCGAAACAAAGTTTTACCACTTTGAGAAAATAGTCTCGCGCCGGAGCCAGGAGCAGCGCCTGGATGTGAGCCCCTTTGAGTTGCTCACCGCCACCGCTTTCGAAATTTTCGAGAACGAAAAGGTCCGCTTCGGCATCGTCGAGGTCGGGCTTGGCGGCACAGACGATGCCACCAACGCCCTGAAACACAAAGCTGTCACCGTCATCTCCAAGATTGGCCTTGATCATCAGTCTCACCTCGGCAACACCCTCGACAAGATCGCTGCCCACAAGGCCGGCATCCTGCGACGAGGCGTGCCTTGCGTGGTCGATGCGAGCAACTCCCCGACTGTATTAAGTGTCGTGCTTAACGAGGCTATCAAACTAGGTATTACAGCATACCCTCTAGATTTGCGCCTCATCCCCGATGTTAAGTTCCATGACAGCCTTGAGCCGCACCAGCAACAGAATTTATTATGCGCACAGCAGGCTTTCAACCTCGCCTGCCCCGAACACGCTGGAACGGTGCAAGAGCTCGTGGACATAGGTGCAAATGCCGTCTGGCCTGGTCGGCTGCAGTCCATCAGCATCGAGAAAATCACCGAGAGACGGGAACACATCCTTCTAGACGGCGCCCACAATCCCCAGAGCGCAGGAGTGCTCTCGACTTTTGTGGAGAAGCGACTCCGAGAACCCCGCCAACCCGTTACCTGGGTCCTCGCCGCGACGCAGGGAAAGGACGTCTCCGAGATGTTGAAGACGCTCTTGCGCGACGGCGACAACGTTGCTGCAGTGGAATTCGGTACGGTTGATGGCATGCCCTGGGTCAAGCCAACAAAGCCTGCCACTATCTTCGAAACGATCGATAAAATTGGAATTAAAACCTCGGCGCAGCAAGACGCCCAAGATGATGTGCTGAAGGCGCTTAAGTGGGCCAGTGAAATATCCCGCGAAGGTCCCCTAGTCGTTGCGGGCAGTCTCTACCTAGTGTCTAATGTTCTGAAGCTCCTTCGAGCACAGGAGCCTCGAAGGGAGTCACTATAAATAATTTAGCTCACTACCCGTCTATTACAGTCTAAAGGAGATTCCACAACGGAACATATATATTCGCGACACAATGGATATACTCTAGGTTGCAGTTATGAGAGCTCTACATGGTAAAGGTGGCATTGAATTTTCCTCTCTCTATTCTCTATTCTCTATTGCATATGGGTTTGGTCAGCATTTCGGAGTACAGGAATGGGATATGATGAGGGCATTTTGCTTTTAGGATTGGACATTCTCGAACACGGCGATGTTGTTCTATTTCGGCCCGGATATAATGATAAAGGGCAGCGGGTAAAGGGCTAGGAACCCGCCATCTCTTATGACTTAGCATTGTTTTTGGTCACTAAAGTGGATAAGCTGGTTGATTTTCTTATTGATTTCACGGGAGGCGGCATTTTCATGTTTCAAAGATACCAATTTCTATTCAATACAGAGTTAACTATTCTTACCAACCCCCCCCCTCCTCCTCACCAGTCTTCACGATTGCACCGGTTTCCTGCCCCAGACTCTGTTCAGCGTCCAGAAGCACAACGTACCTTGCTCGAATTCCTCGCGGATTTGGTTTACGGCCTTCTCTGCCTGTGCCTTTGTCCTCATCTCCTCCACTTTACCGCTAGCGACCATGCCAAGGAAGGTTTGGTACGCCAGTCGCAGCATGGACTCTTTGGTCCCTATGTCTAATTTCTCATACGGCGAGGTATGGTAGTCCTTCTCCGAGAGGTCGACGAAGCCAGCGTCTTCCAAGTGTGTTGTTAAAGTGGCCGGCATCCTAGCAATGGGCGAGCCGAGTCAGTATTGCCCCACACCAATAGTGCGAACTACGCTACAGGGGAAGGGGGAAGGGGGAAGGCAGGGGTTAATTAGTAGGGTTAACTTACTTGAGATCCATGCCTTGCGCATTACAAAAGTTCCAATTAAGCGTCGCGTACCTCGTCCAACCCGGGGTAATCGGCAGGACCCTAAATTCAAACGGGCCCGAGTCTTCCCATAGGATCCAGCCACCGGGTCGCAACAGGGTCATGAAATTGCGCGCAACGGGTACCCAGTCCTCCTTGCGCAACAACGACACCAGAAAGCGCGCGTGGACGAGATCGAACTTCCCCAACAGTTCCGACGGGAACGGCTCAAACACATCCCCGTACTGTAGCTGGACGTTCGGAGGTAGCTTCTTGGCGAACTTGGTAACGTCAATGTCGAAGCCCCGGATTTTAGCATTGGGCAGCTGTTTGGCGACAGAGACTGCCCAGACACCCGTCCCGGTACAGACGTCGGCAATTATGGGCGACGACTTTGATTCTAGCTCTTTCTCGATCTCTCTTGGCAGGAGAGTGTTTCCTACCAGCGGCATCACCATTTTATGATGGTTCCAGTCGAGGCGGTCCTCCTCCCAGCCCTTTTCTCCATTGTTCAGATAGTAGATGCCCATGTTCGCGAGATTGTCGTAGTGTAGATGGCTATGATATCGCTCAATGTCTATGGGAGGGAGGGGTTGGGTGGGCAGCCCTTGGTGTTATTTATCCTGGTGCGTCACGGTGTCGTAGTAGTGTAGGTCAAGACTAAGCCAGGTTAGATATGTACTGTGGGCCTTACAAGGCTTTGAGCGAGGCAACGTGGGATCCGGGGAGCAGCTTTTTATAGCAGAATCGCGATATATATGCGCCTCTACCCGAGATGCTATCGGTTCCTTTGGCTGCGAGGGAGTTAGCGCGCCAAGTGTATGAAGACATGGTCAGTTTTCCTCATCGCCCCCTTGTATCTATGCTGAACCCTAGTAATCTCCTGTTGGTAAGGTTTGTCGTCATCCCTTCCGAGATACGTCTTGTGCCGGGTGTCCTATCTTCCAATGAACTAATAGCGCAACGGGTGCGTCGGTGCACAAACCATTCTGCTGGGACCCAATACGAAAGCAAGGGACTTTGGTCTTCTTACCAACATAGCCCGATCATAGCCTGTGTACTAGGACTTAGTATTTCCAGCTATCCGGGTCCGGCCCCCAGGACTCCGCTTTTCGATTTGGATTGTTCGGCACTAATATTACGACATTCATTGCGGCGTGCGTCGGGGGGCAACTACGTCTAAATAGGGCGCTCGAATGGAGACCACAAACGGGTTCGATACTATATAAACCACGCGGGCGAGGTTCCATTTCGCCCCCAACTCGCCCATCGGCTATACTATACATAGAACTAAACCCGGGGGGACATGCAGGTATCGGGCGGAGTAGTTGGCCCAAGGACCTATCTGCCGATATGCAATAATAACCTAGCCACATCATCATGTGGCTCTGCTCTGGGCATGGTTACTCCAAACTGCTCAAACCGCCAGCCGAAACCTACATGTAAGAGATCCAATAGTCGCCTCTGCGCGTTACCAACAATAGTCTCCATGCCGACAATGCCACCTGATCATCTCATTATCGTTTGCTGCCACGCGGTCTGGCTGGGTGGGCCCGCGCAGGGCTTCGACGAAGGAGAGTGGCTATTGGCCGATTTTCAAACGGGCGAGACACCAACCTTCATCGCCCATATCAAGGCCGGTCTCCACGTGTTAAAGGATAACGCCAATTCGATATTGATGTTTTCGGGGTTAGTTGCGACACTTTCCTTCATTCAGCTGTTATCCGTTCCCATTTCGGCCACTAAAGCTTGAGATGGACCCCAAGAAGGAGAAGGTTGAGGCGTCGATCCTACTATTTGTCATCCACTTCCCAGCTCGCTCGCTCAAGACTATTCCTCTATTGACATAGCTATGCCTCTACTGACATATATCACGTCGTATTAGTGGCCCTACACGCAGGGAAACACGGTCATCTGAAGCAAGTAGCTATGCCAAATTAGCCGCCGTCAATTCCTACTTTCAAATCATCCCAGAAGGTAGTGCATCTTCTAGGATATTCAGCGAGGAGCGAGCTCTGGACTCATATTCAAACATACTCTTCTCTATTCTTCACTTCTGGTCTATTTATCGTGTTTGGCCAAAGCAGCTATCCATTGTGAGCCATGCCTTCAAGCGCGAGCGCCTTGTTGACAGCCATTGCGGCGCTATCCGCTTTCCCTTGGATCGCATTAACTTCGTCGGTATCGACCCACCAGGTATGACGGATGGCTCGAACAAGGCTGCTATACCGGGGGTCATTGAAGCCGTTGGCCAATGGAAGGACGACCCCCACGGGGAAGGAGATGCTTTATCTTCCAAGCGAATGCGGCGAAACCCGTGGAGCATACCACAAACCCTGTTCTTAACCGAGGAGGATCGCGGCTGTAGCGGGGTTCGCTTTCGTATCCTCAATGACGGACAAGAGTATCTCATGAACGGCGTTCCTCAACCATGGTCTGATGATACCAACTCTTCCGCTCTTCCGCCTAGTCCTGAGGGGGAAACGTCCTAGATCTTTGGCGACGCAACCTGACCGGAAATGTCGGAAGAACCTATTGTATCTAAAACAAATCTTACCGCGGCTTGACGCATCTGGGTGTTAAATTCATGACCTACCCCCGGATAGACAATATCCTCAACATAGACTTTCCCATCCTTGTACCACCCACTAGTAGCGTTCTTAAAGAAATCCATGAATTGCCTCCCGGCGTAGTACGGCACCAACTTATCAGCACCGCCCGAAAGGACCTGGAATCTCTTCCCTCGGATCTTGGAATCTAATATTGCCCGTACCCTGCCCTGCTCAGGGGCCTCGGGTTGAGCGGAGATTTCTCCTGTGCCAAAAATAATGGCCTTCGGGTCGTACTTCTCACACGCCGTAATGAGAGCTCGAGGAAAGTCCTTGCTTCCAACGAACGAGACACCCTTGTCGACTGTGTATGTCAGTAGCTTAGAAAGCCGCGCGCGATCTTGCATAAGATCTGAAGTAATCAGCAGATGCCCACGTGTTCACTAGCTCTGTCTGGCGCTTACTCGTGTAATCGGGACATCCAATGACGAGGACTCCCGCTGTTACCCGCGGGTCCGCGAAAAGAAGCTGCCACGCGCTATGGCCGCCGAGGCTCACGCCGAGGACCAGATTAGAATCAATCTGCCTGTTTTCTCCGCGGGGCGACGCGCCCGGCCCATCCCCGGCACCGAAGAGATACCCCTCGAGCACGTCGAGCAGGTGCACAGTGTCTGTGACCATGCCGGACACAATCCCGAACATGTCCTGGGCATGCGTGGGATTCCCTTGCCGCCACGCCTCATTCGCGACGTCGCTGATGAGCCGCGAGCCGTGGTTCCGCTGGTCGAAGGCCACCGCGATCAGACCCTTCGTAGACGTAGACGCGGAGGGGGAGGCATTGAACGCCGACACCATCTCGTCCGCGATGTAAGCCATGTCCTCCTTCCTGCGCAAGCGCGGGTGGTGCAGCCACAGGCACGATATCGACGTCGCGGTCGCTGGCAGCTCCGCGAGTCCGTAGACGTCCACCTGCAGCCCCGCTATCGGCAGCGTCGCCTTCGACACTGCGGGGTTTTCCGTAGGTGGCGCGGTCATGGGATTATTCGCCGCCGCCATCGTGAGTAATCGGCCGCTGTGTTTCGATTATACGTCGTATAACCAGAATAGAACAGACAATGTTGTTCTGGTTTCGCTCGAGCTAAGGTTTTTGCGCACGCCTTGCTTCGGTGTTAATGGCCGCGGCGTAAACTCTGCTGTATGGTGGGGTACCGTATTCCCTGTTCTATCTATCTATGTGACGTCGACATTCTCGCCAGTGCTGAAAAGCGCGTTCGAACAGACCTGGCCTCACGTTTCGCGCACCAAGAAATAATGAATATTCAAATTGTTAGTTTACCTCACAATTACTTTTTTTATCATGCCAATCCGGTTGTAGGTGTACTTTTCAACCCATCGTCTTGGTACCGGTAGTCTGCGGTACCTACCTACGTAGTAGAGCTCTTTGCGGATAGATCCGAAGCTCCACAACCCAAAGGCAGTTCAATAACTATCACTCCCCTACGTAGGTATGTATACAAGTATTTTGAGATTAACTCAATTCATTCACCAGTTAGTAGCGGTTAATCACTTCTCCTCTTTATTATCTTCACGGGCACTCACCAGGGACTATTTTGCGAAAAGCCATATCGTCTCAGGGTCTAATGAGCGGACTTGTCAGCGGCCCGCGTGATGAGCAGAATTTTAGGTTCAAGCGGTCATCTTTAAGGGAGCTTTGGACACCGAAATGGTGTGAACTCTGTCTCTTCTTTGGTCCTATGATGCAATACGATGAGATAGTCTAGCGACAAATCTAAATCTCGCAGTAGTGTCTCATCTACTCAATAGACGCTAAATAATTCATCTTTTGGACCAAGCTCAGGAGAAATGGGATAGATAATGATGTTGTAGGTGGAATAGAGTAATCGATATGAGGCATCTATTGCGAGGAGTATAAAATAATTCTTTGTTTTGCTTTCACTTATAAATTCCTGACGCTAAAGACAGGGTCATAAATTCTTATCTTGGCAATACTTTCTCAACGTTATATTTGAAATCTATCGTATACTCAACGAGTCGCGTGCCATACCTGTCCCCTACTAACTTGCGTATCCTCTCCATTGCAGCGTCTATCGGTCGTCAGTTCCCACAATTCTTAAGAAAGAGCCTCGCAGAATGTAGATCGCTAGTATCTAGACCGATTTCCCAGGGACGATTGAGGGGGTCGAAGCTGACGCCAGGGGCCTGGTATCGTAGCGACCAGTCCTCGACGCTCGTTTCCGAGGCAACGTCCGCCATATTGAGCAGGGTTTCCACTTCAAAGGCAAGCCTGGCCTGCGCGAGTACCGGCATAGACTCCAATGCCCTGGCCCATGACGCTACCAGCGGCTGCAGTGTTTCTTCACAAGGTGCATCGCGTCGCCTCGTGTTTGGCGTGTGGTCAAAATACCAGCCTCCCGATGGCGTGGGTAGTGCCAAATTGACGTAGAACTGCTTGAGCCGCGGCCAAGATGGCGACAGGGAAGTGTTGCTGGGTTCTTGCTTGGCGGGCCAAAACAAAGAGCTATCGAACACCCCCTTAATGTCGATCTTCTCAAGGCCATACGACCAATTACGAACAGCGGCGCTCAACGGATCGTATCCAAGCGGGCCGACGCAGTCGGGGAAGACGAACCGAGGGAACATGCCGAGTACCATTGGGTCGGGACGCCCAAGCCAAAGTGAGACATGCGGGGGACAGGGAGAATTGGTCAGAAAATTTGCATCGCTCAGAGCATCTGCTAAACCTTGACGGTCATTTTGATATAGCACAGCGGCTTTGTCCCTCAAATCAATCAAGTCAGCATCCTCGCCCCAGACAAGGATGCTCTCGAGATTAGGAAGCCGCTTGACTAGGTCTACCACGGCACTAAGGGCTACTCGTCTACCATCGGCGTCCACGATGAGTGTCAAATGCGACACACTCCGGACTATGGGGAACTGCCTCCCGTGGTCAATTAACTGGATGCGCTGGCGACTGTCATCTGATCTGTTGTGATGTTGCGCATCGCTTGGAAACGCAATCCGTCCCAGGTAAGTGTCAAGCCGTGCTGGCCATCAAGCTCATCGGCTAAGACTTGAAAAAGCCGATGTACACTGCGCGTCACGGCGTCGCTGAGGCGAGCTAGTCGCTGGTTTCGAGGCTTGATACGGCCTATATTAAGTGTTATCTGTATGGTGAAAGTGAGATAGAAGAGGAAAGTGCGACGCTTGGCAATGATGCCGACGAATTGATCTAGGTCGGTGCTGTTGATGTGAAGAGATCGAAACGCGGATCGCTCGACTGCTTTCTGCCATGCTCGCGAAATGGTGGCGTACTGCGACAACCGCCCGCACCCTATTAGGAACGACAAGATAGCCTCGATTATCTCCAAAGGTAGCTTGTCCATTTCAGTGTGAAGAAAATCGCGAAGCTAATGGGATAGGAGTCGACGTCCCAACATGGTAAAGGAGTTGGAGTAACTGGTGTTTCACTGTATTCGGTTAAGTGTGAAACAAGGTAAATGACGTCGCTAAACACGCTGTCGGAAGTTGATATTGGGAATAGATACTGAAGATACAACATTTTGCCTCGATAGACAGATTCGTCGTAATAATCTCGTTGAATTTATAGAATTATGCTGACTTTTTTAATGTCTTCTTTGAATTTCTCTCCCTTATTGTGTATGGTATATACTAACTCGTGTCGTATATGTGGAGTCCATCAATAACGTTACAAGATATATTTTTTGGGCATGGGAAATAATGAGTCGAGGTGATCGACTATTTAATTACCACCAACCAAATATAAAGAAGCCTTCCAGACATCCGCGATTTCTAGCTCAGTATGCAGGGGGTGCTTTCACAGTTGGGTGCCAAGTGGAAAGGTCGTACAGACTGACCTGATTGGAGTCAAATCCCCTCTGCAGTTTTGGGCATGCAGTGTCAGCTTCTTTGCACTACTGTAAGACTTTGTGGCATACCCGCCGCGGTCTCGTACGATAGATGAGTATCTTTGCGGACCGCATCTTCAGGGGCAATGGCGCCAGCTCCGATCACAGAGGACTTTTATGTGATTCTCGAAGTTGACCAGACTGCGACGATCGAGGTGATTAACCGAGCGTATAAGCGTCTTGCATTAAAGCACCACCCAGACCGGAACTCCCACCGCGATACTACTGCGGATTTTCAACGCGTATGTTAAATCGGCCGACGCAACGTCGGCCTCTATGTATTCAATGGTGAAATCATCGATGCTGTGCTAAAATACGAATTCTAAAGCTCGGGAAAGCCTACGAGACACTGAAAGATGAAAGCAAACGCCGAGCTTATGATCTCGTCTATCCCTCAATACGACGTTGTCACACGTCTCCTCAAACATCCCGTCCGCCTCCTACTTCGGATCCGCAACCCGGAATACCGAGCGAAGCGTCTCAAATCGCCGAACTCGAGAAGTTGAAGCAAGTTCGTCGAGCAGTATGGGGAACCAACAAGAGAATCTTCGAATCCTCCATATTCGAACTGCAGAGAGATATCCGGCGGTTAGAGATCGAAATCAACGGTTTACAGTCTGCTGCCACCGCCGAGGCAGCGCAAGAAGCTCGGAACAACGGTTGGAGCGCATGGATACTGTCACCGATATACAAGCGAGCGCAGGTGAGCGAGGAGGAAAAGGCCCTCAAAGAGAGGCAAAGGCAGGAGAGACGAATCCAGCAGGACATGAAGGAGAGACGATTATATTCGAAAAGGGAAGATTTGAAAAAACAGGAAACTCTGTTGAACGCCGGCGAGGCGGAGGTCGATTCCGCCGACCAGATTGATAACCGGAAGATATGGTTACTTCAGACTAAAGTAAGGGAGAGGGAAGCTCAGGCGAGGGAGGTCAGGGAGGCCAGGGAGAGGGCACAAAGAGAGGAGGCAGCAAGGGTCCGGAAACGAGAACAAGAAGAGCGGGAGAGGGTAGAGAGAGAGGAGAAGATAAGGATCTGGAAACGGGAACTGGAGGAGCGGGAGAAGCGGCAGCGTGAGGCCGCAGAGGAGAGGAAACGACAAGCCGAAGAGGAGAAGAAAAGACAGACCGCAGAAGCCGCAGCAGCAGCGCGAAGGCGACAAGAACAATACAGTACGAGGTTTGAAGGTTTATTTGACGAAGAGTGTCGGCACTTTACAGCAGCTGGAGCCTGTATTCACGATGGCTGGTGGGCAAAAGTTCAAGGCCGTACAGCATGCCCGAAGTGCTACGATACCTGGAATTATCTGCTGAAGTGCCCAGGATGCAGTATGAAAGCATGCCCGAAGTGTCAGGCTACAATACGCCCGCGGAGGGGTCGCAAGTGGTGAGGGAGGGAGTTATCCGTCTTAGTTTTATGATAGAATAATCACCGAACTGGATCTCGTAATGTCGGAGGAATTGGTTCTAAAGTCCGGAGGCTCTTATCACAGAACGAGTCCGGTCTAGCAACTACCCACCATTTTATCTCTGTTTCTGATGCACGCATAATAGGCGCCTCACTAAGATGCATTTATTAAGGGTGGTGGAGGAAGAACACATCTTGTCACTGTGTCTGTTGAGCATGAACGGACTCTTGGATAGGCTAGTTCTAGATTGTGAGAGGCCTCTGCCTCACTAGCAACCTCGCAAGCCATGTGCTCCATTGCGGCACAGGCGATAGAGGTTCTGAGGATATAGCATCAGTCAGGTTTAGAATGTAAAGGTGTTGTTGGATTGGAATAGTGTCCGTCGATTACTCGGGATATCAATGTCTACGCGACCCCTAAACGTGATATTCCGTTGAATAGGGCGCTGATGCAAGCGTCCTGCCATACCCATAGAGACGAGCGCCCTTTTTACAACCAGTTGTGCACAGAGATTGATACGAGCATTCATACTCTCTGCCTCCAATTCATAGACGGCGTGATAATGTGCAGAAATGATAGATAGGATCTGACCAATGCGGATCCCTGCTTACCTGCAGTGTTGCCTACCACACCTTCTAGGCTAGTCTAGAACAAAGGTGTTGTGTACATAAGTATACGTATCAGTTAGGGATGGATTAGACTCTTTCGTGGCCACGTTAACCAACGTCTGTGCGAAGCAAACCACTTGTAAGCGGGCTAATGAACATCCTCCCAGGGCAGGGTCCTAAAGAATAGCCTGGGAAGAGCTTGTTGGATTTCACGATTAAGGGGTATCAAAGATCCTAGGTATTATTCAGAGTAATGCCCTTGTTTTTACAAGCAAGTAAAAACTAGGTGTTACGGTCGTCAATTATCGCGAAGTCTAGGCTCCGGGAAATAATTATTTTTAAGTAAATAAAATAGAACCCCTATACTAATAGCTTTATTGAAGCAAAAGGAATGTAGGAGTAATGGGGAGTAATTGACACGGCATCCGCTGAGAGGGGTAATATACGCACTCCCCCCTTACTTGCCTAACAGTACTTATAACAAGTTTTAGTGTTAGCATTTTTGTAACTGTCTATGTATTTTTCTCCTAACACTATCCTGTAACCTTAAACAGTACCGGTTGCGTTTAATTGAAAGACCAAGTTCTCTTTTATGTGATCGGTCGCAACTATCCGCATCTTGAACTTGCTTTAATAATATCATCTTGGTCAAACTCCGAAAAACCTTGAACAATGCCAGCCGACTACATCATCATCGGTGCCGGGACCTCCGGGCTTGTGCTTGCCAATAGACTCTCGGCCAACCCGAATACTACCGTGGTTGTGATTGAACCTGGTCCGGATGACCGCAACAACCCGAACGTGACCGACCCCTTGAACCGTGGGCGGAATGCCAACACCTCCATTGACTGGTCATACAAGTCAGTGCCGCAAAGCCAGCTTGACAATCGCACGGTTGAATTCACCGCAGGAAAGCTTGTCGGTGGCACGAGTATGATCAATGGTTTGATGTACATCCGCACAGCTGTGCCAGAGATTGATGGCTGGGAGTATTTGGGTGCTACAGGATGGAATTGGGATAATCTATGGCCTTACTACAAAGATATTGAACGCTTTACGGACCCAACTCCTGATCAGCTCAAGGCTGGCGCCGGTGTTAACCCGGAATACCATGGCAGAAGCGGCGAAGTTGCCGTTAGTTATCCGCCTCAGCTGTTGACAGGAAGCTTCTACTCTACTCTCGCGGCAACGTGGGAATGCCTGGGTGTCCCCATTTGCCAAGATGCGAATGGAGGAAAGGTCGAAGGGTTTACTGCCCGACCAATGATGATTGACAGAGAATCAAGCATTCGAGCAAGCGCTGCTAAGGCTTTCTATTACCCTATTGCTGAACGGTCTAATCTTCACCTCATTAGAGGAACTGCACTTTCTCTACTGTGGAGGGACGATTTTGAAGGCAAAAAGCAGGTATCAACTGGTGTTAGATACCTCGATAGCGAGGGGAATCCTCGAAGCATTGCGCTCGACCTATCCGGCGAGGTTATCATAGCTGCTGGAGCGTTAGCAACCCCACCCATTCTCGAAGCATCGGGAGTCGGGAGCCAGGCTCATCTGACCAAACTCGGTATTGACGTTAGAGTCGACCTCCCTGGAGTGGGAGAAAACCTCCAAGACCAACCGGATTTGACGTTGTCATATATTCCGAAGACCCCGACACCGGGCGCCTTAACCCCTTATGCGGCGTTTATCACAGCTAGAGATATCTTTGGAGACAGGACAGACGATATTGCGGAGTAAGTATCGCTAAACACTTTCGTTTAACACATTACAGCTTTTTCAATTCTTCATCAACGATAAGTGATCCGATCTTTATTTCAGATCCCGTTAACAAAGCGCCAGGTCTACCAAAGCCAACTTGCCGACATGGGCAGAAACAGTTGCTTCTGCCTCTGGTCACGTGAGCAAAGATGCAATCGAGTCGATATTTCGTCATCAACATGACCTTATATTCAGGAAGAAAGTCGCTATTGGCGAGATCACCCTGACTTCGTCCGACGTGATCGCCTCCGAGTACTGGTCTCTGCTTCCGTTCTCTAGAGGAAGCATCCACCTCAGTTCTGTGGTTGCCAACGAGCCACATAAAGTCGATATTGACCCACGTTTTTTTCAAATAGATCATGATATTCAACCCTTCGTTGCCATCAGTCGATTAACACAGAAATTTTGGGCAACTGGTCCAGCTGCCGATCTAGTAACGGGCAAAGAAGAGCCCAAGGACAATGAGATGCCATCTAATGCTACTGATGACCAATGGGCTTCCTATGTCAAAAAGAACAGTATGTATCTGCCTTGTTGTAGCATACGGCACCCGTCACAGCTAATCAATATTGCAGTGGTTCCAAATTGCCATGTGTTAGGTACTGCGGCTATGATGTCACGTGAGTTAGGGGGCGTAGTAGATAAGGAACTGAGGGTTTACGGGACAGGAAACGTACGAGTTGTAGATGCCTCAGTAATTCCCCTGCAAGTCACCGGTCACTTGGTGTCTACGATCTATGCTATCGCCGCGAGGGCTGCGGACATCATTTTGGGTGTGAAGACCGTGCCAGCTTAGTTTAGTACTGGAGACCCCTTGAATGCTAAAGATTTTCACTGTGTACCAAGCTGAACGAGAACACCGAACACTCCTCAAATGAGAACCACCACCATCACCTTCCTCCAAAAATACCTCATGGAACACCGTTACTTGATTTCAATCCCAGATACATGTGTGCTATCTGTTGTATCGGGGCGGGATATGTTGGTGAGTGCCAGTTCCATCTCTCCATAGCAGCGCTACGTAGCTAGAGGCTATCCGCACGTCTTGATAATATCTACTGATATACACTAGGCGGTCCAACTGCAGCAGTAATTTCATACCAAAACCCTCACATCCGAGTAGCTGTTGTTGACGGAGATTCACAACGGATCAGACGCTGGAACTCCAAACATTGCCCCTTTATGAGCCCGGGCTCGAAATCGTTGTTCGCATTGCGAGATATGGGTCCCGGGAATCTCTTTGATGAATGAGATAACTTCTGTAGTCTCCGACGAATACAGCGTCTCATCACAACCCATAATTCAGGCTAAGGAGCAGAATAGTTTGATGAAGATTCAAGCACAACCACCTAACCTTTTCTTTTCCACCGAAATCGAAAAGTCAATCAGTGACGCAGGTCTCATCATTGTTGCTGTCAGCACCCCTACGAAGTCAAGAGGCGTTGGTGCTGGCTATACACACAGTCGCTCAAAATGCCCTCGACGCAGACCACAACCGCCTTAACCGCTCCAGACACGAAATACCTACCATCGCGTCCAGTCCGATCTCTGCCAATTATAGTCGAGAAGTCTACCGTACCTTGCAAGACAGCTCAACCTATAAAAGAGACAGTTGGTAAACCACGCCTCAGAGTGGAAGTAACGATCCACGAACACGAATTATAGATGTCGATGCACCGTCCAGGAGTTCAGTTCGAAATTTTATCCAACTATGAGTTTCTCTCGGCCGGCACAGCTGTTAATAACCTTCCACAGCCAGGTCGCGTTATTATCGGTCATGATAAATCGTCATAGGGCCAGCAGGCTGCGCAGACGCTAGCGAATATATATTCTAGTTGGATTCCAAAAGAATTCATAATCACTACAGACCTCTGGTCTTCGGAACTTGCTAAGCTGGCTGCTAATGCCATACTCGCGCAGCGTATTAGCTCCATCAATTCTATATCGGCAATTTGTGAGAAAACCGGAACCAACGTGCACGAAGTAGCTACTTGCATTGATAGCGATCCCCGAATCGGTGCCAAATTTCTAAATGCCGGCATCGGGTTTGATGGCAGCTGTTTTAAGAACGATATCTTGAGTCTCGTATACCTAGCCGAGTCTTTAGGGCTGGACAAGGTTGGTGAGTATTGGCGCCAGGTTTTTGAGATAAATAATTTTCAACAAGAAAGCTTAAGATCACCCTGTTAGATTATGCTTTCAAAACATGCACTAAGGAACAACCGAAAGAGATCGGCATTTTCGATCCCTGTTGCAACCCTGTTGTAATCCAGGAAGAGATCGAAACACTTCGAAATACGTGCGGCACGTTAAGAATACGGTAATCTCATCTGTGTATATGACGACGCGTACAAAGATTGCGCATAGTCAAATGCCGTTCTTATCACGACCGGATCCGACGAGTTCCAATATGCTTCGTCACAAGCTTCCACACCGCGCACTACCAACCGTATCGAAAAGACGACGCCCCTTGATCCAAGACCGTTTGGGTCATATAAGCCAACAGAGACAGAAAGACTGTTTCTGCATCGCTTTATCGTCTACTGTAGCCGTGGCTCCGCTTATGAGGACGACGATCCGTTGAAAAGGTATAACGAGCAACCTACTTGTGCCGACAACTGCCTAGATTGCGGTCAGCGTAAATACACTGCAAGAGATAGACCAGGTGGCCAGGAAACGGAGAAGGGTCTTGTTTGGAAAAGGATTGCAAATCATCTAGCAAAACCAAAGTAGGTGTTCGATGGTAAAGGACTTATTGATCCCATTTTGTTAAGTTAGATTGACGTTAGAGCAGAGAGCATTGGTCGCTAGGATTTTCTCAGATCTAGATTATTAGTATCACTAATTTCTAACCCTGCGTGCTCCTATTGTTGACACTTATAGTGATACTAACATATGCATACCTATCTAAAGCCAATAACTTTAGGTACTTGATGTTGTTCGAATACCTAATGGTGCCTGAATAGGTTAGCAGAGTACACAGAGGGAGAAAGTTGGTTGA
Organism: Xylaria sp. Z50; assembly: GCA_037356035.1. NCBI lineage: Eukaryota > Fungi > Ascomycota > Sordariomycetes > Xylariales > Xylariaceae > Xylaria > Xylaria sp. Z50. The sequence continues at coordinate 32,938 of JBAWJU010000026.1, forward strand.
TCAACCAATAGGCAGCCATACTTCGGTCTAGACCCTTGCTAGCCCAATGTTTTGTACCAATCAGAATGTCACAACTTGATGTCTACAGCTCCTAAACCCGCCTCTCCTTTGCTTTTTGGGCTCACTTCTCTCGCTCTTATGCTATAAGTTAGATTCAACAATCGTGAGAGTGACTTCTCTAGGGCGAATGAAATACCTATCGGCCACAGCGGCACAATGGTTCGGCCCGATAGCCTAGTCACTAATCGGAAGAAAGTTAAGACTGGTTGCCGCACCTGCAAGGCACGGCGCGTAAAGTGTGATGAGGGTCGTCCGGCTTGCCACCGCTGTGTCTCTACGGGTCGTACCTGTGACGGCTATGGAATCTGGGGTGGTGGGACGATTAAACGTGCGGCGCAAGCCCTCACACCTACGGCCACCGTGCAGCACGCCGTATCGAGTCAGTTCGGTAAGCTGAGCCCTGAGCAAGAGATCTGCTTTCGATGGTTTCGATATCAGACGTATGCAAAACTACCCCTTCCATTTATCACACCCTTCTGGCATACACTCATCCTCCAAGCGTGTATTGTTGAACCGGCGATTTTACATGCCGCTATTGCACTTGGCTCAGCCCACCAGAAGGAGAGTCTCGAAGAAGGCAAACCGACAGAAGCCAGTGCGACTTTGGATCCTCAGCAGAAATTCATGCTACGGGAATATGGCGAAGCTATCCGCTCTCTACAACCTCACTTCTCAAGTCAAGACAGGAGGTCTATTCATGTAGCTCTGGCTGCTTGTACATTATTTACCTTCTTCGAAAACTTGCTTGGGCGTTACGCCGCTGCGAAAGCCCACCTTCATTCCGGTTTGAAACTTCTAGCCGAAATATACGGTTCTGTTGATCATCCGACTAGCGTAGGTGTCACTGCGACACCACGCAGGTACGTAGACGACTGGATCATCGAGAGTTTCGCAAGACTACATGTCCAAGCGGCTTTATTGGGTCAGGGTCTACTCGATCTTTATCCAAGACTACCAGAATTCCCGATCACACCGATTCCTACGTATTTCGAGACCACCAACCAAGCTGCGCACCACATGGACCAGTTGATGCTAGACACTTTACACCTAGAGGAGCAATGTTCTTTGCCAGATGGTACTACAGTGAACGTAATACTCCCCACTGTATTTAACGACCGCCGACGACGTTTGATGGGAGAACTTAAGCTGTGGATAGTAGCGTACCGCGCCACGAACCGCGAAGTAGGCGACAAGTTTTCTCCTATAGACGAATTCTACATGAAACTACTACGAGGCTATCATACCATGACGACCTTAATGGTAAAAGCGTGTTCTTGGCCTCTTTGTGAAACTATTTACGACTTGTACACTGCAGATTTCATTTCATTAATAGAGCAACTAGTCGCGATATGGAAGGCCCATATCGTCCGCCCTGCATGGCGTCTTAACCCAGCAACGGCCGAAATGCCTCGCAAGATATCCCACTCCGTCGGCGACAAGGGATGGATTCCTCTCCTATACTTTGTCGCCGTCAAGTGCCGAGTGCATCGAATTAGGTTACAAGCGATCCGGCTGATGTCCCAAACCCTGCATAAAGAGGGGATGTGGGATTCAAGGCTGGCGCTCATTATTGCGAAGGAGATAATACGAATCGAAGAGGGTGATTACTATCGAGGTTTTGATATAGACGACAGGTTTAGTCTTGTCAGCATACCTACTGAACAAGATATCGCACTGCCGCCGTTACCGGATCATCGTCGATTATATAACATTCGCGTTGGGCTTCCTGAGCACTCCATGGGTATCTTGACATTAGAGTATGAGCAGAGACGAGATAATGTAAAAGACGCGGATAGAATATCGAGGCGTTATGATCTTCAGGCAAGGTGTTGGGTTGACGTCTTAAACGAGTCGCCAATACATCATTAGAAACCAAAAATATATATCTAGACGTTGTTACCTTTTGTTTACCTAGATTTTTGGAAAGCTTTGACAAGCCTCGAGGGAAGGCAGAGCTTGAGAAGTTCATATCCGGACCCCCCTCGAACTCTAAAAGTGTCTGCAGCCTACCTAATCTATTGGCTTCTTAAATTTTTCATTAAGATGGAGTTAGCTTCGCTGGAAAAGCTTTCCATTTTAGTGACAACTTGTTGGTGTTACTGTAAGCAATGGGGGTCATATTGATGTTGTTGAAGTAATGGAAGTAATTGACAGAGGAATCCACTGGGAGGGGTAATATGGCTAGCCACTCCTTCGTGCCTGCCTAACACTACAGGGCATTTGAAGTTTACCTCAATATGCCATCTTAATTACCTTGAGCTGTGAGCACATAAGAGTGCTCGCCGCATGAATACTTTCTTCAGATGAGAATAGAAAGATTGCGCTGAGATACATTCTTTAGTTCCTCCAACTTGCTTAGACATGGAAGTATTGAGAGGTTAGGTACCTACCCCTTGACAGTGCCTCAGATCGTGGTTGTCGGGTAAATGCATAATACCACTTAGGTAGGTACCTCCTCGCCTAGAAAAAAGGCGCAACCTTAACATGCAACTATACAGTATAGAATTTTCCCTTAAGCGTAGATATGGATCACGTGAATACCTTCTCTCGATGAAAACGATTACTACTAATGTTGCCTCAGCATTGCTTCTCAGACTTACTTTGCAAACCACCTAATTTGTGAGACTTGCGTTAGGAAGTAAGAAACGAATCAGCTTCTTTTTTTTTTCTTTCGAGAGCGCGAATGGCCCAAGCCTTGAGCTTTCTATCTCCACCCTGACAAGTGACACGAATCCTCAGAAAGACATGGAAGCGTGTGGTAAATTAGGCCGGCAGCAGCTTCATTGATAACTCAGTCTAGAGAAGTGGCTGAATTGAGGGGCCTGGTTGGGGGCCTAATGAAATTAGGTATGTATGTCATTTGAAGGGCGTTATTGACAAAGATATACTCTCTACACATCAAATATGTGATGCGTTTTCGGACCAGGTTCAATGTCACTGCAGTTGCCATGGGGTTTGCTTTCCGTGAATTACCCAAATACGACACCGAAAACAAACCGCTGTAGTCAGACGAGCTTCTCATCGAATATTTAGCCTTGTCGCGTTCCGTCTGTACCTATCTCTGAGACGGGCACTAACATCACCGTCAGATTAATAATACACGTTGCGGTAGCGATTCACCTTCTCCCCAAGATAACTTATTCGAAGTGTTATGGACTCTACCAATGACTCAGCACGGTCAAAAGCTTCCTCAGACGATGATGTGCAGAGTATTAGTAGATCCTCTCTTGAGCAGCCACAAGAGCAAGCAGGGACGCTACCAGGTCCTGAAGATGTGGTCGGCATGGAAAGGCATCGTAACATGATGCTGGCCAGCTTACTCGAGGACTACTATCGCAGTCGTGCTCTTGAATTCCTCAATGCCTCAAATCCTGGTCAGAGTTACACGAGACAATCAAGAGAAGTCGAAGCCATTGCTGGCCGATTATTTAGTCAAGCTAGCCAGGTCCTGTCATCAAACGGCTTGCTCTCTTCGAGGGCTACTTCTAATGCATCTCAGAGGATACGCCGCCAATACCTATCAGGTCTTGATAGCCTTGTTGCTGGTTCACAACCACTTGACATGCTCGACTCAATGCGTGACCTTGTGGGCCAAACATCGCAGCTTAATCTAACAGCTTCTCCGGGCAATGATCTCCAATTGACGTTACATCAGCCAGTGCTGCCGCCTCGCAGCCATTATAAATCTTCTTTCAGAGAGGACCGCCTTCTTGGGAGGGGTGGGTTCGGAAAGGTCTATCAGTGCTATAACCTTTTGGACCAGAACACATATGCCGTGAAGAAAATTGCTCTGCCACGAAAACTCGGAAAAAGTTTTTCGAATGGAAGACATGATGATCTGGCCGATATTCTACGAGAAGTGAAAGCCATGGCTGTGCTCGATCACCCCAACATTGTCCGCTATCATGCTACATGGGTTGAGGAGCCTCAACAATTTCCCGAGCTCCCAGATGGCCATGGTAAGCTAACCCCTACCCTGAATGGACCCGATAGATATATACTAGTATACTAGTATTCCTCTTATTTTTATTAACCATTGCTTAGAGTGCACCACGAGCCAAACTCGAAGTCGTCGCCAACAGCTATTGTTAGATAGCCATGCATTTGAGCAAGATAGTGAATACGAATCGTCTGTTAGTGGTGGCATCGTATTTGGGGAAGACACGCCGTCTCACCCCGAGGAAGGAGGGAATTACCACAACGCCGCTCTCATAAATAGAGGATGGTCCGAAGACGCCAGCTCTGGACTTAGCATTATCGATACTACATTTGCTTCCGAGAGTGATATCTTCGCGGGAGGGGGGACTGAATTAGACAACTCATCCCCTAACCGAGCTACCCAGGATACCGGCGTGCCCGCATTATACATTCAAATGTCAATGTACCCAATGACTCTGGCTCAATTCCTATCCCCTTCGTCGTCTTCAAATACAGGATTGCGACACTGCTTCCATCTTGCCCCAACACTCCGCTTAACACTTTCCATACACGAGGGCTTACAGTACATACATTCTAAAGGCTTGATACACAGAGATATCAAACCAGGAAACATTTTTCTTTCCTCTGTGGTAACAACATTTGAGGGTGGGTGCTGCGATATTTCGTGCCGATTGTGTACGGAATCAAATAAAGAAGAGCCCCCTAGTCCAAGATGGCTGAACCCTAGGATTGGTGACTTCGGCCTAGTGCACCAACTGGCCCAAGGCGAGGTGCCATCATCGTCACAAAACTCTACAGAGTCGAGGAATGATGCAGGGACCGCATATTATCAACCTCCTCGAAGGGGAGAGAGGAAAGACGAAAAGATCGATATATTTGCACTCGGGGTAGTCTTTATTGAGATGCTGTGTCGCTGCACCACTGCAATGGAACGCGCTGACATGCTTAAAGGGCTACAGTGTGGAGAAATACCTCCAGATCTTCGACAAAAGCTGCAAGATGAGGGTCATGACTCGGAGACCGCAGACAAGGTTGTGCAGCTTGCATCTTGTATGATTGACGAAGATCCCGATAAAAGATGGTCTGGGTCTAGAGTGCGCGAGGCACTTCAAGACTTGATGGGGAGTTGTTGCGGTCAGTGAACTACGCATTTTTCATTCCAAGGGCACATACAGCATGACATAGGCGTAACAGCCTAGAGTAAACAGTACCACTAATGAATGCCTTTATGAATCCATCCCCCAAAACCACTGTACATTACTAGCATCATACACGCCTAATATGACCCCGCCCCTACTATGAAGATTCGGGATGCCCTAATTCTAATGATGGTGATTGATAAAAATTAATAGCAACAAAAAGATTTTGATTATCTCGTGTCTCAGAAATATCTCAAGTGGAAGAGGGATGGCCTCGGGTATCCCCCTACTAGATCCCTTCGGGTCCTCGCACCATTGCGTCATTGGTAGGTTTCTCTACACATCAATTGTTAGCAGGTACCTTTGGGTCGCCTTATGTGTGTACGTTTCACACCCAGTCGGTTCGTTGTTAGTACCAGTCTATCACGTGTGCTTTTTCGGCCGCACTTCAGCGGCTCATCATTCGGACAAATGGACGGGAAACCCCATACGGCGTTACTACCTACCGTTCTCATATCTCTAAAGCATTATCTTAAGCTTTCACAAGATTGTCATTGCTTGTGTCAAGTTGATTGTTGGTAATCCCTAAGATGCCAGCTCCAAGGTGTCATTGTTCACAAATTACAATCGCACCTATTGTAGTGCTTAGTTCTAGCTTTTGTCCCTATCCCAGAGGGACAAAGCCGAGTTACATACAATATTCTAGAATAGAGGCTTTGTTTAGTGAATGTGTATATATTTAGTCGTAGTTGGTCGGTAGTTCATTACCCAATCATACTAATCTTTAATCATACTTTATACACCTGTACCCGGCAACAACACTCACGAGAAGTTACTCTAAAGCGCAATTCCCTCCGACATCATCATGGCTCCCCCCACTCCGTCAACTCTTCGTTCACTGGATGAGATCCAGTCGTGGTTGAACACGACCTGCGAGTCCACCAATGTTGATCATTTCATAGAAGGGGCACAGGCGTACTGCGTATACCTTGTGAAACAGTTTACGGAAACGAAGAATCCTAGTATGGAGGAGTTTATCTATGTCACGGACAGCTGGGTTCAAACCATCGCAGAACGAGACATTAAGCAGCCATTAAGAGTAGAGTTTATACTTAGCATGTGCGCAATGTGCTTTGACGACACTTGGATCATGAGGTATCTGGGGCCGACGCTGCAGTCACTCGGGGGAGAGACCAGCAGCGGTACCGGTAGGTCTTTACTTTTCGCGTATCTGGTTTGGAGATATAACACCAAAGCCAAAGAATTGTGGGAATTCAATAGCCTATCTGAAACCCTTGAGAATCTTGATGTCAAGGAAGGCTGTTCTCCCCAGTAAGTATGCATGTAAAGCAGCCGTGTAAAGCAGCCGACGGGTCTTTCGCTCATCAGGTTGCAATCACCCTTAACCTAGCCCTTAGATACTATCGGCGCCGGCGTCCAGTAATTAGCAGAGCAGATAAGTAGGTAATTATATATATATCCTTCGTTCCAATTGTTTTGCCATTGAATAAAATAGTGAAGTATCTATATCAAAAACCTGGTGTAATACATACCTACTGGTGATTATCTTTCCAGGGTCTCGTATCAGCGGACCTCGGCTCACTTCAGCCAAGCCTGCAGGGTTGTTGACGCTATTTTTTGTCACTATACACCACTCAAACTCATACGTTTTTTCTTTTTTTTTTTTTTTAACTTACACGTAAACCATCTCGCCCTTCTCGGGAATTTTTATTATATAGATAACTGTAGTCTGCACTGTTCTTTATAACTAACCGTTTTGTCCCTTTTCTTTTTTTTCAATTGGCCTATTTATTTGCATAGAGTACACTGTACAAAGCAACACCCCGAGGTCCTACCTGCCTCCCCCTGTATGCCTTTAGCGCCGAGTAACGGACTCCTTGCGAAGTGTACTAGCACCGTCCTCTGCCACTTAAGGGTGATTCCGCTTTGGACCATTGCTCTGTTGATACTGGCACTGGGAGCGATTTGGTCTCGGATTGCCATCGCGTCTCCTCAACAAGTTGCCTCGCGATCTGCCAAGTCTCGCTCGAGCAAGGCAACGCTATAGCCATGGCGTCCGCCGCCGGACCCCTCAGTCGGATCACCCGGATTGCCGGACCAGCGCTCCTTCCGGCTATCGCATATGGCGCATACAAGGGGAATGCCGCGGGGCTAATCGAGGCCTTCTTCACGGGGCCAGGCAGGACAAGTCGTATCATCGCGCTGGTCGTGGTCATAGTGAATTGGAAGAGCTTGCCGCTAGCTTGGACGGTATGCTATACAAACACTCCGATTACCTTATGCTCCCAGCCTCTCTAACAGACGGACCTTTTAGTATCGCATCTTCAATGGCATGATCTCGCATCTCATCGTCCGCCCTAATCACACTTACCCACCGGACAAGCTTTTCCAGCCCGTCAAGACAGAGACGCATGTCACGCTGCTCGAGGTCGATTATAACATCCACAAGTCGAACTCGACATACTTCGCGGACCTCGACGTGAGCCGTACACATCTAGTAGGGCACCTGTTCGCTCAAGGCTGTCGCGCGCTCAACAATAATGCTTCCACGAAACTCGTCCCGGACCCCTCGGACCCCTCGCGAGCAGCGAAGGGCGCATTCAACATCATTCTCGGCGGCGTGCAGTGCAGCTTCAAAAAGGAGCTAAAGCCGTACCAGCGCTACGAGATGTGGTCGCGCATACTAAGCTGGGACCGCAAATGGATGTACATCGTCACGCACTATGTTGAGAAGGGTGCCGTGAAGCCTGGCTCCAAGCCGGAGGATTGGGAGAAGAAGATCTACGCCTCGGCCATTAGCAAGTACGTTTTCAAGGTCGGACGATTAACGGTACACCCAGCTGTTCTTATCGGAGCGAGCGGCTTGCTCCCCGAGCGGCCGGGCGGTTGGGTAAAGGAGAGTGGCGCTGATAAGCTACCGAATGGTAGCGCAAATGGCCATGCGGAACAAAACGCTGCCGAACCTCTCGCGTGGGATTGGAAACGGACGGAGGAGGAGCGAAGAAAAGGTCTCGAATATGCCGTGCACCTCGCATCCCTTGACGGCCTGCTCAACCAATTCGAGCCAGGAGAGGACGGTCCTTTGGGAAGATTCGGCCCGGGCTAACCTATCGCGTTACTTTGAAAGAATTATAAATATACACAGCGGGGCTTAGACTTATAACTACATAGACATTGCATAGAATTACTATAGAAACAGCGGGGGTCTCAGTTGATAGAATTACTACTTTCCAGCCAAGTCTAAGTTTACACACACTATTCTATAGTCTGAAAGTCGTTCGCCAGCGAAACGAATTACAGGCAGTATCAAGCTGCGTCCCAACGCCAGAGTTCCAGTCTCCCATTCCACACTTTGCCAACAGCTTTTGGCTTGTCCTGACTTGCCTACAGAGCAAGGGCGAACATGGCGGCGGCGCCGACCATCCCCATACCAGCGACGGCCTGGTTGACTGCGGCCGAGCTCGGCGTCGGAGAAGGAGCAGCATCGTCCTTAGTGTCAGTGGGGTTGTTGTTGTTATTGTTATTGTTGTTGGCGTTATTGTTGTTGGCAACAGTAGCGGTACCGGCAGCAGCAGTCGTAGTGGTAGCGGGAGTGAGAATAGTACCAGGAGCTGGAGCAGCACTGCTCGTTGAGGCGGCGACGCTAGAACTCGCAGACTTATCTTGCTGTCGGCGAACAGCGCGGCAGATATCGGCGCCCACCTGGTTAGCCTCTGTCATCACGTCCCATGTTAGCATGTCGGTATCCCTATCTTGTTATACACTCATTTCGACTCGTTCACGGTGCAAGTAAACACAGTGGGTATTTCTGGGGGAAACGTACTCTCCTGGTCTTTGAGGGCGCAGTCAGACAAGCACGAAAGCGCAGGATTAAGAATCTTTTCGGTATTGTCGCATTGGCATACGTGGTCGTCAGCATCACATGAACCCTTGTTGTTGGCCTCATCGAGACATTTTCTAGGGCAGGAGGGGATCTGGGTGATGAGGTCGTCGATGTCGTCGTTCAACATGAAGGTTTGGGCGGCGGCGAGGGCCAGGAAGAGAGAAATAGCGACGGCCTTGAACTGCATCTTGATAGGTAAGGTGTCTGGTGAAAGGAGTGGTAATATATTCTATTAGATGAAGAGAATGTGAATGTTGTGAGATTATATGCTAGATTTGCAGCGGTGAATTACTATGAGGAAACAAACGGCTTAACCTCAACACAGGGCAGCTGTCGTTGCTTTTATCCTCATTATTGATGTATAGGTTAGATCTAATTCTACCTTTCCTGTCTACCTCGTTTGAGTCTCTCCCCTTGTCCTTAGCAGTGAGGGAAGGATTTGAAGCCATTACTCTGGACTCCTTCTCGTTTCTAGACCTACATAGTGGATTATACGGTATGTGATGTAAAACATCCAGGTCAAGATTTTATAACCAGGATCGCCATCGCGACCTTGTTCGAAATAGCCGCGCAAACTAGATCACGGCTGGACACAGGAATTTGATAGTACCGCGAGTGATAGAGTAGTGTACGTAGATGAAAAGTCCATATTTAGGTATCTATCTATAACCAATAGAGCAAGTACTGTAATGCGAAAGGAGAGTTTCTTTTACTGTATAACCTTATATGACATTCTCACGATATTCCTGACCTTTTTTGAGATAGTATGAAAACATCGCGAGAATATTTTACTACTCTATAGAGGGACGACGATGGGAGAAGGCTGAAACGCCAAGTCTGGTGAATCAATACATGCAAACGCAGGGGCTTGGCGTACAGCTGTAGGAAGCCTATTATTATCTAGTAGTTCATGATATTCGGGCCCGAAGCATTGGGACTACGCATAATTAGCGTCTATCAATTTGAGTTATTCTCATCCTTTTTTTTAAACTGTCTTCAGCATCATTTTAAAGGCGTTGCATCTAGGTATACCATGATCGTATTATAAACGTATTTTTTTAAAGGAAATAGGTAGATAACTACTGAGAAAAGTCAATAATTATACAATGACACAAAGAATCTAGTTTACCGAGACGGAATCTACAGTAAGCAGTTTATCTATCCTTCTATTTTGTTAAGTAATGAAGGCTAGCTATAGTATTCCGATTCCCCAGAGTCGAAATGAATCCCACGACATTCCATCACCATATACTTGGTAGATTCGTTGACGCTAAGGTCTTGGCTAACTATTCCTACCACTGCGAATATCACATCATCACGAATAAACCCAGGTAACTGATGGAATTCTCTCTAATTTCAAAGCAGGAGGTGTTGTTTTAACACGCAAATACTAAGGACAGAAAGATTCAGAGATTATATACGAATATGTGAGACGACGAGGGATTCTAGAACAAATACCCAGCATAATGGGCAGCCTAGTCACTGATCACTTGAACGATAATAACCGTTTCAAACATGTTGTGGCTTCGGAACACCCCTCTTGACTCCTGGTTCTCCTAGGCCTTTAATCAAAATCGGCGCCCTCTTCTCAAGAAATGTTCTTCCAATTGGGAAAAACTTAGTGATCCAATGGTCGGGGCCGTATGCCTCCTCAACTAGGTATGCCGTAACTCTCCACCAAGCACACAAGGACGAGAACATCCAGAGGTAGCCCGCTGCCTTGATGCCACGGGTGACACCGCCCTCGAGGCCATCCCCTGAAGCCGACCCGCTTCCGCCGTTATACGAGAACAGATAGCAGGCGATTGTACTGCCTATAGGAGAAGAGACACGCGCAGAGGACAAGATCGCGCGCAGTAGCTGCAATCGCACAAGACCAAGTGAACACAGCTAACATGACAAACCATGCAGCTAATTCAGGGAAGTGTGTATGAATTTCATGTAGAGGAAGTGCCCCAGCAGCCTAAGATCGGTAAGTATGCACACATAGTCTTATGCGAGATTCTATAAAGGTGTACTATACTCACCACAAAAGCATACAGAATGCCGATGGAAATCCAGAAGGATCCCCACATCGTGTTGATGACGATGACCAAGGTATCACGGGCTCGGAACCCGTATATTCCAGCTATGAACTGCCCCAGCCCGCCGAATATACCGACGAAGAGGAAGAAGATGGTCGGTGAGTCAGGCACACCCCACCAGTTGGCGATGTAGCTCGCCGTGATCCAAGTTGAGGCCGCGAACCCGGCGAGTCCCAGGGAAGCCGGCGGTGCCACGGGCTGCAAGAATATGGTGACTGTGGGCGTCGTTTCTCTCCCTATCATCCACCCAGCCGAATCTTGTTCCGTCGCGTACAACGCCATAATATATTTCACTAGCTTAGGTTTTTCTCATTAACAGTATATTTTATAGTGAATGTAGTTGCTCCTAATAATTCTTTATTAGTTGTCGTCTATATAATCATTTAGTTATACACCTTTTCATAGTCTAAAAGGCTCGTCCCGGGGTACGGTCGTCATAGATTCATGACCATGACCTCAAGAGGTACACTTTAGCTGATGTTCCCACGTCACCACATAATTGAGAGAGTAAACCCTTATAATAGTGTCAGTTGAACTGCTAATTAGTGTGTTGCAGTCGGTAGCCTAGTCCAGCAACACTTACCATTACAATCTCTTTATATTTCATATTATGTAAATTATTGGACAGGTCAATTAGCTTCAACCTCATCTCATATTTCTTCTTCGGTTTTTTTTTAAAAGAAAAAAGAAAAATAAAAATAAAAACAGTATTAGCAATTAATTAGTTCTCACCCTACATTGTTCTGAACATGTTTTATATATCTCCGACCTTGATGCTTGAGATAGATAGTTAGCGGTCGCCCACTTCACTCGATTTGTTGCATTGCATTAACACTCACCAATGCTCTCGAGGTCACAGCGATCAACCAAACGTCTGCCCTTCAGAATAAAAATTAAATTTAAAATTTGATTCCATCTCATGCACACTTCAAATTGGCGAATAAAATGAAACGAATATATGAGGGTTGTTGGGTTTTCAGCGGTGTCACTCAGTAAGAATTTATTATTGGGATATAGGTACCGAAGTAGTGAGAGTGGCCTATGCAGACTCCCATCTCTCAACCCGGCAACAGCCGGCAGAATTTACTATCGGCTGCAGGATATTTTCAGGATAACGATTCCAGCCAAATATAAGACATTGCACTTTCAATAACTCAAGAATGCTACCTGCACAATGGATGTGTCGGCGCTGCATCACAGCCCTAGCCCGGCCGTTAAATCAGTCTTTTATTCGCTTCGCTAGCACAAGTAGGTTTGTCACTCCTCGTTCAATCCAATCGTCCATAATCTGACTACCCCCGAGATCCCACAAGCGCTCTTCCACTCGTCTTACTCCAACGCGCTCGAAATATCGCGAAGGAGCATGACCAACTTGCCGCCGCACTCGAATCCGACTTCGACACGAAGACGGCTAAAAGGGTTGGCGAGCTGTCACGAGTTGCAGCAGCCCTGAAAGAATGGGATGCCGCACAATCATCCATTGCCGAGCTTACAGCTCTCCTCGAATCCAAAGACGCAAAAGATGAGGAATTAGAACAATTGGCTCGCGAGGAGCTCTCTTCGACGCATTCAAGTCTCGAAAACCTTGCGACCGCCCTCTCTGCTTCTCTGACGCCTCGCGACCCCTTCGCCGATATGCCCTGTATGCTTGAAATTCGTCCGGGCCCGGGGGGTATGGAGGGTCGCTACTTCGCCGATGCCATCTTCCGTATGTACCGCCAGTACTGCTCTCGCTTGGGGTTGCGAACAAACGTGGTGAAATATGAGGTTGCAGACGGCGGCGAGTCCATGGGTGGCGCGAACGAGTCACCATTACAAGAAGCCGTCCTAGAGATACAAGACGCCGGAGCCTATGACACATTCCGCGGTGAGGCGGGCATGCACAGGGTCCAGCGTGTCCCTTCAACGGAAAAGAGTGGGCGCACACACACAAGCGCTGTCGCTGTATGGGTTCTACCGTCTTTTCCCGAGAACAGCACATCCGAACAGGATCCCAACGACCCTGATAGTCTATTCTATGTGAACCCGTCAGAAGTGCGCGAAGAAAAAATGCGCGCAAGCGGCGCGGGCGGGCAGCATGTCAATAAAACAGAAAGTGCCATCCGTCTCACTCACGAGCCAACTGGCATTAGTGTTTCTATGCAGGACTCTCGGTCTCAGCACGCGAACCGCAGGGCCGCATGGGCATTACTTCAGTCGCGTATAGCGCAGAAACGAAGAGAAGAGAGGGAAGAGGCAGCCTGGGCGCTCAGGAATACCGTCCTTAGCAAAGATAGAATTACTCGTGGCGATAAGATCCGGACGTACAATTACAGCCAGGACCGATGCTCGGACCACAGGAGTGGGCTGGACGTCCACAACCTTCCTGATGTCCTCGCCGGCGGAGAGACGCTTGACAAAATAATAGCTAGTACGAAGGAGTGGCTGATTCAGCGGGACATACAAGCGTTGATCGCTGAAGAAGAGGCCACTGCTTCCGCTGCTGTGTCTAAGGATGCCAAAAAAGCGAAGCGGTAGATATCCCTGAAGGCACTGCTTCTTGCCGACCTTGCCCTGTACATGTATTGTGTTATACCTTGCTATAATACCCAAATAGAAGCCACCACACTTTATAGACATGCGGTTAGCTTGGTCATTGTATTCGTGTTGAGCTGCTTTGCATCAAATATGAGAAAGTGATAACTAGCACTTTTTACTAATTTGGGGTCTATATATCAAGATACCTAGTGATAGTTATATTGTACCCACCCTTCGAATCTTCAAGTCACCTACAGCATCAAAGCCTATTGCTCGTTATAGCTACGCTTATGCTAAGCATTGTCAAGCACGTGTTGTCTTTCCTAGGACTGACTGCAGAGGCAAAACGATGTTACATTAAATAGGTGGGAATCGTACATTAGGCCTGCATCCACAGTAGTGTACAATTTGATAAGCAGCTGCAACTAAAACCGACCGCCTTGTACACACTCTCGTACCTACTAATCGACTAACCTAAGTTAGTCTACAAGGAGATCTCCGAAATGGCTCGAATAGTTTTCTGGACTAAGTTTCCGGGCAATCCACTTAAGGCTTGAACTTTTATAGTGTACAAAGCATACTAGTGTAAATCATATAACAAGGCATGAGATAGAAGGAATGATAGGTCAGAAGTTTTAACAGGGAAATTCATCATTACCAAGGTATTACATGTCGCCTGCTGCTACCATCAGCAAGTAGGGGCTCGCTATTTTCCGAATGCTTTGGGGAGCGTCCTTATTATAGTGTAACTAAGATATTGTCGTTGCATAAGCTTTATATAATGGATTGAGTAAATGATTGATAAACGAGGTAGAGATTTCGTGTAACATGACCTCTCACTTTCCCGATCTCGATCTTCAATGCAATGTAGTATATACCATATTATAGTGTTAATACCGGGTACCTGTGAGCAATTCAAGCTTTCTGCAACCAGCTAAGACTCAGACGAGCCAGCGATCTGCCAAGACCTGGAATCTGGGGTTAGTGTACATATACAGTAGAGCCAACAATCTTCGACTTTGGTAGTTATTGGCAACGTTTCTAAAGGCAAACAATTCTGTTACACATACACAAACATGATCTGTTGAATTGCCTCACTTCTCGCTCTGCCGGGTTTGCGAGAGAAGGGCGAATTCGCGAACAGGGACAAAAGATCCTTCTTATCTACCAACTAAATAAATCTATGGTAGCAGCTTCCTGTCTTGGCAAGCCTCAGGACTCGTCGTGTTCTCCGCAGACCCACTTGTCAAGCTACACACTCAAGAAGCGTCGAATCGCGAGATGATGTACAAGGATACGATAATAGACCGCTGCATATCGTACCGCAATGGGGCAACTGCAGATAGCTACGCCCGAGCTAGTTCAACCAGGTCGTTGTATTGGCCTGGCACCTAGTCCTGGACTGCCTTATTGTCGAGCAGATAAATAGGTATATTATAGCTAGGGTAGCACTCGAGAGGGCGCCATGCGTTCTGACATCTCTCTTCGTTCCTTTGTTTAATCCACTATCGTGCGGTGCCTGCATTGCCCAGATCTGCCCAGAGTCTGGGCGTGAAGCTTGTTGGTAGTACCGCGATCCTGGGTCATCCCGAGTGATAGGAAACGGCAATTGAACAGAAGGAGTGTTAGTCCGCTGTGAGATTACTTCCCGTTCAAGATGCGCGGCTCTGCGATTGTTATAGGACTGCTGTCCGTGGCCGCCGTAGCAGACGCTCGGAGCTGGCAGCATGTTGGCAAGAAACAGCGCGAGAAGCCTGCCCGCAGTCAGATCAACGTCTTAGACCACTATCTAGCTACACGTCAGACGCCAGAACCCAGATTTGCAAATAGCAACACGACTAGTAAGAATTACCAATTGGCATCATTGTTTCCTCATTGCATCGCTTAACAATGTATTGTCTTGTAGAATTCGCCGTCAACGGAACAGGTATTCCCGACGTGGATTTCGATGTCGGCGAGTCGTACTCGGGATACCTCCCGATTAGCGACGACCCGGACGACAAGAACGAGTTATTCTTCTGGTTCTTTGCCAATAGCGAGGGCTCGGACGCCAAAGAGATTCTCATATGGCTCAACGGAGGTGTAGGTGCCCCCTCATTAACCTTGCCAAGATGTACCAGCCAAACGTTTCGACTAACACGCATTACAGCCCGGCTGCTCTTCGTTCGAAGGTGTAATCCAAGAAAACGGCCCCTTCAGTTGGCAGTACGGGACTCGATTCCCGATCCCTAACCCTTGGGCTTGGAATCGGTTGATCAACACTGTTTGGGTTGAGCAGCCTGTTGGTACCGGTTTCTCGCGCGGCGAAGTTACGGCAACAAGCGAAGAGGATGTGGCCCAGCAATTCATAGGTTTCTGGAAGAACTTCGTCGAGACCTTCTCCCTGCAAGGGTATAAGGTCTATATTGCGGGTGAATCGTATGCTGGTCTATACTGCCCTTACATTGCGTCGGCAATGCTTGACGCGAATGATACCACATACTATGACATGTCGGGTCTATTGATCTACGACCCCGTCATCGGCAATGACATCGTGCAGGAAGCGGTAACCACGGTGCCCTTCGTCGATTACCACCACAACCTGATGCCGTTTAACAACAGCTTCAGCGAGTATATCCATGGGCTCCATGACTCTTGTGGCTTTGCCGATTATAACGAGAGATACCTCACGTATCCTCCGCCGGGCCCGCAACCATCCAACTTCACCGAGACCGTGAGCGACGAGTGCGCCGGTATTTGGGAGGTAGTCCTCGACAACGCACTTAGTCTCAATCCTTGCTTCGACGTTTACCAAGTCGCCACAACGTGTCCTTTGCTATGGGATGTTCTCGGTTATCCCGGAAGTTTCCCCTACAGCCCCGAAGGGTCTGGCCCCATCTACTTCGACCGCGAAGACGTCAAGCGCGCAATCCACGCAGACACCAACTACACTTGGGAAGCCTGTTCCTCAGGCGATGTGTTTGTTAACAACACCGATAACTCTGATCCGTCGATATGGCGTGTCTTGCCTCACGTCATCGATGCGACGAAGAACGTGATCATCGGCCACGGTACCCTTGACATGATCGTTCTCCCTAACGGCACCCTACTCAGTATTCAGAACATGACTTGGGGTGGTGAGCTCGGGTTCCAAAGCGCGCCCGTCGAGCCCTTCTTCGTGCCTTATCACAAGGACTCCACCCCGAGTGATATCTACGAGGAGACCGACGCAACTGTCCTTGGCTCCATCGCGGCCGCCGGCGTCATGGGGGCTGCTCACACTGAACGTGGGTTGACCTATGTCGGCATCGACCTCTCTGGGCATATGGTTCCTCAATATGCGCCTAGCGCGGCCTTCCGCCACCTTGAGTTCCTCCTCGGTCGCGTCGATAGCTTGAGTTCCACCGAACCCTTCTCATTCGAGAGCAACATCACGCAGCCCGCTGCAGATACCCTGGGTAACGGTACCGGACCCGCGACGTTTAGCTCAAAATCTGGCGGTGCTGCCAGTAGTGGCGACAAACCTAAGAGCGCCGCGGCTTGTTTGGGTGTGGCGGGCTCCTTGGTTGCTTGCGCAGTGGCTTTTGCTGCTATGTTGAACATGTGATGGATTAAACTTTAATAGGGTCTTTGCTCTTGTTAGTTTTATCATGCAGGTAGATAGCTAGCGCTTAATAGACTATTGTTGTCCTATGCAAGACTATAGCAAGCAACATTGGGAAACCCCATTGATTTGCTGGGTCCATAGAGGTAAAGAGAATTGAAAATTAATATCCCTTTACTGCAAATTTTACAGTTCACGACTCAAGATTTCGAACCTGGTAAGTATTTGACATGGCGGCTGTTTCTCACAACCACGTCCATTACCAGGCGCGTCTCAACTACATCAAGCAAATACTAGCGGATTATTTCAATCTCTCCAACGAGGTAGGCAGCAAACTAACAGCAAGCCTACCTTTAGCTTTTCCACTTAGCTAGGTTATCCTTGCTGAATTTGCAATAATATCCAATGACGATGACTTTCGATAGGTCATAGATCAAACCAAGATCACGCCGATTCAATATGAACCTGACTTCCCTTTTAAACACAGCAATCTTGTCTACCGTATTTTGCTTACTATCGATATCTCGGGCAGCCTCGGAGATGTTAATGGTGTTGAAGTAGTAGGTATATGAGTGGTTCAGTTGACTTGATTGACTTGGTAACTCACTGTTAGGTAGGTGGGAAGACTATATATATACATGATTTGATGACCGTTGCCCCTATTTGTATACCGACATGACAGTGACTCCCTTGACCCCTTATACTTTCGACAAATGGAAGTTGTAAGCCGAAGCACCCAGGTTGCGTCCCCATTCCAGGGGGTACCAAGGACTTCATCCTACGCCTAAATAACCCGGACGCAGATAGCATGCACCAAAAAACCCGAGTGCAGAATGAAGCCGGCATTCTTACTCTCTCCTCCGCCGCTCTCTGCCATATCAAGCCCAATGTAATTCCCCGGGTTTGGGGCTGGAGCGGCGCTACCCGCGATCATCTAGGCTGGATCCCGGAAGAACCGATGCCCGGCGAACCACTTGCTGAGGCGTTTGACGAAACCATGTCTCTTAGCTAGAAGAAAGAGATCCTGGCACAGATGGCGGGCTTACTAAAAACTCTACAAGACTACCCGCTTCCTGAGAGTATTAAAGGCTGGGGAGGCGTGACGTTTGATGACAGCGGTGCCATAGTCAGCGCGTCCATGCTGTCACAACTCTATGACATTAAACAAAGGAATTCTTGTATATAGTAAATAGATAGTTACTATGTTTCTAGCAACTTCGTGCATCAACAAGTGTCATATCATACCCCTATACTAGCAGTCCTAACACATGCTTAGCGTTAGTACCGGGCCGTGGTCTTCTTTTGAAGACTCTTATAGAGGCCGCCTGAAAGTAGCACTCGGCAAAGCCGATGTAAACCCGCATCTGCAAGGTTGGCGTGCCAACAGCATTAGGGAACGTGTTGATGCTTTCATCGAGCATGGCCTAGCAGCACAATTCTCCGACTTGAAGTCGAAGCAAGACAGGAGTATTGCATACGCAGATTTTAGTTAGTACCCTTTCATATTTGCTTAGGATCCCTTGCTGGTACTCTAGCTTTAGTGATCTAGCACTGACACTTGGACAAAGCTACTGATAATATACTCTACGACCCCGCGACGGGCCGTATAACAGTACTCCTCGATTATGATTTCGCCAGCATCTTACACCCTGCATATGAATTCTTCCGCTCTTTTAATAATACTGGCGGCTGGCTTAGCGGCTGGTTGGGTAACACGACTCCGAAGGAGAAGGGGGCCGCAGCGCTTCGGAATGCCAAGCTTACCGGACAGTTTCCCTCACCTCTCCTAGTTCCGGTGGCGTCCGGTAATGCGGGGGTTGATTGGGAACTCGCGTAGGCATGGGAGGACGAGCTGCAGAAACTGGATGTAAAGCGGCCTAGCTCTATTCAGGGGATTGGCAAGATTGCGGATGTTGAGGAAGTCTTGGGCTGTTTGTCACCCTGGACATTGACCAATGAGGACTATTTGAGAATGAATCCGAGGGAAGATCACAGGGTGGAATTAAGGCGTAGGAGCGAGAGGCAGCTTGTAGGCTTACTGGGCCACTTGGGATTCTAACTGGAATGGTTGCAACAGAGAAACGACGGCGACGAATATTGGAAGAAAGGGGCATAATGCGAATAACCGACAGTGGCGATAGGGGATAGATAGGTGGACGAATATTTGAGTCACACGGTAGATCTAAACTCGCAGATAATACTGTCGTATTTCATGAACTTTAGGATGTGCACCATTCAACAGTCTCATCCAGTCTCATCTGGAAGGAACATAAGCGTCCTAACCTCGATGCTCTCCCTCTTCGAGATCACCTCATACTCCTCGTCCACAAACGCGGTATGCGGCGCACTCCGCGCTTCCCATCCTCGAATCAAAACACTTAACCAGCAGCATCTCCTAAGGCGTATGTCTATACAGATAATGTCGCTTATTCTTCAAAGCCGCTCTGAGTGGAAGCATCTCCTCCTACTCGTCCGGCTTATGCTTAACTCCCTAAATTAGAATTCGTATAAATTTGAAACTTGGAATACTGAGGCTGATGTATAGCAAAATTATTAAGCACCTATTGTGCATCTACATGATTCAAGAAGACGTAGCTAAAGAACCCCCTAACTATTACTTAAAAGAACTATAGAATAGGACTCTACGTAAGAGCGTGTATTATTCCTACTATGGCATATTAAAAACATAGCCATTAGAACATTAACAAAAAGCCACGAATTAAGTTATTTATGTCTCTTTCTTAAATTAATGTTTTTTTTTACTTTAATAATACTTATTTAATGACAGATAATAAATATGGAGAGATAATTTAGACTTAATATGCAGAAGGAGCATGATAAGTATAAAGGCGGTATGAGTAAGTAATAACACTAGTATTCGAGAATGACATTGAAGTAGAATTTCGAAAGCCTTTTACTCTTAATGTCACACGGGAATCACGTGACCCCTCGAGCGGGGTAATCTGTATATATAAAGGCTGCCTGGGTCTCGGACCCCTCTGAGGAAAACTTCTTCCTTAAGAGTTCCTTTGACGCCATAGCCAATTATTAGACATAAGGAATATGAAGCTATTCCCAAGCCCAGAACATCTGCCCTTGTAACACTTAATTAATGATGTTTTTATCCCACGTCCTCTTGAAAATTTTATTTTTTTACAGCCTAGGCTTCCCTGGCTACTCGTGTGATTATGTTTTTCATTTAGGTTGCGTTCTAGGGAAGGTTACTTGCGTTTGTAATTAAATACACTCTGGTTGTTTATTCTTTTTTTCGTTTCTTTTTCTCCTTCGTGGTAATTGGGGGTGATTTATTTACGCGAATCATTGGATTAAACGTGTGTAAGTAGAATTGCTAATATCTCTTCAACATAGTCCAGTAAACAGCCTACTGAGTATATCAGCAACAATGGGTGAGACGTCGACAAAGCTCTATATCATGTGGCAAAGGAGTAATACTGATGGAGAAGATGGCACTACTTTTATTGATGATTCCTATACCAAGTTGGTCTCTGATGATGGTAAAATAGCTGAGGCTATAAAGCTAATTAAGCTAGTCAATCTACCTAAGAGAGTTGCGCACGATAGGGGCAAGTCTGAATTGTATTCTGATCCCTTGACTACCACAATATGCCACATAAACTATGGAAGCACCCAGCTATCTAGTTGTTTATCCGGCGACATGAAATATATTAACAAAACGGTTTATTAATATATCGCGTATTGAATTAGGCTTTTAAAGTGTTACGTACTTATAACACCGATTATATAGAAACTCGGCATGCATTGTTCGCCTTACTCGGGCAGCAATAGCGAAGAGCAACAAAAGGGAAAGCGTCCGAGGCCTTAAAGTCCTTGGCTACCTCCCATTACTATTATGTACCTTGGTAAACTAGAGGTACTGTAGCTTAGCATCGGCCACTACCTTAAACCTAGGTAGGTTTAAGGTAGGTACCTAAGGTATAGATACCGGGCGATACCACCTAAGGCAGCACTTCGGTAGGTACCTTGGGTCCAGGCGACCTGCACTAGCTCCCGAGATCCCCACGCTCACAGCGCTCATGGACCAATCAGAACCACGAAGCCCCTGGAAGCCTTCCAGGAAAAGGAACCTTTCTAGTACACCTCCAAACTGCCTACAACCCCGCTGGCGATCTGCCACTCAAACCACCTAACCTAAAGCACCCTTCCTGCATATCCGTCCACTACATTTCTGGTCTACTTTTCCCGACTACATACCTGCCAACCGACTTGCCAACCTACCAATCTACCGACTCTGGAGAGAGATCCTATTTCTAAATACCTAACCTTAGGTAATGAATGCTCCTGGTACGCGGAGAAGCGCGTGAAATATCCGATGAGCTACTACGTGCCCCTCAGCCTACTACAATTTGCTGCAATCGTCCGTATCTACCTGCTACTTGTATCGAGCCTACCTTGAAAAAAAGAACCCTTCCTTGACTGACCAACTGCTCTTCTCTAGAGAGGCTGAGGCTGCTCCGTGTGCACTCGATCCGACCCCCGTAGCGGTGGCCATGGCGCCGAGTTCGCCGCACAAGCCACCGCCTTCCGATGGCGGCATCTCTTCCACCCCCGGTGAACGTCAATACCATATGGCCGCGGCGAATGGGAGACCGAGTATAGTGGCCACGCGGCACGACCGAACCCCGAACACTCCCCGAAAGGAGAGCAATGGCCGCGAGAAGGCCTTGCAGGACCCCGGCTTAAAAGATTACGTATGTGCAGCATGCTATATTGTCTGGTGTACGAAGATAGGATATTGGCTTCCCGAGATTGAGGCTGACCGACCTGGTTCGTAGCGATTGGGGGAGTGCATCGGCAAGGGTGCTTTTGGTGCCGTCTATAAAGCTTTTAACTGGGGTACTGGTGAAGCCGTTGCTGTCAAGCAGATCAAGCTGGTCAATCTGCCTAAGAGCGAGTTGCGCATGATCGAGGTAATCACCGGCTGATATATACCAAGTCGAGAGCGAGCCATCGTACTAACGACAAACAGGCTGAGATTGACCTCCTGAAGAACCTTCACGTGAGCAGAGCGGCTACCCTCAGTTCTACCTGAGCATACACCGCGATATTAACTATTCATAGCATGACAATATTGTCAAGTATATCGGTTTTGTAAAATCGGCCGATTGTCTGAACATCATTCTTGAGTATGTCATGTACACTTGTACAAGCTCAATCATCAATGCTCACATATTGTAGATACTGCGAAAATGGTTCCCTTCACTCTATATGTAAAGCTTATGGGAAATTCCCCGAGAACCTTGTCGGCGTTTACATGACCCAGGTGCTTCAGGGCCTTCAGTATTTGCACGACCAAGGTGTTATTCATCGGGACATTAAAGGAGCCAACATCCTTACTACGAAGGATGGGAAAGTCAAGCTTGCCGACTTCGGCGTGTCAACCAGCACACTAGCTGGGCCCGACAAGGAGGCTCAGGTTGTTGGCACTCCCTATTGGATGGCCCCGGAGATCATCGAACTCTCGGGCGCTACTCCGGCTTCGGATATTTGGAGTTTGGGCTGTACGGTCATTGAATTGCTCTCTGGTAGACCTCCGTATCATCATCTCCAGGCCATGCCTGCTCTCTTTGCTATCGTTAACGATGATCATCCTCCACTCCCCGAGGGTGTGTCCTCAGTCAGTTGCCTTTTTGCTTCTTGTTTGTCTAGGGGCCGTGCTAACGACTCGACAGGCTGCACGCGACTTTTTAATGCAGTGCTTCCAGAAAGACCCAAATCTTCGAGTATCGGCAAGGAAATTGTTGAAGCACAATTGGATAGTAGGTTGTAGAAGAAGCGACGCGCCTGTAGCAAAGGCCCCGGGCAATTTCAGTCAGGCCGTGGAAGAAGTCAAGCAATGGAATAAAGCCCTCACGTCATCCGACAGTAACCTTAGGGCATCTATAGGCTCAGATTCTAGTGGACCGTCGCAACACGGTCAACAAAACCTACGTCTGGTTTCTCACGAACAAGTCAAATCTAACCTGCCGACTCTAGCTAAAGGCCCATTCACACTAGCGAAGCCAAGGCCTACAGCTGAAGACTTCCGATCGCCCGAACTTGCTGGTAAGTTTGATAAATGTCTGCTTATACATATCGTTCAAACCGGCCACTAATACGACTTCAAGACGACGATAATTGGGACAACGATTTTGCGACAGCGATATCACCGGCTGCCTTGCAACTTCCCCATATCAAGCCTCACGATCATTTTGGCGGCCTACTATCCGCCGATCGCTTAAAGGCTTTTGCATCGATGGATAACTCACGCGATATGTCTAGTAACTGGGACCTAGATCATGGCGGTGAGCTAATGACGATAAAGAAAATACAACCAATCCAGGACGAAGACCCCCTAGAAAAGACAATTAGACCTAACTGGAAACTTCCGACGAAACCTGAGAGAAACGACGATTCGTCAAGGCCACGCGCGTCAAGAGTATCGCCTCGGAAGCGATCGGCTAGCAGCCATCACAGACACCATTCTCGGGCAAAGAGTAACTTGAGCAACAAATTTGAGCTACCATCACATCCAGATATGATGTATAGGGAGCAATCAATTGAAGACTACTCAGACCTTTTCGATGTTGATGATAATGATGTGATGCTCAACCAGAAGTTGAGTCTGAAGAAGGTGTGTTTTTCTACATATGTATTTGCCTGTGCTTTAGCACTTCACTTACAGTTTGAAATATAGCCCGATGCTCCCCAGCTGTTTCACCCTTCCGATCTTACTAGTTTACCACGCTCGACACAGTCGCCTGAGGGTGGCAGTATGCGACGAAAACCGACATCACGGCCCTCTGTTCTTCCTGGTCGCCCATTCCATAGATCAAAATCATCAATCGAGATCCAGAAATTCGCCGAAAATGACGAAGAGGACTTTTCTGATATATTCGGCCCCAGCGAGAGTTTCACGGAAAAGGACGAAAGTGATCGAGGGTCTGAAGATGGGAATCTGATGGTTGTGTCACGCTTATCGAATAGTTCATGGCTCGGAGACGACGAAGACGAGGACGACCCATTTGCTTCTATGGATCCAGGTTGGGATGAGATGGACCTCGAAGCCAATATTGCGCGAGATCGTCATGCTCGACTAGCGGAGAGAGTCGAGGAGCTAGTTCGCTCTCTAAAATCAACAGAGAATGACGATAGACTTTTTGAGTTGTCTGGGAGCCTTGTAAGCGTCTCCTTAATGTTGAATTGATGGCCGCTAACTCAGTCTAGCTGGAACTGCTCTGGGAGAGTGGTGAGGTAAAAGATCTGATTATTAGCGCACACGGTTTGCTTCCCATTCTAGAAATCTTAGAACCATGTACAGTTAAGAGTCAGCAGCATATGATTTTACAGCTGCTTAAAGTCGTCAATACGGTTCGTGCTTGTCACTCCTTTGCCACCGGGTTGCTTTGTACTGACGGTAGTTCAGATTATACTAGACGATGTTGAGCTTCAGGAGAACCTTTGTTTTGTTGGCGGCATTCCCATTATTACTAAATTCGCAGCACGCCAATACTCGAACGAGATACGATTGGAGGCAGCTGCTTTCGTCAGACAAATGTATCAAACGTCTACATTAACGCTTCAGATGTTTGTCAGTGCTGGTGGTCTCAACGTGCTCGTCGAATTCTTGGATGAAGATTACGATAGCGCCCGTGATCTAGTTTTAATCGGTGTTAACGGCATCTGGAATGTTTTCGAGCTCCAGGTAATGGTTTCGCCGTTGAGCTCATCCCTAAGCAACCGGCTAATCTGTCCTATAGGGACCGACTCCAAAGAACGACTTCTGTCGCATATTTTCAAGGAGCAAGATCCTTGACCCTTTGGCATTGGTATTGCATAGGGTTCTCGATGAGGATGTTGAGACCGATCTTACAGAATTGATTGAAGGAAGGATCGTGAATATCTTCTATCTTTTCTCTCAGGCTGAGAACTATGTTAAAGAGATGGTAGCCGATAGGCAAGTCCTGAAGAGTAAGTTCTATCGATGGCGCTGTGGTATTTTCTTCTAATTCGTGCTAGGCGTTTTGAAAGACCTGAGGCGGATGAGCCCTTCGCATCAAATCACCATGTTGAAATTCATTAAAAATCTCTCGATGTTGTCAACAACACTAGATACTCTTCATTCAGCTGATGCGATCGATCTACTTATTGAACTCCTATCTCATAGCATGAAGGACGGCCATCCCCACTTTCGCGAGATCTCGAATCAGGTTCTGAACACCATGTTCAACCTCTGTCGGTTGAGTAAAGACCGCCAGGAATACGCGGCTGTTAATGGAATCGTCCCTATTCTCCTCAAGATCATGAAGACCGACCGCCCGCCCAAGGAATTCGCCCTGCCTATCCTATGCGACATGGCTCATTCAGGTAGTAAAGGCCGTAGGTATTTGTGGCAGAATAAGGGCCTAGACTTTTATGTTTCTCTTCTAGCGGATCAGTACTGGCAAGTCACTGCGCTCGATGCTATATTTGTCTGGTAAGTCTACCTCCATCTTTGACGATTAAAGGACTACTCTAATACAAATTTAGGTTGCAAGAAGAAACTGCTAAAGTGGAAGGCCATCTCTTGAATGGCAAATTCACTGATGCCATTGTGTCGTGCTTTCATAATCCAAAGATAAATGCGTTTGACCCCAACCTTTTGGAGCCACTTCTAAAGCTCCTTCGGCTCTCACCCTCAGTAGCGGCATCATTAGCGAAGCCTGACATGTACTCAGGCGTTGCTCAGCGGCTTTCACATAAAAAGGCAGTAGTGCGACTTAATCTTCTTCGTCTTGTACGCCACATTCTCGAAGCAGGAGAACAAAAAAATGTCAT
Source organism: Xylaria sp. Z50 (assembly GCA_037356035.1). Lineage (NCBI taxonomy): Eukaryota > Fungi > Ascomycota > Sordariomycetes > Xylariales > Xylariaceae > Xylaria > Xylaria sp. Z50. The sequence goes on from JBAWJU010000026.1 coordinate 58,999, forward strand.
CAATCTCCGGGAGAAACAACTCAAATTGCTCCTGGACGCTGTTCGAGCTCTTGCAGAAAAAGATTCCGCAGTGCTCGTCCGTAACCTTGCATCTGATCTTATCGTCTCACACATTGATGGCAGCGCGGATCAGCCCATCCCAGCCACGGCGGCATCCACATCGGCAACTAGCTTTTCCCGCACAGGTCCGAGACGCATTTACACTCCACCATCTCTCCAATCGGCCCCGTCTATTCCGCAGACACCCACTCACGCTTCTCGACACACCCAATCTTCCGCATACATTGAAATCGCTTCCAGTCCAAAGCGCTCGGTAGCTCATGGACGGGATGCCGGACTTCAACGACCAAGAAGCAGAGACGAAAATTCGGGCATCCCTGTCAGCTCAATTCCCCGGCGAGTTAGTGGCGACGGACAATCAAGCATGGGTACTCCTATTAGAAGCAAGAATAGAGTATCCCGAACCTCAGGCATGTACGCACGGCCTAGCTTGAGTTCATTGACAACCTCTCGTAGTGAGAGTGAGTCGTCCAACAAAGAAAACATCACAGGTTCTAGTGGGCGTGGCGCTCGGTATTCTACTAGATACTCGCCACCAGCCGCGGCAAGTAGCGCTGGGGGCGACACACCATCTTTCCCGGTAAAACAGAGACGAAGCCGAGCACCAAGTGAGGGGAAAAGTAAGTGGAGTGCGTAGTGGCACTTCTTCGTCTGAGGAAGACTAATGGCCTTTTTTTTTACGAAATCATCCCTCAAAAGCATAGAGAGCGGGTCCTCAAGACGGCGTTTTACAACTTATTATACATGACGTTATGCGATGGGTTATGGTGAGCGATACCATAGCGATAAATCGTAACAGAAGGCGAACATTGCTTTTTTGTGAGAGACAAGAAAAACCGCGATCTGAAGTGATGTTGCATCGGAACAGTTGCACTAGAAATTCTATGTGACAACCGTATGCTACAATTGTAAGCACCCGGTGATACTAGAATCGCATCAGTGGCATGACCCCGCTTGGAGTTGTTAAGACATGCTTATAAATCCAAACGACATGTTGCACGGCTTGAGCGTATCGTAAACACGTAACTTGGTTATTTTTATTAAAAATCTCGTATGTCCCTCGGGGAGTTAGTTAACCTAAATTCCGAGTGCCGACATCCTGTCACGTCACTGCGTCTGTACTTAAACCTCGCTGCGCGTTCTTTAGGGACAGCACCGTCTACCTGGTAAATCTGTGCATTATATGTCAAAGAGATAGCGAGATATGGCATCTAAATCACTCGACACACAATCCGTCTTCGACGTGAAGGGCTTGGTGACTGTTATAACGGGGGGCGGAAGTGGTGAGTTTCTCTCCTATGTCCCCCTTAAGGCGCTGCTTGCCCCATTTGTTCTCCTTGCGAGAATCGAATTCTATTGACAAACGACATAGGTATCGGGCTCATGGCTGCACAAGCGTTGGAGGCTAATGGTGCTATCGTTTACATCATCGGACGCCGCAAGGAGACCCTGGACAAAGCCGCTGAGACAGCCGTAAGTGCGGCTTTCTAGTTTCTATAAGAGTTTGCACATGTTTTAAGATATTTCGTGCTCAGAATTCATCACTGGGACGGAGTCTCGACATCATTGTCATGAAGCAGGATTGTTGTTTGATACTACCGTTGATTTCGTTTCCGTAATCCTATTCCTTATTGCCTAACATGCTCCTAGAAACATAACAACATCCGTCCCATAGTTGGCGATGTGACATCCAAAGAATCGCTCGCAGCCGCTGCGTCGATTATCGGGGGTGAAACAGGCGGCTTTGTCGACCTAGTGATCGCCAACTCAGGTACCACGGGTCCTATGCTCGGCACTCTATCCGAGGACGAGGATATCGCGACGTTCCAAAGTCGTCTGGCCACCTGGAGCACTGATGCCTTCGATTCAACGCTTGTTACTAACGTTACTGGCCTGTTCAATACCGTCGTCGCGTTTCTGCCCCTGCTAGACGCCGCAAACAAGCGCCCAGGACGCCCCAAGCAGAGCAGCCAGATCATAGCGACGGGTAGTATCTCAGCCTACAACCGCATCGTTACGATTCCAGGCTATGCGTACGATAGTTCAAAGGCAGCCGCCCACCACATGATGAAGCAGTTCGCCACAACTCTTGTGCCGTACGGTATTCGAAGCAACGTCATTGCGCCAGGATGTAAGTTTTAGACCCCCAACTCTCTCTTACGTGCATTTACTACCCCTTTACCTACGAATAACGGATGGGTGAGTTCATAAGCTATCCTGTTGCTAATGTGCTCAACAGTCTACCCGAGTGAGCTGAACGTTGAAATCATGGCCGATCACGACAGAAACGGCTGGTCGAAGGCCCTCGTGCCGGAACAGCGTGCTGGTGATGTGGAGGACATCGCTGGCGCCGTTTTATTCCTCGCTAGTAAGGCCGGCGCGTACGTAAACGGCAATATACTTGTGACCGATGGAGGCAGACTGGGCGTCATTCCTTCGTCATATTGAAGGAATTTCTTTATAACTTTTTATCAAGACTTCGTTTACATGGAGGATGTTGAGGAATCGGTCAGATTGAGCATAGTGTACAAGTAATATAGTATATTGAGTGGCACCCTTTATAAGGAATTCTTTTTCAATACCATATACAGCCCATTCCCCCCTTCAGAAAATGAAGCAATTGGAAATTCAATTTGTGTAATCGGAGGCCAGGGTCGATGAGAGAAAGTATAAACAATGAGAATTCTTATGTGATGGTCGGAATGATTGGTAAGCGGAGGACCGTCGTGGTAAGCAGGGTACCATCAAGCAGACGTAATGCAACTTGCCAGCCAAGATTACGGAGGCTGACCTAGGGTCCAGAGGCAGAATAGGGGGCAGCGACCGGTTATGATGCCTTTCTTATGCATCAACTGAGAGGTTCCGACTGTGCACACTCGGCGTTAGCACATTCCTATCACGTAAATCTAGGGCATGGAAAGGAGTAAGCGGGCTTAAGGCTGAACGCCAATCACAAACGATACTCCGAGAAAAGAAATGAAAAAAAAAAAGCACCCGGGGTCAACTCACAGGATATGCTCTTCTGCCATTTCGCGCTCCAAAGCCACCCAGCTATATTGGTGCCGCACCACCTGCGAATTCGCAGCTGCGCCTCGTCGAGCTCCCAGGGGTTCGCGTGGTCGGAGCGGAAGTGCTTGCAGTTGCAGATCCATACGCCTGCCCCTCCTATACGAGATCGAGGTGTTAGTAAAAAATATGCATGAAAAGAAAAGAAGCAAAGATACGTGAGGATATGAGAGGGATTTGGTAACGTAACCGTATTCTTCGCCATGCCAGGTCCCGGGGCCAATGAACTGGGAACCGCCCCAGTGCGCGAGCTTCTCCTTCGCGCGGTCGGCCTCTTCCGAGAGCACCGTGTCCTTCCAGCAGCCCATCTTGCTCACAGGTATGATTTCCTCTTCATCCCAGGAGACGTTTTTGGCCGCGACAGGCTCGCTGGCGTTGAGCAGCGTGGGCGTTGCGCCGGCGAGTCCTAGCAGGCCCACGAAGATAGCGGCGAAAAGCATATTTTTTTTCTGTTGGCGGGTTGGGACAATAGTTATGTCCTAGCTTTAGAGGCCTCGAGATAGAACTCTCGTCAGATCCTCTGTTTGATTTAGACAAAATTACTTACTGTAACGTACGCTTTGACGGTATATAGGTGTTGGGTGAACTTTAGGCGTGGAATGGCTTCGTAGGAGGAGATGTGAAGAGCTCAACAAAATCGGGAATGAGGGTTTCCCCAACAGGCTCCCGACTCACTAGAACACACTTTAACTACTTGAAACCGTGGAGATGATTCGATGGCTATGTATCACGTGGGATCTTGGGTTTGGTTGTAAGGTTTGTTTAAACTCACCTCGTTACTCATCCCTCTACTAGTCCAGGCTTGTTAAAGTTAGCTATAGGAATGCTGTTAAATATGTATCAAATCCCGTGTTAACAGGCCATGTTTCTAGAAGTTTATCCAGTCGTCTTCACGATACCTAATAAGAGGAATATACCCCGAGAAACAAGGAGAGGAAAGCACAGTATGGAAGAGGTAAACGACAGAGTAGAATCCCACAATACCCTAGAGTCCTAATGAGATGGATGGCTCTCTTTCTTCATTCTTTCTGTTGCTCTCCCAGACTATTTAGATAGACTGTCTCGAAACCTACGACGTGAACCCATTCTACCGCTTACATATAGCGACCTACAAATTTAAAGTAAGCGACTATCTAATTATTCGGACGGACCGGACCTAAAAGAAGCAGACAGATGAAGCACAGTTACGTCCCCACTGGATGGGTATAATAAGTATAAATGACCTAGACCATCATGGGATCGCTCTAGCAAACTTCCTCGCCAAGTCCTACAAAATACTCTCATACCCAGTCTTCCTCCTCATCTCCATCGTGTGAGGGATCACATACCCAAAGTCACGATGCGTTCCGCAATCCCGATCCTCAGCGTGCTCACGGCGCCCTTAACCAACGCCATGAACGCGCCTAACCCCATATCGGGGACAACAGGGCTGTATGCTCCAACTTACATGATGGACACACCCGCCAACTGGCCGGGCGGCGAGAACGCCAACATCACTCTCAAGTGCCAGAAGCCGGGACAGACGTGCATGCGGTTTCCCCAAGGCGCCCCCGAGAACGAGACGATATCGGTGCGCGTGCTCTGCGTGAGCAAGAAACATGGCGACGACAAGGAAAAGACACTATTCCCCGTGAAGATGAACCCATGCCCGGCCGACTCCCGGTGCGCACTCGTCGTCGAAGAACCGACGCCGCCGTCCGTCGAGAGCTGGCTCCGGCTCGAAAAGGAGGATGAGGAGGAGGAGGAAGTAGACGTATCTTCGTGGATGAGCCTCGATGGACTTCTCCACGAAGTCGCCGACGGGATCGACGGTGTTAATAGCACCGACGTAGGAGACGAAGGGCCTGGTATCCCCGAGAAAAATTCGAAGAAGAAGCTCGTTTGCATCGTTGATGAGGAAACTGTGGTTGCTGGCTCGGGATAGCTAGCTAGTCGTTCGGTATCGAGGCGATGGGAACAAGACAGAGTGTATATCTATCTGTTTGGCCCCCGACTAGAGGGCGAATGATGTGACTCGATGATTTATTTCGTCGGTCGGTCTTCTACTCTTAGCATAACGGAGTGGAGGGTGAACTATAATCAGGAGATGGAGAGCGCATGTAACAGCTATTCGCTGCCGATCAATGGAAATAGATTGGACCTCCTCGAGGTCACCGAGAAGCCATCCCGCTAGGAACTATCTAGACAGGCCTATAGTCCGAGATCGCATTTCCCGTTTTCTTCTACTATTATCTAGCAGATCTCCACCAGAGACGTGCCCGCGAGCCATATTAGCGCGAATGCGCTCTCGCACTTTAATGAAACCGTCATGTGCCGACTGGATGCTGAGTGGGACGCTTACATCACAAGCATATATAAGGAATAGGGGTCGTTGTAGCGCAGACTGCGTCTTCCTATTCCACGATCTATATATATCACACTAGGAAAAGTAGAACCACGTTTAAACTACTCTTCGAAACAATACATCCATTACATCCTGTAAATGCCTGTTTATTCGCTCGATCTCTCCAAGCTAAGGGCTCAAGCGGCAAGACAAAGGGTGGGTAGGCAAATCTAGTCAGTTTCCCCTACGAACAACGCATACTGATGGATTCTAACGTTAGACATCCACCATATCAAGCCCTTTCCTAATCGAAACATAGTTACTCCAGACGCCAAACTGTGCACCTGCTATAAATGAGCTCAAGCCAAATGTATTTCAATCGGAGAGCTTTGGGGTAAGCCATTCCTTCCAAGCTCTAGTAAATGCCATCCGTCGTCACTGAGGGAAATATTTTTTTTCGGCTCCAACAACTTATACGGTAAACAATGATCAATGATCATATCATTTTCTGTCTCTTTGCATCTGTTACCGCAGGCCCAGCAGCTGGGGGAGGTCCGTTTGTGGAAACTTCCGTGAGCGGTGTTCTATTGCCGCCACCGTCGGGGCCACCAGGCGCAGGTCTCTTCATCGTAGGGGGGCGATACTGTCCCCTATTACCCAGAGGGCTCCCCACCCCTCCAGGCGCACCGATCTGTCTCATCTGATTGAGCGCCGGGTTGACAACATTTGGTGGGCCGTTAGGAGCAGAACGTTGCTGATCGAGCTCTCTTTTCACTGGCGGCAGATGGACTCCTCCTTTAGACAAAGGCTTCGAAGATTTGTGATCGATACCGGGCGTCTTTCGAATCGAGGGGCTCTCGGCTCGGGGGTCGAACACTTTAGCTCCTCGCTCCATCACGATGGCTGTTCCTGGATCTGCACTCTCCGGCACGTCCTTCACCGATCGCGCGGAAAAGAAGGTTGCTGATTCGTTAGGCACGCCGCCTGGGGCGTTCATACCGCCTGGTGGCCGCGAGATAGCGTTAGGGGGCGGCGTCATTATTCTCTGATTCGCCGCTGTTTGTTGGGGTATGTTATTACTATAACCATTTTGCCTCGGTTGTTGTTGCTGCGGATTAGGCCGACCCTGGAATTGGCCACCTGGTCGGTGAGCTTGTTGATTAGGGGTCTGGGGTGGTCTAGGTGGTTGGGCACCCGGTCTAGAGGGTGGCTGCATTGGCCTTGAGGGATGCCCGTTCATAGAGGCTCTGTTGCGATCATTGGCATTATTATTACCAGCAATCGAATTTTGTGACTTCTCGCTCGAGTGGGAAAGATCATGCGACCCAGGCAATACCACTTCGTCTGGGTGACCGTCCTCGGTTACTCCAAAGTCAGCCATATCGAAATCGCCGAAATCATCGTCCAGAGTCAAGGAATCGGATAACGCTACATGTTCAACAAATCAGTATCTGACCAGGCAATATTAGTATCAAACGCACCATTTGCGTTAGCACGATCGCTGTTACTGTCAGCGACGGCTTTCGGTTCTACTTTGACATCCTGTTCTTTCTTGGCGAAATCGGGGCGCCGATGGAGGTTCTCCTCATCGAACTTCGTTGGCCCGACCTTGATCTTGGTAACCTTTGACAAGTAGTCCTTGTCATAGATGCAGTTACCTAGTACATTACCAAAATTCCGCAGTGCTCGCTTCAATGCGTCTGTGGTCCCCTCCTTCTTGGCTTTCTCGAATGCGGCGGCCTTGCCCTTGCAGTTCTCCATATGACCATACCCGATATCTTCATGATACGTGCCATCTCGCAATGTGACCCGCACGATGACGGACAGACCGAGAGATATCTTGAGCGTTTGAGGGTTCTCGTCCACAAAGTCGACCTGTATGTTCTGGATGCTAGATGACCACCCATTGAAGCCGAAGACTTCATTTGCAAGGGCGATGCATTTCTCGGCGGCGATATAGTGTACCTTTTGACCGGAAGGGCCACTGCGGGCTGACAGATACTCGGGCCCAAGCTGTTTCTCTAGCCGAGATTGGAGGGTGGCAATCTCGATAGCAGTGAATTCGGATATGCGTGGCTTGGCTTCCTCGAAAGGGTTGGTAATGCTGCTATGCTGGTCGCCTGGACTGTTGATTCACCATGGTTAGTTTGTGACGCGTTGATTGACGACATAAACAAAGACATACGCAGGCATAGCGAGGGATTCAGACTTTGAACCCACGGTTTGGGGGCATCGGAGTTGTCGATTCGCTTACACACACAAGTGTATGTGGCTCTAGACACAATGTCGACTAAGTCTAGATGGTGGTGGTGTATCACTAATTAAGGCGGATTGTTCATTGCGAATGAGGCACCAGACGCGTTGGGATACCCGTAGGTGTGGATAATGTGGAGCAAATGTCCCCACTCATGCTTACATAATAAATACAGGCAGACACCAGGTCACGAGACCATCTCTACCACATGCAGGGCTACACGACAAGTAGGATAAGTATATGAACGAATACGAAATATAGTACAATTTCCAATGCAACCACCTAGAAATTTTCTTCAGCTTCTATAAGGCTCTGCAGACTATTGAGAAGGAACCTCCATTCGAAACAGCACTCACAGCATTTTTCAAAGAGTCATTGAAGCTAATTACATTTTAGATTGTACCATCCTTATCCATTGCTTCATAAAGCCAACTTGGATAATTATGGATGGCAGAATTCTTTTGTCTGGTTAACGGAAGGGAACATGATATAACAGCATGATGACATCGCGAAAATAAAGGCTTCCGCGTTGTCTCCTATTCATAAATATTAGGTGAGAGATCTCCCCGAGCTAAAAAAGAAATGTATAGTAGTTTCAGCCGCGTTGCAAATAATAAGGCGGCTATTATTGAGCTGTAATGTATATAATCAAGTTTCAACACCGCGGGATAATACTGTTCTATATACTTCCCTCAAATGCCATTACTAAGATTTAAAAAAACGGTTGGTAAAGTCTAATTTTCGTCATTGATGCAGCGTACTATGTGCCTTACATGAAGTTGGGCCACTCATCACGGGAAAAAAAAAACCATTGAAGGCTAAATAAATAACCCCTGGGCATGCTGCCAGAAAAATTATATTATCGACAGTTTGTGATAAGAGTTTTCAGGCGAAACTTCCACCGTCGCTCTGTAGAGCTACATCACTCGTGCTAGCCGTAAGTCATCCTATGTACAAAATCGGCGAGCTGTGACCTTGACATCAGTCTAGCCAGGACCATATGAAGACAGCCTGGTTCTTTTTGCTTGGTACTAGATCCAACCGGTAACGATGCAAGCGAATTCGTGCGGGTAACAGGGATATCGGGTCGGAAAAGAAAGGCCTAACGCCCCAGCATGACACTACAAAACGCCCAGATGTGTAAACCATGACGCCACTCCCGAATCTATGCCTCATAATAAAAAAGCCGCCGTAAATCATCGTCGTGACAGAGTAAGATGTGCGGATGCAACCTCCCCCCAATGCATAAACCGGCCATGCCGTACGCTCTCCTATGCAGTAACACCATGCACCTTTTGTTCGCCGGCGCAAGTCACACTAGTTTTGTATCACCATTCCTGGTCTAGGTTGATACGCTTCTACCAAGGTCCGACGTGTACTGGAGAGACATAGTTTCCGGCCATGAGTTGATCGAGGATAGAAGCTGAGTTGGACTGAATATTTGATGTCCCACTGTTAGAATTCCCGCCAACCCAACCTACATTTGTAGCCATGGCCGACATGGCCGTATGCAATCGGCCGCCGGACTGTTGGTTGTGTTTCGCCAAGTTTTGATCCCATCCATCCGAGTGCAACACAAAGCCTGCTCCCTTCTTCGAGGCCTCGATGATAACGAGCGCCCAAGCCTTTGAAATCTCATCATATGCATTCTCCTTGTGGTGGCGATAACCTTGGCTCTCCCATTCCGGAAGATTGTGAACTAGCTTGGTTGCTCCGTCTAGAAACTGTAAAGAGATGGCAGCCTGAGGCTCATTCGGCGGTAGGTACTGGGGTGTAAAATCGGCGAGGGCATCGATGAGTGCGAGAAGAGGTTGTTTGACTCGGAAATAGGTATAGTCGGAACTAGAACCACCATAGGGGAATGCCGCTTGTAGCTTAGCCTGATATTCGCTCAAGACCTGTAACGCACATTCGACAGATGGTCGTGGGGCACCCTTAACCACCTCTTCGGCTATATCAGGCTGTCGTTCGCAAATTGTCTGTAGGACCGTCCGGAGCTGTGTGACGTCGAGGGTTTCTAGGAGCCGTGGAAGAGATAAAGGTCGGCCGGTCGGATCGCTGGATCGGACCTTTTTTGCGGGGCGGACAAGTTGACGAATCTGAACGGAGGGAGAGCTCGACGGCGAAACAGACATTTCATCGATCTCGTCATCGGCCTTTCGTTTTCGATGACCAGGCACAGCATTATGAAAGGGGGACACTATCGCGAGATGATTAACAACCTTGGAGAGAAGCCATGGGCCCCAAACACCGGATGGATGCGGAGAGACTAGGTAGGGGAGAAGCACAACGATGAGCGAACGTACTAGAGCGAGTAGGAGACCGTCGGTTCATATCGTGGGGGTGGTGAAAGAAAGATGGCTTCGGCGACAATAGAACATTCATGATGTTGTTGTTGTGCTGTTCTCGATTCTGTTGTGTGCTGGGAGGGTTGAGAGGGTTGATGGCGGTCAGACGGTCATCTGCCTAGCCAGACGACCACAAAAGGAAGGGAGGGAAGAATGGATTCAGATCGAAAAATGCGGTCGAATTGTGTGAGACGGGGCACTCAGTACTGAAGGGGGGGGGTGGGTTGGCCTGAGGATCGGCCTTTGGGGTTGGAGAGGAAAAGAAAGGTCTGCCCAGGTGGTGGTTCCCCTTGACTGACTTGACTGGCCTGACTGGGCAAAAGCTACACCAGAGAGCCACCGCTCCATGCATCCACAAGTGACAGCACTGACAGAATACCTAGACAAGACAAGACTAGGCTTAGGAGCGGCGGTGGAGGCGGTAGTGATGATTTGATGAGAGGGAAAGAAGTGGATGGACCGTGGATGGGTAGGATGGCCACTGGACGGGGTTTGTTGTGCCAATGTGAGTGGGTCGCAGCAGTCGGGGTGTTATAGCAACCCACCGAAATACGGGATGCTACCTGGCCCTAACGTATTAAATGCCGCTATCTCTCAAGTACTAGTACCCCGAGTGTGGGGATTAAAGTCAATTAACCCTTCTTCCCTGTTCGCTGCCCTGTTGTCGCAGCAGCAGCACTACCATAGCTAACAGGTCGACAGCACAATGGGCAACCAGCTGATAGTGGTCAGGTACTCAGGTGCTGCCTATGTAGGTTAGGATGAATGTATGTAGGTACCGAGGTAAGGTATGAAGATAAGGTATGGTCCCATGTGTCTCAGCCGATCTTCGCTATCGAGGTGTACGAGGTAGTGCCTAAACCAGGTCAAGCATCCAAGGTATTCCAAGACATCCGTGATCTACTCAGATCGTTGGCACCCTGTGGTTGGCCCGCCTGGATCAAATCAATGGGCCGTTATTTGCCTTTAATAGTGTACCACATTACATTGCGCAGTTGTGTAGAGTGCCCTTTGTCTCTGCCTAGGCAGTAGATATTACTACACTACTAAATGGCCTAGCAGCTCAATGCAAGATCGGGTGAACAATAGGCAGTATTACTTTAACTTGTCTGCTCATGCCGACGCTTATACTACTACTAGTACCAGTACTACATTACTTACCTCTACTGCTTTGCACCATCTCCCTTTATGCACAGCCGCCTTGTTTTGCTCATCTCCTTCTTATTTCATCATTGACCTAACCCGAGTGCCGTGTTTCATTTATTCATCCAGCCCAACTCTTGCTCCTTGTCAAGATATGTATTAGGTAGACACCATCTAGTGTAGTCAAGCAAGGCTAATGTTAGTCACTTTGGGTGGGCCTGTAGAATCATTCCATGACTATCCCCACATTTGTAGCTAGCTCTATATCCTACAGTACGTAATCTCGGAGAGGCACAAGTCACAACAACCCGTCACAACACGCCAGCTTCCTTCACAAATACTAGCCAGCCAATTCCAATTCATTTCTCCTCGCAGCTCACCCTCAACGACCCTAACTGATCGGATAATATCGTTATCGTGTCAACGGTGGAGGACCGTTCGTGCCTGTGGGCTTTTCGGTCAACAATTTCCTCCCTTGCTTTTCCCAGCCCGTCGGGATCGGGGGGACCTAAAGGGCTGCGGTCCGGGATCTTCTCACCACAAGTTGCGAAATGCTGCTGTCTTGTCTCCTCTAGTTCGTTCATGGCCCAGCGGGATCTCATAAGGGCCCCCAGCGGCTTAGGTGACCCGCCTAGCATACGGGTACCCGGTACTGTTTGAGTGGTTCTGCCCTGAGGAGTTTGCTGTATCAGTAAGCCGCTTGTATCGGGGCTATACCAAACACATGACTAGCACAAGTACAATGAAGCATGTGAAAAGACATATTGGAATGATCTAAAGGAGCTTGAGAGGTAAGAATAGGGAAAGGAGGTGGTCTGGTTTGTAGAAAGCTTAACAGCTCCCAAGAGGACTCACCCTTTGGGTGGCCTTGATCAAGGCATTCAGCTCCTTGACGGCCTTAGGGCAAGCTTCCTCACCTGAGCGCAGCGAGAGGATTTCTTTTTCCGAGAGGATGATAGGTGAGTTCCCGTGGCGTATAATAGCATATACATGGGCGAGAGCACTCTTCTGATCATCACGTGATAGTTCCAGAAACTTGTCCACTTCTACCAGATGTAGCAGGGCAGTCACGAATGCCGCATTCAGAGGCGATGTATCGAGCGCTACACTTAGCAATGCAGATTTCTGGATGAGTGCTGTGTAGTCTGTAGGAATGTCATGGAGAACCTCAAGGCAGGCGGCGGACGGATCGTCAGCTCTCTCAATAACCTTGACATCTCTAAGGGCCTTCGTAACCTCCTCCGCTGCGTGCGTTCGTGGACTTTTCTTCGCAGCTTCCTGTTCACCATTGCTTCGTGAGGGTCCCCTGTCCGGTTCCGGTTCCGGGCTAAAGCTCATTAAATCCTTATCATCCCAACCTGATCCTACCTGCTTGCCACTAGCAGCCGTTGCCTTAGGCGTGGTGGGCTCCCCTTTTGTGTCAAACAAGGAATAAGGCGGGGTGTGTGGTCGAGGTTTGACATCGTGTAGATCACGCCCCATTTTTGGCTGCACCAACTCAGATTCCTCCGCATTAGGTCTCTGTGAAAGTGGCTGCTCGAGTTGCGGCGTTTTGAAACTGGGTACAACAGACCCCAGTTTAGACTTCGGTGTGGATGATTCCATGGGCTCAACAACTGTTCCATGTGTAACTTTATCAGGTAGCTGAACTGTTGTCCCATGTTTCGCAGCCGGTGAAAGCTCTACAGAGGTCTCTGTATGTATAGCCTGAGAGGATCGCGCATATTGATCCTTACGAAAACTTAATTCATTAACAAAGTTGCCGGCTCCTTCAATTCCTGAGAACCGGAGAGGGGTGGACCGAACGTTACATCCTTGAGGGTGCCGGCGAAGATAGGCTGTACTTCCATAGGTGAGGCCCTCCAGCAACTCGCGAACATCGCCTCTAGTCACCTTATTCTTATCCTTACTCGCCAGCTCCCAAACGCCAATTGGTGCGTCAAGAAGTTCATAGATAACTACTCGGCCACTGACTAGCTTGTTCTCGGCACCATCCTGTTCTACCACCAAGACATTATCCTGGAAGAAAATCTCTTGTGCATCCAGGCTAGTTATGTTGCCGACGGTCTTGATTTGATTGAGAGCAGTGGATTCAGTTGTTACTTGATGCAATTGAGAGGATGCTGCCGAGGAAGCAAAGGTATTTCCAGTCTTTCTCCGGAGGTGTGGCGGCTCCCATGAGTGTCTAGATTCAGAAGCCGAACCTGTCGCGCTCGTTAGTGGCAGCGACGCTGCACGCTGTGGCTCGCCTACAGTTGTGTTAACTGGCAGCGATCCGTTTGTCGGAGGTTGTTGAGGGTGAGTCAGTTTACTAAGGCCCTGATCAACCTCCCGTGGTCCCCGAAGAGCATTGTGACCGGTCCCAGTCATCCGGGGAGGTTTGGGTAGAGATCTACCGTGTCCGCGATCGCGACTAGTAGTCTGGGTAGACTGTGCTGAAGGAATGTCTTTGTGACTAGAAATAGGGCGTCCTTGACTAGCAGATCTGTTGAGCGTCAGGTTATCAACAGGATAACTTGTATTTCCTGGATCCCATCGCTTGACTTCACACCCGTCGAGTACAATAGCCCCCAAGGGCGACACACGAGGCACCCTATTGCTAGAATTTGAGGTGCTCGCGCGCGCCGGAGAATTCACATTGGGATCTCGGCTTCTCAATTTATCCGTTCGATTCCGAAAAGTTGGTTGGCTAGTTATATGTCAGTCATACCTTATTCCCCGTGCCTGCATATCAGTCCGTACCTAGGATCGTACCTCGATCGCTTCGAGTTTCCTGTGACGCCGGGAGCCTGAACCTCGTGTTGTGCCTGCCCAAATGGCCGGTCTTTGATACGATGTGCGTTTCCATTGTCCAAGGGATCTAAATTGTTAACCCCAGCAGCGTCGTCATCGTTAAAGAGCCCATCTTCAATAGCCGCTGTTTCAACGCATTAATCATTCAACACGTTATAGAAATGTTCCGCAACACCTACCATGGTACCTCTCAGCAAGACTATTACGACGCGCTCCACCAGTTCGGGGTTTGTCTTGTCCTGTATGGGTCGAGGTGTTTGTTAAAGGAACTAGTCCATTGCGAGGCACCCGCCCATCATCCCGGGCAAGTTCCTCGAGCCGGTGGTTTCCCAGATCATCCTGCGGGATAAGTCACTATATTAGGGTTCCAATGTGGCAGGTATCAATAAGGATTAGGGCATGAGGTAGGTGTTCGTGGTAACAGGATTAGAGCTTACCATCATCGCCGCCATCACATCGGCTGGGGCTAGTTGGCTGGAACTTGTCCCGGCCATCTTCACGGTATATAGTTGAGTTGAGCCCTATAACAGTGAGACCAGTGCCAGAAGAAGGCGAGATTTACAGAAATATCGAGTGCTTGGACGATAGGGGAGGACGCAGGGTGTAGGATGGTGTGAAATGGGGGAGTGTGACATGTGAGAACGCTAGAGGCAGGTCCTCGACAGAGCCAAGACGCTGTTTCTTATATTGCCTAGTTTTACAAGGCCAACAGTAAGTGGAGAGGCAGGATGCTAGACAATGCCTCCTCTGTGGGCAGAAGGGAAGTATGTGTCACTTAGTATCAATGCTGAAAAGTGAACGTAGGAATGGATTGGGATTGACAGGGAAAAGGAACTGAGCCAGAGAGACATTGCACCTACCTAGGTAGGTTAGAGAATGCCTCCGGTTTCTGTCTGTGGTGCCTGAGGGTCCAAGGCTGTGTGAAAGAAGGGAATAGAAAGGAAGAGGGGAGAAGATGTTGTTTGTAGAGGGGCAACAAATCGGCGTAGCAAAGGTAGGTACAGCACATCCATACCTTGGTTACCTAGGAAGGAGGTTTGTTTTTAAGGTGATGCCTTGCTAGAGGAAGGGACGGCGATATCACACCTCTATGTAGCTACCTACATAAGGTACCTAAAGTAGTTACATATATGTACATGTAGTGCCTGTAGCAAAGGAAAGAGGTACATAGATAGGTGTAGATACATACGCACATAGACTGTTATACCTCACTTAGGTGCCTTGATAAACTATAAAACACCAACTACATGAAGGCATGTTATTGTCCCCCAAGGTACATACATGTCGTCAGATATGTTCCCAACATTAGTCCCAGGACATGTTACCACACCAGGATATTGTGCAGTTCATAGGTACCTACTTATATATCTTCACAAGGCTGCGGAAGTGAATGTAGCTGCAAATTAGTAAGGGCAAGGCCCCCTCAAACCTCACAATCCCCGATTCAAAGAGGGTGGAGGGATGTTTCTATGCTATTTATAAGTCAGGCATAGCACCAGTCCTCATGGAGCTAGTTTAGGTTCAATGTAAACGTCTTCAACACCGCGTACCTACAAAAGTCACAACCAATTTTTTTTTTTTTTTTGAACATCAACTATTGGTATGTGTTTTAGGTGCTGCCAACTACCTGCATATGTGTTTACCTATGAATAGTAGGTATGCAAACGCAAACGCCATATGCAGAGAAAGTAGGACATGCATAAACAGACGTATGCAGGTAAACTTACCACTCTTTTGAGTAATGAAATGATGTAAGTGAAGTAAATTTACCTATAGCGGTATAACTTATGTCAAAAGACACTGCCCAGACAGATGCCCCGATCGATCTAGTACTGCAATAGCATACGCTAACACCCCCCTACGCTCAAGCGTTCACTTCCATATTTGTCCTCTTAATAGTTGTAGTTTTTCAATAGTTGCAGTTTTTCTATACTTGTGTCCAGGTGGGTGTACCTGTAGTACTGATGTTTCCCTGCACCCACGCACACAGAACCCTTCCGTCCCGGCGCGATTAGGTTGACATCTGCTAGGGTCAAAAGCTGACAGGTTAGAATATATGTTCTAGTTAAAGTGGACGAAGACATTCGGCTCGGACCAGGGTCGAAGCTAACAACTATCAGCATCTTTTATAAATGTGGCTGAGAATATTAGAGCTAAAATGTAGCTTGGTGTCCATGTTTCGCAGGTCCACTGTAACAAAAACTGTTAGCAAAGTGTATGTGATATATAAAACTAAGCCTAATCACATGCGTGTTTTTATTTTTACCAGATACAACTGTATTTTTCTTTGATATATTGCCAGCAGCATATTTGAGCAACGTGAAGTAGGCAATGTGCGTGTAAGATGAAACTTCGAATAAGGCATACATACTATGAACAATATTAGGTAACCATGGACCCTGGATACCTTCCGCTGTGGAGGCTTCCGTACCGACCGCGCTACAGCTGCGCGCAGCACCACCTACAGAACCCGTTTTCTCAGCTCATACATAGAAATCAACGATGGATGTCATCGAACCAGCAGAGCGAGGCGCGCGCATAGACACAAGAATGTTAAGGGCCGGGAGTTTGGGAAGTAAGTTCCCTAGTTTTGAGGAAGCTTAGAGCCTAATGAGTTCGCAGCGGCAACAGGCCATGATGCTGCATTGTTAGCATTTGTAAATGTAAAGGGGGTAGGACATCATGACATTCCTCGCATTCTCTCCGCCTGGTCGGGTTGGCTGAATCAAATATTAGCATTCATAATTGTCGCACAAATCTTAAGTAATGTTTCGAACCCTCTGTTGTCGACGATTTTCCCGTTGCTCTTTAATTTGTCCTTGATGTTAATCAAATATTGCCATGCTTAGTTCGGGTACAATATAACGCCACTTTCGTTATTAACTCGATTGCAAACATCGATCTCTGCAGCTTGCCCGTAAAAACAATGCTCCTGCCAATAATCATACCATTGTGTATTAAATATATAAATCATTTTATATAAACTATACCTTTTGAGTTGTAAAAGAAAATGCATATAGTTATACATTTATTTTAAACAATTAAAAGGTTTGAAACGTTGTTTAATCATTAAATATGAATTAGAAATCGGTCATAAAAACTAAATATCCTAGTAATGTTTAATCTTTAAGCCCCCCCTGGTCTACTTCGCTCATTTTCTTTTATGCTGGGGAGTGGTTGTACGTGATCCACGGCTGCTGGTACTGATTCCCAATCGTAGCTGTGCTTGGATCCCGCTCTTCCGAGACAGTGACAACATGAGTTGTTTGGATGATCGCTGAAGCGCTTATGGAGTGCCCATTCAGATCTTTGGGGTAGCTGTTGTTTTGGTCCTCCCCAGAAGCCTGGGTGCTATACTCGCCAAATTTCTCGTCTGTGGCTTGTCCCGACGCACTTTGTTGGATGTATGATCCGCTTGATAGAGTCTTTATGTGATAATGTGCAGCCCATTGCTTAAATGATGCAAACGCCTTTGTTGCTCTTAAACCTTTTGTGACCACGGGAACTGAAGGCACGCACACTACTACGAATAGGAAAACCATTTCCGCCCAGCAGCACATAGCCACAGCCGCAACGGCAAAGGTTTTATCCGTAGAATGTAAGTACCAGATGCTGGTAACAATTCGGAGTGTGGCAGCTAGACAAGCTCTATAAAAAGCGATTAGGCAGAGGGAGAAGTGGGGAACGACGCTGGGGAAAAGGAATGTAGGTACTTACAGCAGACCAAAGGCAAATACAATCGAGACCCCAATCTTCTTTGTCTTGGATAGTTTAAGATTCCAAATGACTCTCTGAGGAAGGATCAAGATGATAACGTCCGATACAAAGTTCAAACATGAGTACGCCGTCCATATGATTCCTTCATTAAGACACGTACCCCGAACCGTCTTATCCCATATCTTGTTATGAGGATAACAAGATAAGTTTGATGCGATCTTGATTGGTACATAAAAGAGAACGTTTACTACCAAGAGTATGCGGCATGTCCACCAAAAGGCGTTGCGGGTGCCATGGGGGACGAAGATTCGAGACCACTCAAGTAACACTGCTGGTTTGAGAGATAGGAGAGTTGCTCCGTAAAAGTTAACCCCGAGGTAGAGAGGCTATCATGACTTAGACTCGTTAATATATATTGAAGGCAGGTATCTCACCCAGAGGAATTGGGATAAGTCCCTAAGCCTTATGTCCCACTGGTGAACAAATAATCCGGGTTTGTCGAGCACAGAATAGCAGCACCAGGCGTATGCAGTGAGAGTACCCTAGCATCCCAGGGAGCGTTAGGAAGGATCAAGGTTAGGGGAATAATGAAGCTTAGTAAAACTGACAAAACCCGCTACTATAAGGCCTGTTCCTCGTTAGTGACGATTCATTAAGCAGACTTGTGTATATGATCATACCATCCTCAATTTGAACCTGCCTTAGGCAGAACAACCGAGAATAAATGCGGGACAAGAATAAAATAGTAACTAGCAGGAGCCCAGTGGTAACAACCCCGAGGACTAGATCATTCCGAGTCTGTGGGTTGTTAAAGTTTGGGACTACGCCCTGAGGAGGAACGTGAGCGGGCCCATTGAGAGCAGCCTCTCTAGCTGCCGGTGGTAATGAGGCGAGGAGATCAGCAACGTCAAGCATTTCTGGTATACGTATTGTGTGATATCGAGGCTGCTGACGGGGTTCTGTGCAAACGGGGGTATTCGGATGGCTTAAGAGAGAAGGGGTGAGTGCATGTTTTATAATTGAAAAAGGATTAGGATTAATGAGAGACGATTTATGAATTTAGAGACTGAGTGATCTCATAGGCACTTAATAAAACTATTAGACGTCTTTTATGTAGTAGTAAGTTCAGCAGGTTCTTGGCTTTAGAGCGACGAAAGTACGCTGTAGTTAGCAGAACAGCGAGAACAAGGGTCAGACTTCTTCGAAAATCCAGGCTTCAACGACTAGTAGTGACGGTAACATCGAGAGCTAAGACGCCATATCGAATATAAGTATTCGTAAAAATAGAACTCGTGGAGAGGGTGTGCTGGGGAGAGGTTAGGGGCGATATGTGGCCGACAATTATACACCACTGCAGTACCACGTTGGCGGTGCAGTAATGGTAGCCACCCACTACATATGTAAATTTAGAATTAGACGGTAAATGCCATCTGGGCTATACTGTTGACAAGTTTATGATAGGGGTAAAGACTTGCCGTAGCAGTCTTGGAAAGGGATTGTAACAATTCATTCGTCTTTACTTATTCTTGCTTGCAGATTGTAGTAAAGAGAGCAGGTTTCTAGAAACTCAACCTCCTACCTTAGCCAGCGCGTTTAACAAGGGCCCTCCATTTCCCAGATCCTTAGTTTCTCATTTACTTTACTAAACCGCATAACTGTCCCGTTTATTCCAATAGTCAAAGCAGACGATGTCGTCGTCGTCTATCATCTCTGCTGTCGCTGTTGGGTTCACGTTATATGTAGGGAGAATGTACATTACAGTGGATGCGCAAATACTAATATGCTCTATAAATCTAGGCGCTTCTCATATTTAGCTATCGTCTTCTCCTGCACCCTCTCCGAGGCTTCCCAGGCCCGCTTGTGGCAAAGCTATCACACATCTACGGGGGAACTTGGGCGCTTGCACAGAACACGCACTTGAAGATATACCAAAATCATCTACGATATGGTTAGTTACGGCAACCGCATATGTCCCTTCGCAATCTTCCTAGTGTTAACATTAATAAGGGTCTGTTGTAAGGATCGCCCCAGACAGGCTAGTGTTCAACACGGTGACAGCCCTCCGAGGTAGGTCGTCGACAGAGAGAACTAGCAAAGGCACCACAGCTTACAATAGCAGACATTTACCAAAATGACAGACTCGTTAAGTCTCATGCATATCAAGCAGCGCAACATAGGCCGGGCATATTCAACATATTCACCGTGGTTGACAGGGCAATGCACCGCTCTAAAAGAAAGGCGGTTGGCCAGGTTCTATCGGAGCAATCTATGCGCACATTCGAACCCATAATGATGCAGGAAATCGACACGTTTATCAAGCATCTATTCGACTTATCTAAGACTGGTGCTCCTGTAGACATGACGCCGATGTGCCGGCACCTAAGCTACGACACGGCGGCTCACCTCGGCTTCGGCTGTAGTCTTAACTTGCAGACCGACGCGACGAATCGTTTCTTGCCAAATGCTATTTCGATCGGAGATCTTCGTATCAACGTCTGCATGAACTTCCCATTGCTAATGAAGTGGCGGCTTCACCAGCGCATCGCTGACAATGTTCCTAACAGCCTACGCGACAGGTTTTTCGAGGCATTGAATACTATGATTAGCAGGCGATTAAGTGAACCTTTCCACGCAAAACACGATTTATGTCTGTTCATGGCTAAATCTATGGGAAAGGAGGATAGGACGCCTGATCGATTAGACCTTGTCACTGAGGCTGTCTTCTTTTTCCCAGCCGGTTCGTAGAGCCCGATACTTTGGCATTGTACCCCAACTAACTTTTCACCCGAAACAGGTGGGGAGACGACCGCAGCGGTGCTATGTACTCTGTTGTTCTACTTATCACGCAGTCCTCGATGTTATGAGAGACTGACTGCAGAGATCCGCTCAACATTCCAAACCGGCGTTAATATCCGCGGTGGGCCTAGTCTTGCAGAGTGCAAGTACCTTCGCGCATGCATAGACGAAGCTCTACGGATCAGTCCTCCGGTCACAGGCCTATTGTGGCGAGAACTAGCGCCGGTTGGAAAGAAAGGGGATGAAGAACCTCTCGTCGTCGATGGCTACGTTATACCTCGTGGTACGCAGCTTGCTGTGAATATTTACAGTCTTCACCATAATGCAGAGTATTTCCCCGATCCCTTTAGTTTTAGGCCTGAGCGGTGGCTGGAAGACGCGACGAACAGCGAAGCCGAAAGGAAGGCGATGAGTGATGCCTTTGCTCCCTTCTTGATTGGCTCGCGTAGCTGTGCAGGGAAGCCCATGGCCTACCTCGAAGTGAGTCTCACTGTAGCAAAGTTGCTATGGTGTTTCGATTTTGAAGCGGCTGGGGAGGATGCAGGCAATCTTGGAGGTGGGACTCAAAGAGGGTCCAGCGGAAGAAACCGAGTGGATGAATTTCAGCTTTACGACAGATTTTCGGCACATCATCAAGGGCCAAATCTGGTTTTCCATCCTCGCAAACCGTTCAATGAGGTAGGGACTTCTGCGTGAAAAGTAAGGAATAAATGATTTAGCAAATACTTAAACCACAATTAATCAAATAGGTGAAATGCTTTTGTTTTTTTGTAAGGCTACGTACGCTACTAGCACACAATCATATCTTGGTGACAAGTAGGTATGGCACAGGGGTTAGTTTGGCAGCTATCCCAGTGGTTCCCCCCGGACTTCAATTGACTGTTGTGCGCGGCAAGCGGTTTACTTAACTAAGTAACTATCTAATTAACTAACTAGCTGGTCTACATAAGAAGTACTATGTAGGTAGCAAACTACAGCTAAAAATAGTACGTAAATTACTTGGCAAAATTTTATAGAGGTTTCTATACCAACCCCCGAACATTTATATGCAAACAAACAGGAAGAAGATTCGAGATGATTAAAACGAGCGGAAAAAGCAGAAACACGTCCAATTCTCCTACCTATAATTAATTACATGCGGACTCGGCTTTCCTGTGTCATTATTGTTTACCATAGGATTGGCCAGGGCAAGAAACTCTCAATTACCCCTCACCTTAAGCTTGGTCATCGTCACAGGTGGCTGTGGCTTCATCGGGTCCCACATCGTCGAAGATCTGCTTCAATCTGAGCTTAGCTGCCAAATCCACGTCGTCGACATCGACACAAGTCGAAATCGCGTTGCAGGTATTTCATACCATACGTGCGATATCTCAGTGGCCAACGATGTCGATGCTGCCTTTACCGAGGCCAAGCCAAAAACTGTCTTTCACGTAGCATGTCCTGACTCATTTCGGAGAGCGAATGTCAACGGCGCCCGCAATCTGCCTATAATGACCTGAGTATAGGGTGGTGATAAACAGTTGTTGTTACACGAGGAGTCTAATACCACTAATTGGGTCGTATGCTTATATACACAACATCTTGTTTGTCTCATCCTAGAAGGTGTGACACTGCTAAAGGCCTGTCCAGGCTTTTGTCAATGCATCTACGTTTTCCGTAATTCATGACAACCTTACCAACCTCTTTGATGCCGATGGGACGTTCCCCGTTCCTCAATACCCAGCACAGAAGCGAGTGTACACGTTGACGAAGGCCGAGGCAGAAGCCGATACCCTCCCCTCCAATCGAGAGTCTAATGGCTCATCCATGTCGACGGCGTCCCTGCACCCAGCTACTGCTTTCGGTGAGCGCGATACCGTGTACATGGGGGAAATCGTTACCAGTGCCCGAGCAGCAAAGTGAAGATCCAAATAGGTCCTGGGAAACATGTACGACTTTGTATACATATCCAATCTTGTGGATGGCCACATCCTCGCTGCTCAAGCTCTTGTCCGGGCTTATAGCCAGCGCCCTCCGCCTCCTGAGATGAGAGTCGATGGCGACATTACCAACGAGGAGCTCGTCGAGTTTTGGGGTTTCCAGCAAGCCATCGTCGCATCTGGGATAAAGAGGCTGTCTAAAGATAGTCGTGTTTCCTATCTTGAGGCGCTCAGGGGGCATTAATTTTCGATTCATCGGCTATTAAAGCTATCTTAATTTCATTTCGCACTAATTGCCCATGTTATGTGTCCTAGAGACTAACATGTCCTGATAACTAGGTTTAAAAACGACACTATAGATACAGCTATATTATTGGCATGATCCGACCACTACAACCCTTGGGAACAAAGGGAGTTCTGTGTATAGTGGTAGCATGGCCACAAGAATATTCACAACCATTGTGCATCAATAAGTATCATGTCCTACCCCACACTAGCACCCCTGGCAGTATCGTCTTCAATTATCCGACCTGTCCATTGCCCGTCACAAATCACGGCCTCTAATTTGAAAAAGGAAAGTGAGGCAAAAAGAGAGAAAGGGGCACAGAAAGAGAGGAGTCCTCGCAAGGTGTATAGTTAAAATTCCAACTAGCCGGAGTTCCTTGTCAATTTCTTGTCTAGTCGCGACATTTCGTCCGCCTCACTCGATGTTGGAGGTCAACGAGGGCGTAGAGTTATCTCTACCCAGTGCTGAAGCATCAAGGGGCAGCCTCGCCAGGTATCGAAAGTGTATTCGGTAATAATTTGCCCACATTCCATTGCAACAGTGGCCAAGTGACTCTCAGCAACCCTCGCTATGGTATTGTTGATGTCTTGATTTTCATGCTGGTTTCCCTGGCCGAATTGAGTAACAGATCGCTTTTAGCAGTGTAAGGCTCGACTTAGCGTAGTTGCAGCATAACACCTGTCTAGTTATCAGCCCCATATGTGGTAAGATCTATAGCCACCCGTTCTATGCCATTTCGATACGCTCATCAAGGACTGCGCCTAGTAAGCAAAGCGGCACAGCACTGCGAGCTTGCTACTTAGAATCCCACAGTTGCCTAAAAGTAATCGCAACGACGTCTCTGGCGTCGTCCTGTCCGCCATGATCGCAAAACTCACGTCTAGGGAATTTCGATTTCGATGAAATGCAAAAGTACATCTCCGGCGCTACTTGATACTATCGTAGCATCTCATCTGGTTCAACAGCGACGGATTTTCACAAAGCATCGGTGAACATGACAGAGATACTCCACAAGCCCCAGGTTCCGACAGAGTTCACGGCCTGTGAGGTCTGTCACCAAATTTGGCTGCACCTGACCGGTTCGGCTCCGAAGGATCAGACGTTAATAGGGTCGTTCGAGCAAGGTCTCTCTAATGGTTGTTCGATCCATTCTCCTCTCCTCGAAGCATTCCGCGACTATATCGGAGAATCTAGGTTTCCTGTCAAATGCGAAGACGTCGGTATAAGGAGCGATAGGCCCCCCATCCTGATTTCATCCTTGGAGACAGGAGGGGCGGTTTGGCCACTGCTTCTCGCGAATACAGCTTCGGCTCAAAACTCTGCCGGACAAGGCAGAATCCTGGACCCCGACTGGGTTGATGTCACATTTTTGCGAGACTGCAAAAGAAAGTGTTTGCAGACACACGGTGGGAAATGCGATAACCCTATGAGAATCTCGCCCGTTACCCCTATGCTATTGGTCGACGTCCAGCAGAATTGCATCGTTTCGGGCCATGACGCGGGGCCGTACGTAGCCTTGAGTTATGTGTGGGGAATATCGGGTCCTCTGCGACGATCCAACGTTCCTTATGAGCTTCTAGAAAAGTTGAGTCAGCCAAACGGGTTGGACTCGCTCGATGCAAAACCTTATATGTCCCCCGTCATCCGTCGCGCTATCACCCTGGTTGCGCTCCTAGGTGAGCGTTGGCTTTGGGTAGATGTTCTGTGTGTCCCTCAGGGGGATCTTGATACAGCGGCCAAACAAATAAAAATGATGGGTGCAATATTTGGGGGGGCTGTCTTGACTATCATATCAGCTGATGGCGACGCGGAAAGTGGCCTGTTAGGGCTCGAAGGAGTTTCACCCTCTCGAGAGTTACGCCAGCGAATCATACCCTTTGGGAGCGAACGAATCGTTGCTGGCCAACACACCATGTTCTCTTTAGATCACGGATCTTCCTATCACAATCGTGCTTGGACGTACCAGGAATTTAAAATGTCATCAAGAACTATCTGGTTCGTGGACAAGTTGGTTAGTTGGAAATGTCAATGCAGCGTGTGGAGCGAGGAGCATATGCCTGGCTCGAGTTTCCGCACATACATCGACCCCAGGCCACAGACTATTCTTGCTGGCATCCCTGATGTTGAGTCAATCAGTCACATCTTGTCAAATTACAACGTTCGACAATTATCGTACCCAGAAGATACCCTATCGGGAATTCAAGGGTTTCTATCTGTGCTTAGTCGGGCGTTTGAGGGGGGTTTTTTGGTAAGTTATTGCACAATGCAACTCACAATTACTCGAAGACTCTCAAATTACTGATCAATACTAGTACGTAAACTTGCGAACTCCTGACCTCGCTTCTCATAAGTTGTCTATTAAAAGTATATTGGTATCGCTAGTAACACATTATACTGACATGGAGTAGATACGGACTTCCAGAATCACACTTTGATCGCTTTCTAGGCTGGCATCCATTCTGGGGTCACACGAATCTCCAACGTCGAATACGGTCAGACCGGCCTAGCGATGCTCTAATTGGGCCGTCTGAACTACCTTCGTGGTCGTGGGTGGGATGGCAGGGACTCATCGACATAGGCACTCGCTATGATGCAACGAATTTCAATGCGCGCTATTCAAGTATTGCCGAAACAATTCCCATCGTGACCTGGTATACGAGCGAGTCACCGACAGGCCATAAACGTCGTAAAATCACTCCGACATTTCTAGAGAATATTCCCAAGTTCAAGGAAGTTGGAGACGCTTTGCCTTCCGGGTGGACAAGACATAACAGCCCAACAACGGGTGAGTTTCGGGGAGAGCCAAATATCTATCCTGATGGGTGCGGGCAGTATCTCTACAGTCACGCAAATCTAAAAGAGAGATTCTACTATCCATTCCCAGTCGCAGATATCACGGAAGATACGCCGTCGATAACGCCACCACAGACGGCGTACCTATTCTGCGAAACCCAGAAGGGTCGGCTCTATGCCAAACCTACGGGAAAGAAAGATCTAGTAGATGATATGGATAAATTCATCGTGGATTTTCGAGACGAGAATAGTATCGTGGTTGGGAAGCTTCATCTTCATAACGAGGAACAACTGTCATTATTCACCAGTAGTAACGCCCCAGGCGCGGATTCACCAGGGAATATGGTCGAAGTTGTGGCTATCAATAAAAGACGCGAGTATGCGAAGACCTGGAAAGAAGAATTCCAGCGGTACGACTCGATCACGACGGAAAACTTGTACGTTGTGCTTTGGGTGGAATGGGTTGACAGCATAGCCTATCGATTGGCTAGTGGGACTGTTAAAGAAGAAGCCTGGGAGAAGCTCAACCTCGAGAATGTGTCGCTCGTGTTAGGTTAAGTTTCGATTTCCTAAAAATGGAAAAAAAGAGGGAGCTTTCTATAGTTTATTAGCTGGATAGTTGCCTTATATAGATCGTAGGTAGTATAATGAGCTCTATTTTCGTATCCCAAAACCCCTAGTCCTAGAAGCTTCCGTACCAACCCTTCAATATCTGTATGCAAAAAAGGGGTGGCCAAGCGGCCTTAAAACGAAGCCAGGAAGACTTCGCCACATGTGCGGCCGAAACATAGGGAATACCTCGTCAATCGAAATTCAGCATACGGCGGTACGATATGCAGGCATATCAAAAATAGTTGGTAAAACTTATTTAGTATATTGTTGAACAAATAAACGCTCACACGTTAAGACGGTGTTACTAAGAAGGACTGGGGTGAGGATGAAACGCAAGCGCTAATTCAAGTTGGGGGCCAAAAGAAACGACAAAGTCAGACCGTAGGTGGGCTAACCCGGCATCAATTTCACCATCTTCATAAAAACATCGCTCATAGTAATGATTGGGCATCGCATCTATGGCAGCGAGCGATCCACCCGTCCCAGCCATCAAGCCAACAGACCCAGTCTGTTTCTACTGCTCTCGTCAAAAGGATGCAGTTGATCCGTGGGAGTTCCAGATACTCGACCTTGGACGCCTGAAATCCGGGGCGGCACTTAACTGTCAGACATGCGATCTTCGGTACCGCGCCGTTAGTTACTACCACTCGAGCCCCAATCAAAGAGTTATTTTTCAGGCCGATCCAAAGAGGCTGACGTTCAATCGACGACGTTTCTTCGAGATCTTTAAATTACCCGGTATGTATTGCAACCTTAAAACGCGGCAATGCCCTGTATTGACAAGAGTTGCTACGTGTAGGTGGTGATCCTTGCGCGCTTCCGACGATACAAACAGGACACTCACTCTCAAGCAGTACGGCATCGGAAGAGACTCTAGTGAGGATCAAGGAGTGGATAGATGACTGCAGGGCCAACCACGAGTTATGTCGCATGGGCGAATCTAGCCTGGGTTACATGCCAAAGCGCATCCTGCATCTGATCAATGGTAGAATTGTGCTGAGGGAAGACGTCAAGCCACATGCATACGCCTGTCTTAGCCATTGTTGGGGGCCATCTCAGAGTCCCATCAAAACTCTCCTGGGAACAATCGAGGACTTTAAGAAAGACATCCCCTGCCAAAGCCTAAGCAGCACTTTCAAAGATGCCGTCGACATCTGCAGGAGACTGGATATTCATTATCTCTGGATTGACTCACTCTGCATTATCCAAGATAGCGATGAGGACTGGGCTAACGAATCCGTAAAAATGGCCGAGATTTACGCAAATTCGTTCTTCACTATCGCGGCAACTAGATCTAGAGACGGGACAGGTGGTTGTTATAGCGACAGAGATTCTTGTTACGTGGATTGCGGCACCGTGATCGAGGGGTCGGTATATATTCGAGGGAAGTTACCAAGGCTAGGTGGCCCTGTAGGTAGCAAGACAGCCGAGGGCTGGCCGTTGCTTCACCGCGGTTGGGTATATCAAGAGATGACCCTCTCGAAGCGTGTCTTGCACTTCGGTAGCCAGGAGGTAATATGGCAGTGCCGAACGCACCGCAGGAGCGAAAGTGGGAGCAATGACTCCGACTATGCGACGATCACGTTCAGCGACGGCAACACGCCGCCGCGAGAAAAGCACAATGACGCGTGGGATAACGGTTCGCCAAACGATAACCCATGGTATGATACCGTCAATGATTATTCCGGTCTCGAGCTTACTTTCGAACGTGATAAATTGCCGGCTTTGGCTGCCATCTCCCAGCAATTCGTTAAGGAGAGGGCGGTGGATGACAAGTTTCTCGCTGGGCTCTGGAAGAATTCACTTCTCCTTGACATGCTGTGGGAGGCGTTCCCGCAAAGCTCAGCAAACGGGCCGACGCAGAAGCCTGCGGATGGAAATGCCCCGTCCTGGTCGTGGGCATCTGTCAAGTCTCGAGTGAAGTGGTTTATGTTTAAGAATTACATGTCTCCGCACTACCCTATAGACTGCGTTAAACTAGAAGCGGCTCATGTTGAGCCCATTGGATCACCATATTTGGGCCGATACTCGCGATGTGAGCTGGTCTTTCGGTACGTCATTCTCAAAGCCATCTTCTTCTGATTTTGTCATTGGAAGAGTAGAAAAGCCCGTATTCAGACTGTGCCTAAGTCTTACGATATCCTATACGCTTCTTAAACACTTAAAGACCACGTTGAATAACGACTGACCATTGTTGCAGTGCGCCGCTTATTGCCACGACCTCCAAAGATTTAGAAGTGTCTATTTTCATGAAAGATGCAGGGAGTGAAAGCAAAGGCTACCGGATCGATGACGTGATGGCCGTCCATCAATTCACACCTGATTATGCATTCGACCTCGACGGGCCGGTTTACGGGCCCGCAACTAGCCCCAAGTTCATTCTTCCACTGATGATACAACACGGAGGGAACCACTTAGTGGTAGGAATCGTGATTCGGCCAACAGAAGGTGGTACGGATGTTTATGAGAGAGTCGGGCTGACTATTTTGGTATACGTTAAACGTGGCCCACCAATGGATTCTCGTCCCGATTCTTGTCAGGAATTGGGTTATCACCCTTCGAGACCGATTACTCGTCAATGGATCAACACTTATTTGTCTAGCTTGCCTGTGAGGGAGGTGGCCATTCGTTAGCGAGTATATAAGGGGGTTAAACTACAATTAATCGCATTTAGATTGACTGTGTTGGCCACCCATGACAGCACAGGGTCTCAGATTATTTAGCTTTAGCGATAAAATTGCGAGCATCGCATTGTTGGAGAAATGTTCACATCACAAGAAGTTGCGTCGAACCGATTAAAATGATCTGTTGTACAATAGTCGACGATGGACTATGTTAGGCTATCGAGTCCCCATGACAAGTCTCCCGGTGCGAACTACTAATATGCCATATGATTCATTCGCTAATATACCATTCCTCACATACAACGGTCCATTAGATCCGGCTAAATGGGCCCAAGCATCATTCGTCCATTAGGCCAAACTCGATGCTATATCCTCAATCATTTATGTATATTCGTATTGCGAAACATCTTTTTGTAGCCGCGAGTGTGTACGTTTAAGCCTTAGCATCCTTGGGGAGGCCCTCAAGATTATCCTTGCCCTGGCGACCGACCTTGCTTAGGTCTACATCGGCTTTTGAAGCGGGTTCTCGTAATCCGGATGTAGACCCGGCACCAGTGGAGACGTCACTTGATACACCGCCGGAGCCGACGTTAACGTTGCGGGCGTCGGCTGAATTCCAGTCGGAAGCAACGGGGGGTTGCTCGGGAAGAGGTAGATTAGAACGAGCCTCCTCGACCTTCTTGGTCTTCTGGTCCATGGATGCGTGAGTCATTTCTGATGAGTAGAAGTTAGTTGGATTAACCATCGCGAGCTGTTGCCTTCAAAGCCCAATGACATTGAAGAAGGGGGACGTACTGATTGTAGTTTGCTGAGAAGAGTGGCCGATGATGTGTGTTCGTGGGTAATATCAAGTATTGGTGATGGTTCTCGTGACAAATATCTGTGATGAGGAATAGATCGATTGTTTGTATCGTTGGAATCTGAATTATTGGAACTCGAGGCCTTTAATATTCTGTTACTTGACTTATAGCATCTAGTCTGGCAATCATGTTGTGACGTCACATTTCGAGGAGCATCATTGGTTGACGTCAAGAGTCGTCGGATGTGGGGGCCATACAGTCCTGTCTGTCAATCGACGAGTGACCCTGACCAGAACATTGGCCGTATTGAATCAGCAGAAGGTCCAAGCATGGTGGAACAACCAAAAATGGCCCCATCTGTGACGATTGCAAACCTAACTTTACGCAATTGTGTTTCTGCTAGGTAACAACTTGTTCGGATCAGGAGTTGGCTCGAGATTCTAGAAAAGGGGAGAAAATACCCAAGGTCTAATCCATGCCTCGCCCATTCATTCTACGCGGCTCGCGTCGCTTCCAGCAAAGTCCCTACTACTTTGGGTATTACCCTGGATAGGTACGCGACAGTCCGAGTCAGCTCTTGGCACTAGTATATGTAGTAATATCATTGTATCATTGCCAAGTGGTATCTACCAGTCGTGATAACCCGCTATCAAAGAAATGGAATCTTAAACCGAAACGCCGAAATCCCCGACCACTAGCCCATCAAAGACAGACTCTGGCTATAAATACTAATACAAGGCATTAATCTCTAGGAGGGTGAGAATATTAGAACATCACCCTATCCTTTTGTCTGTCTCAGCAGATGTCGCCTTTTCTCCTTCGTCTGGATTTAGATAGTTGGCATCTTCTGCTGCCTCGTATTCAGCTATCAAGTCTGCGACGACTTCTCTGGCTTCGTCGAATTCGTGTAGATTCTCTGAGAAGGGCGCCGTCTTTTTATAGCCTTCTATAAAAGCGTTCCGCTTCCGCATATTATCGTATAGTCTCATTATACGCTTAAATAGCTATTAAATAGGGGTTAATTACCATGTTCCGATTATCATGAGGATACAAGCTGTAGTACTTACAGTAGCTATACTCGTATGATTGGCTAGCATGAGACCACTAACACGGTGGCTCATTGGAACGTAGGGGCTGCGCTTCGTGAGGGCGACCTGAATGCTGGCCGGTCCCCATGGGATGAATGTTGCCAATTTGCGTTCTCGAATACGCAGCAGACTCTTATGCACATCTGTGGGATCAACCTCGCCTTGTATTACATTCAGGATAGAGATATAACAACTCTTTTTGCTTGGTATAGTCGACACCATGCGATTTTTTGGCTGTAATAGACGACGCATCACATCCAGGACGGTTGTCTTACGCACTGTTTTGGCCTGTTCGACTTGGTCTGCTGTAAATGGTGTATACGCAGTCATGAGGAAATGACAGCGTGGAGTGGGGATCAGAGACGCTAGAATCCCAACAAGGTCATTGTGCATATAACCAGGATATCGAAGCGTCGTAGTACTTGCTGACATGACCGTTGACACTAGCTGATTGGTTTGCTGAAATGTAGGTTGTTGTACATGGAGCCTGTCCGCGGCGATATGAGATAATGCTCCATTGTCAAGTACGACAACAGAGTCGGCGTTTTGCGTTAACCGTCTCATCGAGAGGAGACTGTTGTAAGGGTGTACAACAACGTCATCCGGGTTTGTGGTATCTGGAAAGACAGAGTAGGTTTGTATGATCTTCTTGGGGAACCTGTCATTCATTCGCTCAAGTAGAAATGATCCTAAACCGGATCCTGTGCCGCCGGCAATGGAATGAAGGAGCATGAAGCCCTATAAGAAGTATCAGTCATCAGTAAGAGCTGGGATAAATGGCTTCGAATATACCTCGAGAGAGTCACTGCCATCGGCTTCTCGCTCTATCATTTCCATAATTTCCTCGTGGACAGCCTCTCCTGACTGGTATCCATCGCCCCAATTGTTACCTGCGCCCACACCGCTTTTGCCAATATAGAAATTTTCCGGGTTGTAGATGTTCTTGTACGGGCCTGACTGTATACTCTTTATGACGCGGGGCTCCAGATCTATGAGGATTGCCCGGGGTATGTATCTCGTATCATCGCTCTGGTAGTAGAAGACATCCTTGCGGTCGCCGCCTTCGGTCGCGAAGTCCTCTAGGTTACCGTCTTGATTGATACCGTGTTCCTGGCATAACTGCTGCCAGAATTGACTGCCGACTATATCAAGTTAGCATAATATGATGACCTGTGGATGGCCCGAGGCAGCTACACGGAGTGGCTGAACTCACTGCTATTGCCACACTGGCCCGCCTGGATGGTAATGATCTCCCTTGTTGACTTGTTAGTAACAGGCAAATCATGCAATATTAACAACATACGGCCCACCTACCTAGGCATTATTGTAGCATTGGTCTCAATTGCGAAAAGGCTTGACTGATGCTATGATACAACAACGGAGCTCGTAGCTGCAACTAACGGTACCAAGTACGACCTAGCTTAAAGTGCTACTTTGGCTGGAGACGTTTTCACGCGTCGCGTGTTTCGCGGGGTTGACATGGATTAGGTAGCTTGAACTTGGGGTGGATAAATACATATTAGGTTTTAAGGCATTTCACATGTTCTGGGGCAGTTAAGTAGGTACACTACACTAAGACCGATTTCTAGCGCATCTGGTTGGTGAGGGCGCATAAGTGCTCATCATAATTTCTTCAAGGCCGAGTAGTGCCAGCCAAGCAGCCAAGCAACCCTGTCCCGAGTTGTTTATTTGTGTTGATAATTATTGTTCAGTCATTCTGACATTGCTTATTGAAGGCATTATAATGCCAGCCTCAATGTCAACTATTTACCTAGGGTAGGGGTGTGTCTTCTGCTTACCTCGGCAGAACTTGCTATGCAGCTGCTGCCTGCTTTTCAGCTCATTCACCTGTGCTGCATTGATAACTGTCCAGCTCATATTCTCATTTTCCAAATAGCGGAGGACGATTCGGTGCCGTTGACTGTCTGCACTACCGAGTGGGCATTTCCATTTTATGAATGGTCCCTATATATAGCCTACCTACTCCGTCCAATGGGTAATTATACACTAGCTTGGCATAAACATACGCAATGGATCTTCAGCTTCGCTGTCGCCTAAGGTTAGGACTTTGAGGTATTATGCCTCAGCGATTCAAGCCATATGATTCGCACTTTACCGACGGCTACCAATCAAAGAGGCATCTCCATACCTTGTTTCCATGCCGGCCCATGCTCTCTGCAGGGTTCTCCGGGTCTTTAAAGGTCCCGAAGGGCTGAACATGAGTTGTCAATGATTGTTTCACTGTGCTCAATTTAGCCTAGTAGCTAGCGGCACTGTTGCATTGCGCAGGATGCTGCTGACGGCTGAGTTGAGTCCATCCCTAAAAAGCATCACTGTACACGTTGGTCACTGCTCTCATCTTAAAAAGAATTCATTTAACGGTTTAAATTAGTCAAGAGGTGGATTTGCTTTTTTTTTCTTGGTCCTAGTCTACGAGTAATGATATCTAGTTTTGCTTTCGGCATGCCTTTTATCTGCCCTCGCTTCTCCCTTCGTTTCTCTTTTTACCGAGAGGATTCACCTTAAAAAGCTATCCTGCCGTTGCACTCTTGGCCCTTCGGTTTGAGCAGTGTTTGGCGCATCCACGCCCCCAGGGATACAACCTCAAGTACACTACAGTCCAATCGCTTTGGGCGTCCTCGACGGATTGTGACACACTTCCAATCCGCTTTCCTTTCCATCCATGACCTGGTCCGCTATATTCATACCTTATAATTTCGACGCCTCTCCTTTATACTCTCTTTATACCCTCGTTGATTGTCAATCCGACCGACCTGCGAACTCCCTTCACAACAATTGCCCGGGACTTCGAGAAAATTATTGCACCGTCCCGCTTCGGCGCCCAATCAAAAACGCCACAGCGTCGCAAGCCCAAAGTACCGGTACCCCGAAACCGACGAACAGGGTCTTGTCGACCTGTCAAAGGATTGCGCTAAAGTCTTAGGAAACACACTGTAATATCCCGAGTACCGCAGATAGGGAATTTCCAAAGGGCCAAACGCTA
The DNA here is from genome assembly GCA_037356035.1 of Xylaria sp. Z50. Taxonomy (NCBI): domain Eukaryota; kingdom Fungi; phylum Ascomycota; class Sordariomycetes; order Xylariales; family Xylariaceae; genus Xylaria; species Xylaria sp. Z50. Next base: position 92,625 of record JBAWJU010000026.1, read on the forward strand.
TGCAGCGTTCTGCTAGCTCGGCACCCATTCAGGGGACTATTCCCTTTTTCTCAACCAACATTTGGGGGACATCATCAAAATCCGACCTCAACTCGCAGGCCTTGGCGCAGGGCGGAAGCGGTAGCGGTAATAGTAGATCACGCCCAGGAACGAGCTCGGGCGACCAATCGAAAGAGCACAGTCGGAGGCCCTCTTTCGGTCGCAAGTCCTCCTTTTCTTCTCCGTCCAAGGGAAAGCGGCGCGCAAGCTCGTCGGCTTCAAATGGGGGAGGAGGTGGAGATCAGATCATAACCGACGCGACTGCACCGCCCGCCCTCCCTGATTACGCCCTCGCAGCCGCTGCAAAAATATCCAAGGACCCCGATGCTGTCGTGTCGCCAACGTCCGTCGACTCTTTTTCCAAGATGATGAGCCGTACTATGTCTGCATCGTCCTCGGGTCTTTATCAAACAATGTCTGGAGTAACGGGGAGCACCGGGTTGTCTACTACCTCTCCCCAGTCCAGCGTACCTACGCTGCCGACAGAATCACCGTCACTATATAATCACATTCAAGATGTCGCGAATAAGAGGATATCAACGCTAGATTACCTGCGTAAAGCGTAAGTTTCTTTGTTGCCGGTGACGTTATCGTCTCTTGGGCGTGAGCTGACAGTACCCACTACAGGCACGAAGGTCGCATTTACTGGTTTAATACGCTCCTCTTTGACAAGCCTGATCTGGCGCGCATGCCCTATTTTGATAGTCGAAAACTAGCCCGCCGCGCGACGAACTACCTTCTTCTAGGACTTTCTATTCCAGTTGTTATCGATCTTAATTCATCAACGCCACTCGAATTCCTCCGCTCGCTAAACACTCTCCTCACTGAGTTTGATTCCTATCAACAGATTCACACCGAGAATGGGGTCAGCTCAAGCTCCCTATCGCGCGCGCGCCTGCCACAAATGTTCCGTCGGCCGGGTGGTAAGGGGCGCCGGCAATCAGGAGCAGCAAATATCGAGTACGCGGACCCCAATGGCGCAAGTTTTAATAAAGACGGGTCGGCAGTCAACTCAGCGCCCGCAACAGTAATCAATTTTGGCCTAGGCGGAGAAGGCAATGATTTATTAGCTGGGGAAGAATACACACACTTGCTCACGCCAAATCTACCGTTCGACCCAGACTTTTTTGAAACGTTCGCGACGCTATGCGACGTGCTTATTGACTGCTACTCGCGACTTATAACCCTGTTGGCAAGCCCGAAAGATTGCACGCCCGCGCTCCTAGAGTTATTCACAAAAGCAGACCAACGTGTGCGCAAAATCATTATCCAAGGAGTCGTCAAGGAGTTCGAAGACTCGAGCAGAACAGGGTTAAAGCAAGAAGTTGCAAATGTTGGCAAAGTCGTGTTAGGGGGACTAATGTAAGCGGGATGAGCGTCATGATATTTACTTTTGTCACGAAGGGCAGGATACAATGCGAGAGGGGCGAACACGGCGTTGATGTTTTGATACTCCAAATCACTGCACGGATAAGCACGGGGAACAGCGAACTTGTCTTAAAAGATACTGTTTAGACTTTGGTCCTTCACAGGAGCTCTTATATAGCTAATCACTATACTCATTATATTTACTTATATTGATATTATGCTACGATGTTCGAATGTGAGTATAAACAGAAAGAAAATCAAATGTTCATCAGATACCATAACGCATTCGTTAGTCTTCAAGGGGTTCACCACAAGTGGATCGCCTCAGTGCTTGACTCTATAATGGATATCATCACCTGAACGCAGTTATGTCACGCCGGACCTTTCCATGCAGAGCATCACGGATGCCGAAGGGACTTCCCACGAAGTCTAGAGTTTAGAAGGCATCTAGCCACTGACCTTGGAAAAGTCGACTGGTCACGATTCACCGCAACCGATGCGTAATAAAAACCCACATTTTGGTGACAACCCCCTCGCACCAAGAATAAGCCCCATCGAGTAACCAAGCCTGCTCGGTGAACGAACAAAGCTAGGCAATCGCATAACTGTCGATCTCGACAAAAATGACTTCAACCTGCGTCCATGATGTCAACCCGCCCAGAATGTCCGATCCACGGCCAGAAGCCATCCGAACTACCGCCAAACGGGCACGACGGCACTAGAGGACGCCCAAACTCCCAAGCTATACAGTCGCGGACTCATATCTTCGTCCATGGGGGACTGATAACCAGCGAGAGATGGGACAGAACTACTAATACCAGGCACCGCTTGGGTGGGCAGAACAGATTTTCTTACAGCAAGGCCGAAGCCAAGCCGGGCAGGAGGGGTGGATGCGAAAAGCACGCTGGCGTTATGGGAAGACGAACGCGAGGTGAATGTAAACCGCTGTGCTTCTATGGCGGTGCGTTTCCGCAATCGTCTTTGCGACTTTCCCCGAGAGAAAAGCGAAAGAGGCGTCCGGGGACTTTCTCCCAAAGCTGGATGGCGAGACCACGAAGTTCGCGGTCTCTGTGTGTAGCTTCGATAGCGATTTGTTGGGCGAGGGGGTTGTGAAGAAGAAGAAAGGAAAAACCGAATCCATTGACCTCGTAGTGGCTTTTTGTAAGAAAAAAAAACTGGGAGGTGGGGCTGCATTGTAGTGGGAGGATGCCTGTGCTAATAGTGGCCAATGAGAAGCACAATGCACGACCAACCTTGGATGCCTACTGTAGCTTTAGGTACTTAATCCCTACAGTAGGTACCTAGTAGGGTGCCTAGGTGTGTACTATAGCGCACTGCATAATGGAGCTTCGAGTTCATTGGTCCAAGCTCTATTCATGGCTGTCAACACGGTCCCTGGGCTGTGCAGGCACAACCAAGGCTGAAGCGCGCTTGCCTACAACTTTTCGCGACCCCGGATGTAACCATGTAAATGTAAGGCGATTCTTGATAATCTAGAGCCGCAACTTCAAGCTCTTATATGTCCCATTAACCTCCTGACTCTAACAATCGACCGTCTCTAACGTCCCGGCCGCGTTCTTCCAATTGGGGTTTCAATAAGGTTTTGCGTTCGAGGCAAGAACATGCCTTCGATCTTATAAAGCTTCCATCTTCCGTCTGTCCATCGACACCGATACCTCTCCGACAACACACCTTTCAACAAAATCCAAATTCGCCTCACTTTTATCCCTTAGCCCCACGATACCCACGATACAGCGGTAAAAAGCAGTCGCTATGGCAGGATTATTCGGTTCCGCCGCCAGCACCTCTACAGGTAATACCATAGGTGACCTGAAGGACGACGTTGCTATCGCAAACCCCCCCGACGACACTATCTCAGACCTTACCTTCTCTCCCACTGCCGACATCCTCGCCGTATCCAGCTGGGACAAGAAGGTCCGAATTTACCAAATAGCCGGCAACGGTGCTAGCGAGGGGAAGCACATCTATGAGCACGATGCACCTGTATTCAGTGTCGATTTTTCAAAGGTTCGATTCTCCACACCTTGTCTTACTGCTAAGGTGACTCGACTGACAATTCCCCAATTCCCGCTAACCTTTGTCACAGGATGGAAACAAACTCGTCTCATCCGGTGCAGATAATCAGGCCAAGATCTGTGATCTCCAAACCCTCCAGACCGTACAAGTCGCAGCACACGATATGCCCGTCAAAGCCGCACGATTCTTCGAACTACCTAATGCCAACAGCCCCATGCTTGTGACTGGTTCGTGGGACAAAACTGTCAAATACTGGGATCTAAGAGCACAGACTCCTGTTGGTACTGTTCAATGTCAAGAACGAGTGTATTCTATGGACGTCCGTAACAGTCTGCTCGTTGTCGGCACGGCAGATAGATATATCAACGTCATCAACCTACAGGAGCCCCTAAAATTCTACAAGACACTTCAAAGTCCTTTGAAATGGCAGACCAAGGTTGTGAGCTGCTTTACCGATGCATCTGGCTTTGCAATCGGTAGTATTGAGGGGCGTTGTGCTATACAATACGTAGAAGATAAGGATTCAAGGTCGGCCTCATTCCCGCTTCTCTCCCTAGCCTTGCATGCGTGCTAACGTTGTAAACACAGCTCCAACTTCTCCTTCAAATGTCACCGCAACCCCCCCGCCAACAACATTACGCCCGTTTATTCAGTTAACGATATTTCATTCCATCCTCAGCATGGAACCTTCAGTACTGCCGGTAGCGACGGAACATTTCACTTCTGGGACAAGGATGCCAAACATCGACTCAAGGGTTACCCGACAGTGGGCGGTAGCATCACAGCCACCACGTTTAACAGCTCCGGTACAATCTTCGCATACGCCGTCGGATACGATTGGCATAAAGGCTACGCGGGAAATACCCCAGACTATCCTAATAAGGTGATGTTGCACCCGATCCAAGGTGATGAGTGCAAGCCTCGGCCGAGTGTTAAGAAGCGTTAGAGCCCCGAATCAGCGAGGTCGAAGGCACACTCTAGCCTAGAAATATCCTCCCTGATAAACCCCGTAAATGAGGCAGAATTACAGATACCAGGGAAGAAGAGAGGGAAAAGAAAAAAGGCTGAACAAGGTGGTAGGTGGGAGAATGGGGTGAACAGGATGGATGAGTGGTAGGGGATCTTACGACTGCATGTAAACCACCTGTGCCTGTATAATTACAAAACTACCCGTTTTAGAGGTATTTCGTATAATTCCAAGTCAAAGCTTGGTGTTTTAAACTCGATAGTATCTAAATGGAGTCTGCCCCGCACTGCGGCACTGTGCATCCGTCTACTATGCACTGTGTATGTCGCTACCTCTAGCGCCCTTTAATTGACATGGAATTAAAAATGTTGGCGGGGATGACGGCAAAGGACTACTTATGCGTGCCGTGGACCCTGCAGCCTGCAAATTATCCAGACTCAACGCTCCTCAACCATGGCTGCTAAGGTGCCTTCCGAAGGGCTCGAGAAGCTCGATAGTAAGTACAACAAAACCATCCGTAGTTTTTGGGTTCTTAGGTCTTGGTCTAATATGAAAATCCACTTCGCAGTCAGCGATGCCGGTCCGAAGGCTACCGCGGGGTCGAAGTCAGCTAGCAACGGTGATGCGGCAGAACACTCCGGAGACGAGTCCGACGACGACGCAGACGGACAAGTAGCTGATGCTGCACCCGAAGCCGCCAAGAAGAAGAAGAACAAGAAGAGAAAGCCCAAGAAGAAGAAGAAGACCCCCACTTCCCAGACCGATCCCCCGAGCGTTTTGATCTCCGACCTCTTCCCGAGCAAGATCTACCCCAAGGGTGAAGAAGTCGAATACGTGAACGAGAACCGATACCGAACTACAAACGAAGAAAAGCGTCACCTAGACAATCTTGATCCCGATTTCCTTAACGATTACCGCCAAGCTGCCGAGACTCACCGGCAAGTCCGCCAATGGGCACAGCGAAACATTAAGCCGGGTCAGACATTGACCGAGATCGCGAATGGCATAGAGGATAGTGTCCGTCGGCTGGTCGGCCATGATGGCCTTGCTGAGGGCGACGCCTTGAAGGCGGGTATGGGTTTCCCTACGGGACTGAATCTCGATCACATCGCTGCACACTACAGCCCGAATGCTGGCAATAAGACTGTGCTGCAGCAAAACAACGTCATGAAGGTCGACATCGGTGTCCACGTCAATGGACGTATTGTTGATAGTGCCTTCACAATGTCCTTTGACCCCATGTACGATAATCTACTAGCAGCTGTCAAGGACGCTACCAACACCGGTGTGAGAGAGGCCGGTATCGATGTGCGTCTTGGAGAGCTAGGAGGGCTGATCCAAGAAGCCATGGAAAGCTACGAGTGCGAGATCAACGGCACGACGTATCCTATCAAGTCAATCCGCAACCTTAGCGGTCATACAATTCTCCCCTACAGCATCCACGGAACCAAGAGTGTTCCCATTGTCAAGTCGGCCGATACTACCAAAATGGAGGAAGGTGACGTTTTTGCCATTGAGACGTTTGGAAGCACCGGCAAGGGCTATGTCGACGATCAGGGTGAAGTTTCGCACTATGCTCTTCGCGGCGATGCACCCAAGGTTGACCTGCGTCTGACTTCGGCCAAGTCCCTCTTGAATGTCATCAAGAAGAATTTCGGCACGATCCCATTCTGCAGACGATACCTAGATAGATTAGGCCAGGACAAGTACCTCCTAGGTGTAAGACGGTCCTCACGTCAGCCGTTTCAATTAGCATCTTTACTGACAAAAGTATAGCTGAACAATCTTGTCCAATCCGGAATTGTGGAGGATTACCCACCTCTGCTTGATAAAAAGGGATCATACACGGCACAGTTCGAACATGTAAGTCGTTTTATCTACGAGCACTTCAGAATTTGATACTAATCTCTGCACTAGACGATTCTGCTACGGCCTACCGTAAAGGAGGTCATTAGCCGTGGTGACGATTACTAGCCGAAGCGAGATACTTCATTAATCTCGATCGAGCTGTCCGCCTAAAATTAGATATCTACGGTTTGGCGAGCAATGTAGGAGGAAACATATACGTTCCGCTACAACCCTATCACGACGCATGGCACATTAGTACCATGGCAATACTATAGACCCAAAACTATGAACAAATGAGAAATGATTTCAAATTGCATAAAATGCCCTCCTAGTGCCGGAAGGCGTGGGATTGTGTGTGCTATTGGCAGATATCAGAGGGCTTTGTATCGTTACTCTCTCACTGGAATATTTCCTGTCAAGGGATTTCATTGTGGAGGAATTGGCGCTGTGATATGGCCAAGACTGCTAACTACGAAATAACTCAATATAATGTCCAATACGAACATCTTCTCTCACGTACAGCCATGGCTACTAGAAACTCAGGGTCCTGTCTGTTCCCCATAAAGAAACTAGAAAGAGGATTGTGAGTTGAAATTGAGATAGCACGCTGCATTGATATAGCTTATGACTGCGGGCCGTAAGATTCCGGTCCAACTCCAGAAGATACCAGATTCTTTTTACTTTTCGATACCTAATTCCTTGTTTCTGCCTGGTACCCATTCTTATCATTAGTACTTCCCTGGGCAGTTGGGTTGGTGATATGTTTGGTGGTGCGGCCATGGTTATGTAGAGATTACCTACCAGGAGCATGAGTGAGTGCATGAATTCGAGGCGGGCTTCTACTGGCTCGATGTCATGAGCCATACGGATGGATGTGTTTCTTCGGAGCACCGAGGCTTGAGAACCTGTGATGCTACACAAAATAAAAACCAATCGAAGAACAATATGGTAGGAATATTCACATCTATGCAGAGAGTCTTGCCTCCGACACAAGACAGAACAGCTCCCTAGCGCCTAGAATCAGACATCCTTGCTACGCTGGATTTTAGTAGAGAAGTTTTCAGAGTATTTCTACTGAACTAATATTACCGTGTTGAATGCTGGAAGCGATGGGCGTTGCTACCCATGCCCATCACTATCATAGTATCACTTGTGTGGCATTGTGGCTCGATACTGAGAAGGCATATGCAACGTTTCTTCAACGTTGTTGAAGAAAACTTGGTGTGTTTACGGCTGCTACGTGGGCGGCGATTGGGACAAAATGCAATGAGACTTGAAATACATATGAATCGGCAGATCCAGGATTAAGTCCTCATTTGAGAAAGTCTGATATAAATTAGGTAAACGACCTTATTTGACAGAGGGCTGAAAGCTGGCACGGGACAGTTAATGTATTATCGAAGACGCTTTAGCGTTGATCATTGATGAGAGGAATCTTACCCAATCGGGACAACGAAAAAGCCCCTGCTGAAGTCCAGCCACCTACAACATAAGTACTTGTCATAGCAAGACAGATGACGTCGCACATCTTCAAATTCGAAGATTTACTCTTCCATGAATGGATTTCACCTATTAGCAGCAATATTGGAGCACAATAAGACACCATGGCGACAACGGAAGGGAAGCCGACCCTACAGCATCTCAGTGTATGTTTAAACTTTAACCCGCAGAACGCGTCTTGGCATCAGAGGACATTAACCCAGGCTCGTCCCAGAACTCACAATCGCAAACCATCCTCTGGCTTCTCGAAGAGCTCGAGATCCCATACAACCTCAACCTCTTCGAGCGGCAGAAGAACCGCGCGCCCGAGAGTCTCAAGGAGACACATCCTCTCGGCAGGTCCCCGCAGCTCATCACGGCGTCTGGGCGCGCTATCGTCGAGCGGTCTGCCATTACGGCTTATCTCATCGACACCTATGACAGCACGGGCAGATTCAAAGTCTCTGGTGCTGACGATGCCCACGACGCCATCCGCGAGCAGGAGCTCGTGGGCTTCGCGGAGGCGAGCTTCAACGTGACGGCGATGACGGCGATGATGTTCTACTACCTGAAGGCCCTGTCGCCGTTCTTCATACGGCCCCTCGTCTCGGCCGTTAGCGCCATGATCCACCTGGGGTATGTCGACAAGGAGTTCGATGCGCAGTTGAAGTACATGGACAGCTTGCTGGAGGGCCAGGAGTACTTCATGAGCGATGGAAATCCAACGAGGGTCGACTTTGTGATGCTGTTTTTTATACAGACGGTCTACTATAGCAAGGTCGTGGACATTACGCCGTACCCGAACGTCAAGGCTTGGCACGATCGCTGTGTAGCTAGGCCGGCGTGGAAGCGGGCGATGGAGAAGGGAAACGGGTACTCTCTTGGCCTCTAAACTTGCATATGGGGCATGTCCATTCTCGTGAACGGAGCACAATATGAATTCTTATCACAAGGGTGTGAGAATGAAATGAGCCACCTTCTACGTATCAATAAGTATTCATACGATCAAATACCACATGAATTAAGGAGATTCCTGTTGGGTCGTTGCTCCTGGAACGGCAGGTATCAATGTATCAAGCTGTCTCGAGGGCACCGCTACCCTAGATGATATTTCTCGATTCCGAATTTTTGGGGAATACGTCCAGTGCGCCAACACCGCCGCACAGAGGCACGAGCAGTAGAAACCCACCTCTCACCCCCAATAAGTACCCCAGCAAAGCCCGAGTAAAGAGTGAGATATACCGTCGATAGGTGTTTAGCGATGAGCTGCAACTAACGCCGTAACCCCGTATTCTAACTTGAAGCTGATACGATAGTGTGCCTGATAATCAATTGAGACTCAGCCCGATAAGTACACATGATCAGTACCATGGTACTGGTCTCCTTGGCCCTTCACCGACATTCAATTGAGATACGGGTTCGGTCTAGACCACGCTCAGCAACCTGCAGTATCAAACTCATGATCGAAATTGGATTAGTGTCTAAGGTTCGGCCAAGTCCAAAGAACGCGGATCCCAACCTCTTATCTCCTTCACCCAGCACCTGCACTTGAGGAAGAGATAACATAGACAAGGTAGTTCGATCTCATTCGACGTCGGATCCATGTTATAACCGATACTATCGAATCCTAATACATATTCAATCTCGTCTGACGCCCTCTCGCTAGCAATAGATAAACATGCCCACGCCCATTGATGAGTATTTAATGGGTGAAATACAATCTTTATACATCATAATACCATCACATCTTTTGATAGCCTACACTTTGACGTCCCGCAACTTAATTCCAAGCCAGCATTCTACCGGCTTCTTCGAGAACCCCTCATGAGACGCAAGCTTCTGCTGGTAAAGTTTGAAGGCGTAGCGATGGAAAGCAGTCCCGATAATGAGTGACAGCTCCATATACGCAACATTCTGGCCAACGCACGCCCTCGGGCCGTAAGAAAACGGATTGAAGGACATCCTTTGTTGTGGCGTCGCATTGAGCCAGCGCTCCGGCTTGAACTCTTCAACATCAGGGCCCCATATCTCGGCAGTATGATGTAGTGTGTAGCTCGGGACGGAAAGTACTGTCCCCTCAGGGAAGTGCTCGTTCTCGCAAGCAACGCCGCCCTGCCCCGTCACAAGCCGAGGTAAACCAATAGCTGACGTTGAATGAAGCCTCATGCCCTCATCTATGCATAATCGTAGGTATGGCAAACTCTTCACCTCCCCATGCGCGGCAATTAATGGGCTTGCGTGTATGGCCTCGTCAAGCTCTGCTTGTAACCGGGGTACTATTGTACCCGGATTCCGTCGTTCGCCATCAAGTATCCAGTAGATGATAGCGCATGCAGTGTTTGATACTGTGTCGCTACCTGCAATAAGCTGTGTGAGTGCCTCCGATACCAACTCGTCTCGGGCCATTGGATTGCCTTCAGCATCTTTGCTCCGGCAAAGCATTTCTAATATATCACGGCGTTGTTGCGCCCCTGACTTGGTGTCCCCCGTAGACTCAAGGCGCTTCGCGACAGCCGCGACTGCGATGCCATGAAGGTTCTTAACCGATCGAAGACCTTTCGAGAAAAAGGGGTCGGGTAGGTACCGTGCCCAAGGACGCAATGCCGGAAGTAGCCCAAGAGTAGAGCTCAATTCTCCTCTTCGATTGAGCGTCTCGGCACCCGGTACATAGGTAGCGGGCTCGCCAGGCCGACTCGACTCACATTCATCCCGTCCTCTCCAGACCATGCCGAAAGGGGCGCCAAAAGCCAGATCGCCAATGATATCGAAGGCGAGATAGGTGCACCATGGCATCATATTCATGCGGGTGAAGCCGTCTTTGCCGGGGTTACTCGCTATGCGGTCCAATTGAGAGACCCATCGCTCGAGGTTTGCGGACATATAAGGCTCGAAGTCGTGAACTGCGCCAGGAGAGAAGGCATGTGCGACGATCTTTCGTTTTCTCGTGTGCTCGGCCCTATCCCGGACATTGAATACCCCAGGGACACCGGAGACGAAAGCCTCGTAGAAGGTACTAATGATCTATCAGCGAACTGACCAAGCGCCTGTCTGAGCTTAGGACTTTACTTACTCCTTCAAGAATCCATTGCCGTGAGCATAAACGACACGCAAACCCTCTGGCGTGGCTATCGATACATGATTAAATCCTACACGCACGACTTTACCATACTTTTGATGAGCTCCATGTACTGCAATCCTTAGAGTCAGTTGTCACCATTCTAATCCCAATCTACAGTTACTAGTGAAGCAGGGGAGAATTTCATGGAAGTGATTCCCCTCAAATTTCTGAAAATAAGACAAACAGACCTTGAGGTTTACTTACCCCAAGCGTATTTCTGGCCGTTCCGCGCACCTAGCCCTAACCATACATTGCTGAATTTGCCGATAAACGGTCCCGGAAGGTGTCTGAGATGCTTGTATGTAGTGAAATAGGGAATTATCCAATAACAAAAGGCCCATAGGAGCAGAAGCGGACCCAAAACGATCGGATTGAGCAACATCATTATGAGATAGACTTAAAAATGGTCATAACTCTAACTCGCAGCATTACACACACGTAAGCGTAGTGAACGGTGAGAACCAGTCTATTCCAGTTCGCGGGGTTTCGCGCATTATGACCCTTTTTAAAGCCATCTCCAATTCCCAACGTCACAATTACACCTGGGGTATGGCCGATAATGCTGCATGCCGGGACCAAGGGTAGGACCTTACTCTTGGGATGCTAACTCACCTTGCAGTCCGACTACCCAATTAAACCACGTTGTATAACAATGCAGGGGTGGTGGGATGACCCCTTTGCAGGTTGATAATGCATGTAGTTGATACCAAAGTCGAGAAGTCTCATATGGTTCGCTTAGAGACGGGATCGTCAGATAGCAGCCCTAGTGAGGCCTTAATAATCGCCAGCTTTTGGCAATATCAACCAGTCACACTATCGCGAGAGCTCCGTTAACGGCAAATATCAACGGCCACCTGTCGGTTGACTAGGATACGAATATGAAGTACCTGAGCGACCCGAATCGAGATGGTTCTACATGTTCTTCAATTTTAACCACACTAAGATAACCAGTCGTCATATTACTTGGTCGTCTTCACGGCCTCATCCACTCAGTACTAGAACTGCCACAGAGTGAAACCCAAATAATATTTTATCTATTCTGAAACGATGACAGCTTGGGTTTCAGCACTGTACCGCCTTAGTGTAGTACGCAGCTAAAGTGCCGTGGTGTGGTTGGTGGCGTACAACTAGACGCTAATTGGGCGTTAGTTGTTACCGAGCTTGAACCATGCCGAATAATGCGTCCCCTCTATTCGGTGGCTGCTCACTCCTTTTTAAGATGATGGTGCACAATGAGCAAACCTTTAGCTAGGGTGTGAGTTAACGGCAGGATTATTAGTTATTCCCGTTGCCCTAGAAAAACAAAAGATTTCTTACACACATACCAAGGTATTATATGTGGACCTTGGCCGCTTGCTTTATGAGTGCTCTAGCTATTTGGGGCACGAGAATATAAAATGTTTATGCAATCTACCATATCCCCCAGAATAAGGAGGGTGCCGAGTTTAAGCGATCTTGATACATCCCAATTATAAATCTGAACACTCAGCATGAAGTGCTCTGCTGGCTCATTTCGGTAGTATATTGATCAGTCCTAGCCTATCATTGTAGGCCACCTCCTGTGGGAGTCCATACCCGCCTGCCCCAGAAACTGTGTAGGTTATGCCGTATGTGTTGGCTCGGGCTCAAGGCCTTTTCATCTTGCTATTCCCTTTGATTTATTGATTATAAAGTAATCTAATAGTTCTACATATCTTAAGATTAGTCAGGGGGTCCAGATACTGCGTCCAAGGCATGTGCACATAGCATTATGACCCGACTACTACAATCCTTTGAAATAAAAGAGATTATTGTATATAGCGGTAGCGTAGTCACGAGGATGATCAAGGACTCCTGTGCGTCAACAAGTATCATATTCTCCTTCGTACTAGCAGTCGTGACACCTAGTACCAACCCCTTAAAGGTTGCTAGGTCATATCTACTCCCTTATTTGTATAACATCAATCACCACGTTGTCACAGCCAACACCTAGGGAACAAATAAATCCTTGTATATAGTAGTAGTGTAATGACGAGGCTTCTAAGGGAGCTTCGTGCATCATCAAGTGTTATATTACACCCCGTACTAGCAGTCCTGACACACGTCTAGTTTGCAGTCGTTACCTCAAGGATTCTATTGTTATGGAATATCCCTTTTTACCGAAAAGGGCAAGAAACTATCCATTGGGTATTTGCATCCCATTATTCTTATCGCTAGAAGCCTATGTCCTTCCTCACTATCCAATCCGCAGAATCATAGTAGCCACCGTCATGCCATAAGCTTAAGAGCTTCTGTGCCCCAGTTTGGCCAAAAAAAAAAGGACAAAATCTTGCAATAGATGATTAATGAGTTAGGTCTATAGGACTCCTTATTTCATAAGGCACATAAATAAAAAAGGTAAATACAAAGAAAAGTAACTCAGTACAATAAAAAACTCGTAAACTTGATCTGGCGCAAGTGGATGTATAAATACCCTATAAGGCAATCATACTGGGCTCTAAGGGTACAAGAACTGGCATTATGTAGCCCGCAGGAGTTATTGTCTTGAATACAGATATTGCACGAACGAGAACAGCTAGGGGATCACATGTGGGATACTTAGTCTAAAAGATGGGATACAATAAAAATGGAGGAAATTTTAAAAAGAGTAGTATAGAGTAAATATATTAAATACTAGATAGTGACTGCTAGAAAACAGCGCTTATATGCCATTGTGACTATTGCTACCAGAAGGACCTATTCGATCGCTACGGCAAACTAACTTCTTTTTAATTAACATATGAATCAAACCATCAGCCTTGTTTCGTACAGAGCCGTTCATCTATTTATTAGAGATCACGCGCATGAAACCCATCTCCACAATCTCTAGATGATCAAGGCCCCTCTAGCTAGAGATAAGCATACTGAGCCTGACTCTTGCTCTTTTGTTGACGATGAGTCATTGAGAATGTCACTCTGATCACTTGTAACCTGCGGTACTAGAAGGCGGTTCACTCGGGGGAGATTCCAAGCTTCTTATTTATAGGTATCTTGTACTCTATAGTACACAAATCATTATCAATAAATATTCACTCCATCCATCATGACGAACGCCCCTCCCTCCCTGCATGCCCCTTCTAATACATATAGGAAAGATGGCTTCTAGGCCACACAGGATATTAAATGAAGAACAAAAGCGCTTTCGCCACTATCTCTGTTGGCTCCCAAGGCTGTGCTGGAATAGATACAGCCTCCCTTGAAGTGAACCTAGCTATTACGAAGATACTTAGTCTTTTAGCTTCAATAAGGGTGTCGACAACACTAAATAAGCTAGTTCTTCTAATCACAACTAAGCCAACAAGGATCAACTTAACAATATTTGGGTCTCCACACATAATGACTAAGGGGCAAAGGTATCGCTGGGGCCTATATATATGACTTGTCTTATCTTGATGTGGAAAAGGCCTAATGTTTCCTCCGAAGCCTTCGAAGAGTATCCCTCGTCGTATAGATTCTTAATTTAGGGGATAAGTATTTATATACAACATAAGGATTTCATTTGATTTAGTTAGTACATATGACATACGAAAAAGTATTAAGCAATGACAAGAAGTAAATCATATCAACTCTCTTATACGGCTTCACTCACGACAGTCCTTTCTAAAGACAAGTTGTTGGCTGTTGACATAGAAGCCTTTCATTATTTAATTTTGCCGTTCCTTCTATGCTAAAATGAGGACATATCTACAAGCTCGCATGCTCAACACGGTTCCCAACCTCATCAAAATACAGCTTTTTGCCAGTTCTTACTGCCTCTTGGAGGTAAGATCCTATCTCTACAGCGCGTAGAGCGCTAGTCAAGTTGAATGGTAACTTAGTGTTATCAAGAGCGGCAGCGGTAAACTCATTAGCCTCCTACTTAGGTATTAGTATCAATTGATTATAATCAGAAATAAATAAAGGGGTATGACGTACGTTGACGAAGGCATACTCGAAACGTCCATAGTAATGAGCCGGGACTTCGCGAATGATACCCTTATCTGTGTACGTGTTCACAAAGTTCGCTTGAGGGTTTCCGTTGACAGTAAGCTTCCCTTCTGTACCAATGAACTCGGTTGTGTCTTCCTGTCCATGGGCCATCATGCGTGAACAGTAATAATAGGCGACCCTGCCACCATAAAACTCGACGATACCGACAGCGTTATCAAAGTCTTCGTACTGCTTCAGCCCCGGAGCTACGGCAACAACTCCCGCTGCCGAAACAGATTTTACTGGGATATCCTCGCCGAAAAACCAAAGTGTGAGATCAATATCGTGAACTAATAGTTGTAATATGGTCAGCCTTGAAACCTTAGAACTTTAGAAAGCCCGGACACTCATGCACGAACCGCTCATGTCGCTGAAACAACCGCCGCTGTGCGCGGCATACTGGACGAAGAAGCCACTCGGGTCGTGCTTATCGCAAGTCTGAGACCGAATGATTGTGGGTCGGCCGATTACTCCTGCTTCCGCTTTCTCGTAGGCATCCCGATAGGAGGCATCGAAGCGACGAGAGAAACCACACATCACTTTGAGGTGTGGTTTAGCCTTGGCCGCCTTAATAACTTCTTGGCACTGTCGAAATTAGTCTCAAGCCTACCTAGATACCATTAGTAGTTATACTTACTGTCTCGATGCTGAGAGATATCGGTTTTTCGCAAAGAACGTGTAGGTCTTTCTCAATTGCTGCCAGTGCCTCTTCTGCGTGAACTTTGGTTGCAGTGGCAATCACAAGAGCTTGTAGACCCTCGTGGTTGATCATCTGGTTATAATCCTTATAGATAGTGACCCCGTGGGGTTCAAGTTCTACCTTTGCCCATGCATATTCCGTGTCGTCTGGCGTAAAGGCCGCAACTACATCAGCACGAGGAGTTCGGTGTAGGAAATTAACAGCATGTCTCTTTCCCATGCGACCGAGCCCAGCAACTCCCACTTTCAGCTTTTGAACGGCCATTATTTTGAAACGTCGACGAAAAAGATTGAGAAATATGCGAGTGCCTTGATTATGCGATTTGATCGATAGTCGACACAGGTTTGCAAGTGAATAATATATTTAACTACATATTTCTACGGAAATACAAATCTATTATATAGATCTCAAAGGAGATCACCGACTGTGGTTCAACTTCTCCATACATGCAGACCGGTTGGCTTAGAAGCATTACAGGTGGTTGCTTCACTCCGAGTCGTGCCCGAGACTTGAAGTCAGAATGAAGCATGGAACGCTTGGTAAATTCCTAGCTGAATGGGGCAATCATAAAGCGCGAGGAGAACTAAAGCTATATCCGCCGATCTTCAGCTCGCTAAATCTATCCTACTTGGACGCTTTCAGTAAATATTTCCGTCCATATGTACATTTCTTGACTTTCCCCTTTATAGGATAGAATACGGGGGTAAATGGGGCTCTAGTGTTAGTTAAGTAGGTTCGGTACTTGGGAAGTTTCTTCTTGGCGGACTTGACCTAAGCTGTCACATGACCCCACTCGTCGTATCTAGAGGACCTTCATCGTTCTTTTACGACTTATACGCGTATTGATTTCATGGCAACAGAAGAGTCCTAGTCTTTGCATGGTGTCATGCATAATAAGTTAGGATCTCGGTCCTCAATATCCAGCTCTTCGGTCTCCGTTTAATCACAGTGTTGGAAGATATATAGACTTAGTATTTCCGCAATATCTTAGAAAGCTCTAAAAGACCGAATTCATTTCTGTCATGTGCCCTATATAGTAACTCTAATACTATTACTCTTAGTCTTAAATATAGAAAACATTATATATCTTGGCTTTCATAATTCAGCCAATTCAGCCCGTGGCTTAGAACAAGATATGTCTTGAATAATACGTTCCCTAATTAGATCATTCAAATTTTGGGTATACCCTAAGTTCTACCCCGAACAACCTTAACTGGCTTTCTAGTACTGAAAGGTGTACATCAGCTACCTAGGTATTTATGCCCAGTCGACTAGTCTCAGCAGTGTACAAGTGTTTTTCTCATCTAGGACTGTGATCTATATTACACGTTTCGATATCGGACGTGTTTACTTAATTGAAGTTGGTTTCTCCTAGTCTAATCGACTAGTTATTTAGGCCATTTCACCTTTGTCTCTAGCTGCCGCCTCCTTCTGCAGCTTTTTGGCCTTCTGAACACCGAAACCATGCTCGAACACCTGTCTAATATCTTCTAAAGTCATTCCTTTAACTTCCGGGAAGCAAAATATGATGAAGATCCAACCAAAAAAGCAGATGCCACCATAGAATCCGAACGCGCCGCTCGGGGTTAAACCCTTGAGTAATGACAAGAATGTCGACGAGATTATGAGTTGAGTGCCCCAGGAGGTTACAGTATTCATCATGGTGCCGACTGCGCGAACCTCGATTGGTAGTAGCTCCGTCCCAAGCCAGGCAATTGTAGCCGGGCCCGAGGAAAATGATGCAACGAAGATAATAATAGCGACCAGAACCACTATACCGGCCCAGTTTGTCGAAGTGCCAGTTGGGACGAGGTCCTTAGAAACGGGAATCCAGTGTATCGCAATGGCAATCGTGGCCATACTTAAGGTCTAGATATGGATAAATGGTGTTAGATCAACCATTTGATACTCTACGTATAGCGCGGAAGAGATTTGATAAAGCAACATACCATTATTAAAAGGGTGACTAGTAGAATTATGCGTCTTCCGGCCCTGTCAATGGCTAATAGATTGACGATATTGAAGAGAAAATTCGTAGCGCCAACCGTTATCGAGACGGCTGTAGGATTCGCGAATCCAACCAGGCCAAAGAGAGTAGCACTATAATACAGTAGAGAATTGAAACCACAGAGTTGGGAAACTACATTTTGAAGTTCGTTCTATTAGCGACCCACACAATTGGAAAATTTGTAATAGACAAAAACGCTGCACTTGAGCTTCAAGGGGATTATAAGGGGAAAAGTACGTACTGGCCATGACACCACACGCCGTGATAAGTGGCCGAAGATTGGACGAAACAGAATGAAGTTCCTTAAATTGAGACCAAATGGACCGGGAGCCAGCGACCTTGGCGTCTTCCTCAATCGCATGAATGAGAAGATCGATTTTGGACTGAACCTGAGCCTCGCTAGCATAGGGGTATAAACTAGTAAGGGCTTTCTTTGCTTCTTCGAATTTTCGGTGCATTAGTAATAATCGGGGGCTCTCCGGGCACCCGACGAGCAACACAGTCAGGATTATCGGGGGCACGCCGCCAATCGCAACTATATATCGCCAACCATGTGCGGCGTGGACGAACCCAGCACCGAGGACAAATGCAATTAGCTGACCAAATGTAACGCTAACATTGTTTAAAGCAACCATACGGCCGCGGTATTTCGATACTGAAATCTCTCCGATATAGAGAGGCTATAAAAGTACATGGTTAGAATCTCACATCATACAAGTTAACACTAGATATTTACTCACAACAATCATCGAGGCAGAGCCGACACCCAACCCAACAACGAAGCGGCCGACTGTCATCTGCGCAACGGAAAACGCGGCTGATTGTATGATCGATCCAAGTAGGAACAGAGAGCATCCAGCGTATATGCCGAATTTTCGTCCAAACTTATCCGCCGGGAGCCCGGCGATCAAAGCACCGATGAGGGCACCACCAGATGTGATGGCCGTAATGAGTTCTTGTTCTTTGGAGCTCAGTGAGTGACCCAGGTCATCCCCGATGCTGACAAGCACTGCAGAGATGTATCCGGTATCGTAGCCTAGTTAATAGTCAGTTAAGAGTAGATCATTGGTTATACTAATCAAGTAACAGATGGTAGGTAAAACTTCTCTTACCGAAAAGGAATCCACCCATGGCCACTGTGAGGATAATTGTCCAAACTTTTCTTGACGGCTTAGTGTCGTCAATGGAATTGTCAAACGTTTTGGTCTTGACGTAATCCTCGACATTCTCAACGTGCAAGATGGCATCCCGATCTTTAGCAGGAGGAGAGATTAGCTCCTCCGGCGCGGGATCTTTATTCGTTCTCGGTTGACTAATAACTTCTTCAGACATGATGCAGCTGTATTATGTGCTTGAAGAGAAGCCGTGACTTAGAGACGCTAAGAAATATTGTTGAAAGTCGACGCTGGGTCGGCGAGGGCTGTTGGGATCACTTAGAGAATTAGAACAAACTGCAGTTAGACATTCAATAAAATTAGATCACAACGTGATACTTATAGAGCAGTTTATAGTAATCCTTGTTTTACTAAATGATGGGTCTATATCACCGTTACACGTTTAGCTGCGCTATGACCCCATAGTAAACAAGACCCCTTGATATTGGCAGTCGTCACCTTCAAACCTGACGCTTTACATAGCGATAAGTATTCATCTTACACCCCAATACCTAAGATACCGACGAAGCTACTGATAGACAATTTAAGCCACGATTCTTTTACATGTAATAAGTAGATTCGTGTACAAATTAGGTGGGAATATACAATTCCCTACGGTTGCATATCCCTGATCAACATGGACCGAGTTAGATGAGTTCTTACGGTCGCCCTCGAAAGATCCCGGCGAATTGTCTGGGTACAGTGAGTAAGCGTCTTGGCATCCATGATAGTGCCGGCCGGCTCTTGGTACGGAAACCTGGGGCAGTGTGGGGGATACGGGGTAGCGAAGTGCGGGGAAACATGAACCGTGGAGGTGCCCAATCGGATGCCTGACTAAGTAAGAGCTGCAGGAGTCGGAGATAATTAATGGGGTTAGGTTACATATGGCTGGGGTTTGATTGGTGAGGCTTGACGACAATGGACGAAATAGTATTGGGGTAGAAATGGGGTATCCAGCTTGGCGGATAAGCATTTCAGCCCCCTCAAAGCTACGTCACCGGGTGGTTAATGATATTTCCGCGCGGTGCGGGTTTTGAACACCCATCTTGATGTACAAGGTAATCCCTACGCGAGTGTGCGGAGAATATTTCCCCTTAGATTTCTGTCTGACAAAAGGGGAGTATATCCCCTTGCATTATGTAGGTCTTTTATTGATTTTTGTCAAACCCTCGTCCATCTACATCAAATAGGATGATTCTGACCTGGCTTGGCTCTTGACTCTAGCATGACAGATAACAGATTGTTACCTGGCGGCGGTGGAGTAACCCCGTTGCCATCCGTTCTCCCGCCCTCTCTATGCCCCGGAATTGCGGGTAAGCCGTATGGCCAGATAGGAGGGAAGAAGACAAGGTATGTAATTGTGATACGATGTTACATCTCGTCTATGTTGTATGTAACTGACCCAGTGAATTAGAAGAAGCAATGTGCCCGTGGTTCTTTATGAATCTGTATCACCAGAAGAAGGCAAACTATTAAGATTTGATGACATCGTGAATGCCCGTCTGTTCCGTCAATATCTTCACAGGGTATCTTCATGGGTTAGTTAATTATCTTCCTCAACTCCTTACTTCTCCCCAATGGGTAAAACAACTACTAAGCCTCGGTATCTAGATTGATATCTGTGACCCCCAGTGTCACTTTGGCATTGAAGTCCCCCGGCGGGCCCACAAGTTCCCGCTGCTATTTTACGGAATAATGACTTTTGCGTCCGCGGTCTCCATTTCTTTGGAACATGCAGCGGTTTACCATAACCAAGCTGTGGATATTTTGATACCCATTCTCGATGGGCCCATTGAATCATTGGATGAGAATGTACTAGCTGCAATAATACTACTTCGTGCTTTCGAAGAAGGAACAGGTACATATCCTCTCTTCCGATTAGAACGCTGCAAAGGTTGACTTAGCTAGATACTGATACGGGCACTCACTTATTCGGGAGTGCTCGTCTCCTCAACACTGCCTCCGGATTTGCTGCTGCAGGCGGCCTTGGGGAAGCAGCTAGCTGGATTGTCCTTCGACAAAGTATCTATATCTCCTTTACGAGGTCACAGCCTCTGTATATAGACCTAGAAAATTACAGGAGATCTAGTGCTTTTACAAGTGTCGATGCAGAGTCATTGGCGAACAGAGCTGTTTTTCTACTCGCTCAAGTCTTGACATTCGCCTTCGGAACTGGTCAAGGCATTCCTGAATGGAATGTTGATGAGTGGAATAACCTTAATGAAGATGTAGAAGAATGGTATAGATGCAGACCTAGGGAGTTGTCTGCGTTTTGGTTTAGCATGCCACAACCAGGGGAAGGGGAAGCCAACATGCCAGCATTTCCTACAGCCTGGATGACACGCCCTGTTCATGGTAATTATTCGACATAAATTTCGACTCGATGTTGGTGATAAAGCACTGATTAGTTCACAGTTATTAGCATACAAATTTACTTCTGGGCTAGACTAGTCCTTGCAATATTCAACCCGCGCCTTAAGGGGCTATCCTTCGAGGCTATCCTCAGAAGAAGACAAGCCGATGTAACTTCTTTCCCCCTGTGATATATAAACTTTCTTGCGCCATGTGGAATCGGCTAATATATTTAGGATCAAATCCTTGCCAATCTTCGCATGGTGGTTGGGCTCGCAATTAGCCACCCATCTAATATTACGGCCGGATTTCATGCCAGACATGTCCTTCAAGCGTGTAAGGTAATCCATTGCAAAAGCAGATTCCTATGAACTAACTCTAGAATGATTTTTGTAGGCGGGTCTTATTTGAAAGATCCCAAAGAACAGCAGGAGGCACTTGCTTTTCTAGAGAGATTTGAGGTTGAGTCAACATGGAAGGCTGACCATATAGCCGAGAATCTTAGAGTCGCCTGGTCAAGAGATGTTCACGAAGTCGATAGAGAATAGCTTGGAAACAGCGCTTTCAAATTTAATCATATTTAATACTTTAAATTAGTTAAAATCTATGACAATGATTGCTCGTATTAGACATCTACTTTCAAGGGCACTTGATGTTTTTTAAGCTCTTGTAAACATCAAAAAGAATCCCGCAATATCTATTTCTCTGCCCTACTGTGAGGACGAAATGAAAAACACTAGTACTATTAGTTTGGAGACCAACCCCAAGTCTCCTTCATTTGCTGCTGACTGCGCACGAGAGGTCAGTGAGTGGCCAGGATCCTATGACAATGGTATGACGATCCTGATAAGCTCGATCGTCTTTTAGGGGACTTACATTGACCAAGTTGGCCAGGCGTGGCTCTTTTCGACTTTGACTAGGAAATCAAAAAGTGTTTGTTGTTCCCGACGGTCGGTAAACCTGTCACCCGCTAATACGATGCCCGCGATAGCAGCTCTGTGCAGCTCAACCGTTAGCATAAGAACTTAGCTCATTCATACCTGGAAGATACTTACGGGGAAGTGCTGTATAAATTCCCGGACGTCTCGGCTATGCCACAAAGTATTTTTACATCGCTCTTTATTTCATTCTAGTGTTTGGTCAGTCCATATTCTGCCTGCTCATGGAGAATACCGTCACTTACGTCTATGGACTGCAATGCTGCCAGGTAGCTACAACCTATTCGCGGGACTCTAGGATTGTGTGCAATGAGTAACATACGAGTCACGTGGTAAAACTGCCACGCTGCCATGGCGCAGTTGCTGAGAAATACTATCTCTGGGAATATTTCGCCGTCTTCTGGTAGCCGAGTGAATAGAGACTCAAACGACTCCGGCTTAGCGGCTGCCCAAGCCGTCAAGTAAGCCACGAGACTTTCGTATTTTTGGAAGGCGTCGACATCGATTTTAGTAGGACCGAAGCAGAACTCGAGTACATCAACTAAGAGCAAAGTCATTCTTGCCATCCATACTTCGTCTTCTGCACCCTCTAGAGAACAATCGACGTTGCATTTGTCGAGGCATAGCGTGGTAGATCGCTGATTCAAGACGGCTAAATATACTTCTTGCCTTACGCCAGCCCAAAAGGCTGCCTGGTGTAACCCAGATGGTGAAAGAAATGCTGCTTGCGTCTCGAATATATTGCAAAGTTCGGTCGATTCGCACTCCTGGATGTCACGGCCGAGAGTACCTAGATGGGATGAGTGGTCAGCTTAGTTCTAGCTCCGACTTCCCTCAATCAACGATAAAGTATTCATTGGAGTCTTAACTTAATAATATACCAAGTCCTCCTTAGATATTCCGGAGATGATGTCATATGGGTGTATATTTCGAAGCTGGGTAATATCGAAATAGTCTGTATAGAGGGGACTTACTTCCAAGTACGGCAAGAAATCGCAAGAGTACTATGCTCGCCAGTACGTATCCATCCAACATACCGTTACCGGTAGCCAGCGCTCCTTCATGGTACTCTGCATACCATGACCTATCCTCTGCGTCCATGAGGTATAAGCGACGGCGGCGGAAGCTTTCTTGATGTCTAGTCGCCACAGTAGAGATTATGCTCATTAACATAGGGTGCAACCCAGCAGCCTCAGGAACGCCCCTCGCAAAATCGAACTGTCTATCGTAAAAGTCAAAGATAGGGGCAACCTGATCAATATAATACCGCATTGACTGGGCTTCAGCAAGATCTTTCAAAGGAAAAATGGGCGACCGCGTAGAGATCGAATCACGTATCCCAAGGCACGAAACATGAGAGGGGTAGGCCCCAAGAGCGAAGGAACTATCATGACAGTGAGAGCTGATTCCATTATCTGCTTGCGAGTCGAACTCGGGTGTGAAAGACCTCTGTAAGACACGATAAGCGACTTCTTGGGAAGAGGTATATCCGTTTAATAAGGGAACGATGCGGCCGCTTTGGTCAGGGAATGAAGATGATTGCGAGAATACGTCGGTCCCAATTGTGCCATGTTCAAGATCTGAGCCGCCAGGGGTGCTCGAGGCCTGAATCAATGGGGATGGGACTGGGCTTGGGCTTGGAATCGTATTCTCCTCTCGCCCTAAGGATATGTGAAAAGGACTTGAAGGTTCGATAAATTGCACGTCAAAGCCGCAGCTTTCTTCTCTGTGGTTTGCAGAAGTTTCAACAGTCTCGTCGATGAATGCGAGCCTCTTCCCAGCGAATCTACACCATTTTTGTTTGGCCGGGAATTCAAATTCACGTTCATCTGCACTAGAGATGAAGTGAGCGGAGGCAGCGAGAGTCTTGGGGGCTCATCAGCCTGTTGGCCAACTAACCTCGGGCCATAACTGTGGCGGAAGCGCCACTTGACGGGCCGGGCACACGGCCTACCCTTTTTAACGCAATAGCCGCATGGTTTACCACGATCACCTGCCACGGAGGGTAATCCCCAAGTTAGCCAAGCTCGAGTGATAACAAGCCGGGGGTTCCTTTGTACTACTGCAGTCTTACATTTGATATGCCTGAGAGGAAACGCAAGGCGTCCAATGTCAGCAGGTGGCTTCAAAGTGCCTGGCCCTTTTAGGTACCAACGACGATAAAGGGGCGGGAGTAGCCGGGAATATGTGAAGCTAAGTGACCTGGGGGAACTTGCCTTTCGCGACAGGTCTAGTATAGTGTAACAGGGGGTTAGCCGGGGACCCTAGAAGGAAAAGAGGATCTGGCTTACCTCACAACCTCGCAGCCGTTTGTTCCCGCCCGTTGTGGACATAAGGTAACATGGGAATCTCTGGGGCCCAGCCGTACTAGGAAATCTGACGAGAAGGGCAGGAAAAGTGCGAACGCTGCTCTTGTCGTCCCCTTTTATCCTATTTAGTCAATCGTGGGGGAGCGTAGAGAAGCCCCATAGTAGCGTGGGGAAATGCGGAGTACTTAATGAGGGGATCTAGGGCAGTGCTACAAGTAGATCTAGCAAGTCGGGGTGGATAACGACGAAACATGACTAAGTACTGGCTGGCCACTGGCTAGGTTACCTTGGTTAAGCGAAGAAACCGGTAATACTATCTTATAGCTTTTTTCGAATCCCGAGCTCGATCTTGTGCGTTGGTGGATACGTACGTTGGTAGTACGTGTTAGTCAAGGTGTGGTAGGTGATACTGTGACTAGCGAACAATATTTCCTTCTTGGTCCAATTCAGCAAGTTTGATGCGTGCCCAGTACACCAACTCAACTTCGTGTAATACCCGTCGTCGCTGCTTTATCCATACAGAACTCATCTACGATTTGACGCCTTGATCAGATATCTTGATACCAGGATACTTTAGCTGTTACGTCAAAAGAAGACATGGTCTGGTGGTGCCTCGATGATAGTAATAGTGGCTCTGAACTAAAGGGTTTCAACCTAGAGGTAGATTTATAGCTAAAAAGGGAAAGAAAAGACATTCGTCAAGTAAATGCTTTCCAGATGGCACCCCTATATTTGAACGAGAAGCTGCCTTCGTCTCGCTGTGATTCTGTCTTGAAAGCTCCTCATCTGTCCATCCGTGTCCAGACAACGTTTCTAGAGAAGGTTTCGAGAATTCAGTCTGTGTAAAATGAGTTCATCATCTTTAGGAGCGTCATCGTACGCAGCCGCCATCGGCGTCTTCGCTCTAGTATACTTCTTCGTATACCCAGTTGTGGTGTATTTCAAAGATAGCAAAGGTAAGTTCCATATGGCGTCTTTATAGTAACCATGAGGGGCTCCTAGGATTAACCGTGATTCTATTTAGGTCTACGTAAATTCCCGAACATGAGCCCATTCTCGGGAATGTCGAATGTTCCTTTCATGATCTTAGCTCACGGAGGTGCCCGATCAACCCATCTTGCGAAATTACATAAGAAGCAGCCCATTCTACGCACCGGCCCGAATACACTGTCTTTCGGGAGCGTCCTTGCCATCAAGGATATCTACGGTCATGGGACACCATGCCTTAAGGATGAGTCCTACATAATTACTGCCGGTTCGCACTATCATCTTGCAGATGTCATTGACAGGGGGGATCATGCTCGGAAGCGTAGAGTGCTATCCGCTGCATACGCGATAAAGAACCTACAGGAATGGGAGTTCAAAGTAGTGGACAAGGTGGAAAGGTTGTTCAAGAAGTTCGATTCATGCTGCACCGATCCTCTTCCCAGGGGGCAACTATACCCGGATCCTAAAGATGTCAATATCGACTATCGTCAATGGACCAACTACTTTACCCTCGACGCCATTACGGACATTGGGTTGTCAGAGAGCCTAGGGCTTCTTGACCGAGGACATGACATAGTCACTGCTCGAAGGCCCGATGGGACGACTTTCGAGACACACATCCGAGGGGCTCTTTATCCAACAGCGCGGAAGCAGTCGCTTCTGATATGGAGTTATCAGTATTATAAGCTTTTAGATAGGCTTTCTAACGT
Source organism: Xylaria sp. Z50 (assembly GCA_037356035.1). Classification (NCBI taxonomy): domain Eukaryota; kingdom Fungi; phylum Ascomycota; class Sordariomycetes; order Xylariales; family Xylariaceae; genus Xylaria; species Xylaria sp. Z50. The sequence goes on from JBAWJU010000026.1 coordinate 118,626, forward strand.
AATCCCCTTCTATCGACGTATGTCCCGGTCAGCTGTACACTGGGAAGCGATCGTAGCGCATTGTTCTAGCAAAAGGCTGGCGCGCTACCAAGCCGGTGAGAAGCAAGATGACTTCTTCCAATCACTCATGGAGAACAAGAATGGTGGCGCCAACAATCTTCCTTGGGGTGAAGTTGTCGCTGAAGTCAATATTATGATGAACGCAGGCAGTGTGACAACGGCGATCGCCGTTACCAACGTGCTTTATGCGCTACTCAAACACCCTAAAGCACTATCTCGGCTACGTGAAGAGGTCGACGCCGTTCTGGAACCTAACGAGATCGTCGCACCATACAGCAAAGTCAAAAACTTACCTTACCTTCGTGCATGTCTTGACGAATCGCTGCGCTTACAGCCTCCAACACCGCATGGCCTACCGTAAGTAATTTTACTTTGTTGAGTTTCCGTTTTCAACACCTACCAGAAGGGTTTCACGATTAGGCATGCCCTCTTCTTCTTGATTATATGGAATATTTTTTGCATTCAAGTATTAACCATAATTTACCGCAGACGAAAAACCCCTCCCGAAGGTCTGCGTATCATGGGTGAATACGTACCTGGAAACACGACCGTCAGCATTTCGGCGCTGGTAGCCCACCGTGACGAGTCCGTATTCAAAGAAGCAGAAAAGTATATTCCAGAGCGTTGGCTCGGCGAGGAGGGCAAGTCGTTGCAAAGCGCCTTCATCGCCTTTTCGACCGGCGGCCGTGGTTGCATTGGCCGCAACATCACATACCTAGAACAGATCATACTCATCGCCTCTCTTGTCCACCGATACGAGTTTGCGCTACCCAAAGGATTTGAACTTCAGAGATTGGAAACAATGAACCACATCCTTGGAGAGATGCCGGTAAAGATATGGAGGCGGTCATCGTAGACCAAGGCCGAATTTGTTAAAATATAATTATTAGCTAGTCGTTTGAGGATAGAAATTGTATGAGTTCGAGGATCTCCTTTATATATGGTTCTCACAGTTTACCTGTGACACCGTTATAGCCTAAAATCTCTCCTATCATTGTGAAATGAATACGCGCTAGGTTTTGAACGTGATGACCGGCGTGTAAGTACCGAGCTACCCTCTAAAAAAAGCCTTTCAGCAATGAGCGAAACATCACAGAAAAGGCTTCCTAGTGGTAGAGGTATAGCTATACACATTCAGCAGCTTGGCAACTAGCCCCTGACTTTGACCGACGAGACCGATTAATCTGTACTAACGTAACATAAGCTTTGTGCTATAAATAGCTTACGTGACGAGAAGGGGGGCTCCAGTACATAAGTAACAGAGCGTCCAACATATTACTTAATCCCCAGCACATGCGCATGAACGGTCCATGAATATATGACTTTCATTTTCATTTCCTAACATACAGCTAGGTTTTTAAAACAGAGGCATCTTTAAGATATCTTTAAGAACCTCATGCTTTTCCCCTCGAAACCGGGTGAGCAGGGGCTGGACGGGTCTTCTCAACTCAAACCCGAACTTAATAGCCCGTTTCCTTCCGTTCCGTTGTTGTGCCTGCAACTCAATCCTCGTCTATATCTTAATGATTCCGTTGAAAAGCAGTCCCCATATCCCAATCAAAATGACTTTGTATACTTTACCGCGTAATATACCGTGAAGAGAAGAAAAGAAGTAAAGAGCAAGGAGGCGTAGCCTGCATATTCTACTCCGGCCATGACCAACCCCCAAGTTTAAACATTATTTATCATACAATGTAGACTATCTCCGCCTTTTGGAGACACTCATTCATTTAATTCATGATTCGCTTTGGTGAATCTGCTTTTGAAAGCAACGGCCTTGAGGAACAAGCTAATACCCACCGTGGCGTCTGGCTCGTCCAGTGCCAATATCAATTCTGCTCATTTCCTCCATGAGTGCTGACTCTTCACTTCCTCGGGGCGCAAATGTTGCTGGCCCTAGACCGCCACTCATCATAGGAACCTTAGCAGGGATGGGGGGTGCAGAACCATACCCCATACGAGCGCCGCTGAACTCACTATCAAAAGGCGGGCCATGATTCTCATAATCAAACGTGCTAGCCCGAACAAGAGCTCGAGGCGGGGTACTGTTCCGCTGATGTGCCGTGGCTGGACCAAGTGGACTCGAACCGGCAGAGACAGGGGCAGGTAAAGCAGAGGCCCGATGGTTCTTCTTCTGGAGGCGGTTGCGCCCTGTGCTACGGGTATTCGCAGGTTCCTGTGTGGCATATGTGGGAGCTGTTATTGCCATAGACTGCGGCCGAGCAGCTATTCGAAGTGGCCGACGCCCAGATGGTGGCATGGGCTGTGCGCCGTTAAGGACCGGGCGTGACCGTGTCTCAACTGGCGGGGTAGTCTTTTTCGGTTCAGGTTCAGGGGCCCAGGTATCCATTGGCAAGTGATCCGAAGGATCAACCTCCCTTCCATCTGGAGTAACAATCTTACCATCGGCATTTGTATAATCTGCAGATTTCGAATCTTCCCTAGCAGCAGAAATAGACGGGTTAAAAGCATCGTAAGAATCTGGTCCAAATGGTACGCCAGATGATCTTCGGGGTTCAGAGGGTGGTGGGACTGGGCTAACGGATTTGCGTTTAATGACCTGATTGGCGCTAGGACTTGGGGATACCCTGCGGTGATCTGGGTTTTCCACTGCTGCAGACGGTGTGTTGGGCCCGCTAGAATAAGCAACGAGCGCTCTTTCATATGTTCTTGAGCTGGCGGATTGGCCATGAGGCGAGTAGTTAGCAGCATAATGTGAGGGAGGCTCGCTATGTTGTCTACCCCTTGAATGCACAACCATTTGCGTGGGTTGGGTATATCGCCGCTCCTGCTTCCTTTCATGGTGCACTTGTTCAAATGCATGGGATGCTGAGCTAGGATCGACACCAGGTACGAGTGTCGGTGGGACCGCGGAGGGAACATATTCAATTGCACCAGCTACTCGGTTATCCATCCCGTTCGGCTGCATCTGGTAGTGATCCATCTGGTATGTCTGTCCCCGAGGGACGTGTGTCAACGCCTGTGAGTAATCTGCCGAAGGGATTGGTGACGGAGACGTATTTTCCGCGTAGCCGTCATAGCGCGCCTGAGTTTGTGGGTGGCTAGGGCTATAATGTTCATGTGATATGCCACCATGACCGCCGAGGTTTAAAGGGGCTAAGCTCGAGGCGGGATCAAACTCCAACTCATCATATTGCGATATACTACGGCGAGCTTGGCTTTGCGGCGGTGTCCATGATTCCGGTACATCTTCTACGGTTGGCTGCATTGGGCGATGGTGCGTATCGTATGTGGAGTCCAGTGAGTGATGTCGTGGTGCCGCGGAGGGATTCGAATCAAAGTCATTATGCTGTAGATTCTGCTGTAAACTAGGAGCCGACTCGTAAGGCTTATACGTAGGTCGACCCGGGTACGCTGAGGGAGAAGGAACTGAGTACCGATGTGCCTCGTTTCGCAGCACGTCATGTCGCATGGGCGGTGTAGCCTTATGTTGGACCAAATCACCACTGGCACGATGCATCAAATTTGGGTCTGGCGAGTGTCCACTAGAATTCCTCACTCTGTGTGCCGGGGGTGGCGGAGGTCGATGGCCCTCTTCGATGGACCGACGGTGTTGAACGGAGTGTGGTTGGCCCCCATAATTTGGGTGCGCATTGCTATAGACTACCCGACTATCGACCTCGTAAGGCCTCGGAGGTATCGGATCGGATTGGTAAAAGGGGTCAGTCTCATATTGAGAAGTGTGAAAGCTCTCAGGTCCTTCAACCGCTCTTGGGGGTTGGTAATCTCGATGCTGCGGTGGAGTAGAATACTGATATCCAGAACCATGAGATGGGGGATAATGCTCGGGTTGAGGGTGCCGATTTGAGGGTGGCGTGCTATACTCGATAACATGTGATGGGGAGGGATTTGGGATGGGAACACTAGGAGGATGTGGCTGCACTCTTGGGGGAGTGTTGACTGTTTCAGACACACGTGCTGGAGCTTGTCCGGTGACGGGGTCGGATGGAAGAGGGCGCCTTTTAACAGCTGATCTTTGAGTCGAGCCCGCAAGATCGAGATCGGAGCTTGAAGCAACCAGCCTCGGTTTCGCAGCTGGCTTTTCTGGTTTGGGACGACTGTCGTAAAAAGTGATCTCAATTCTAATATTGCCAGCGTATTTTCCTTTACAATTCAAATTATGCCATTGGTCGCTTTGCCCGCCGCCTTGCACGACAATATCGCGCAAGTCAATCCAGGTTTCGCCAATTAACTCTGTCTTCTTGTCATCGTTGAAAACCGATAGTTTGAGTTGAAAATAGTCTGGTGAGTCGTGAACGGTGAATCGAAGTTCTTGGTCCCTAAATAGAAAATATGAGGTCAGAAGGCATATCTACCATTTTCACAGGGTCTCGAGATACTCACCATTTTGGCGTCTGGCCACCTCGAATATCAGTCGCCGTCTTCTTCGCCTCCTTGCCCAATCTAGCAGCGCAGTAGGGATCTTGCTTTCCGATAGTCTTTCGATTAGGCAGGTTCTTGGCCCTGTCGACTATAAGAACGAGTGTACCGATTTCCGGACCATCAATGCTCATATCGGAGAAAATGCCAGCCGTATGCATTCCATTCAGTTTAGCTTTAGTCGTCGCCATGTTGCTTGTATCCCAAATGCCCAACGTCCTTCAACTTCGCATTGATACTCCCGAGTCCAATTGGGCCAATAGGGTGCCGAGGGGGATGGTCAGTGACAGCTGTCAGAAGGTTGTACTGAACTTTGCTAGGCGACGGCTTCAATTGGGTGGTTTGTTGACATGGACAGAGTCGTCAGTCCAACCAACCAAACATGCATATAAAGAATGAATGGGGACTTTGGCGTGACGAAGTAAACACCACAAGACCCAATGGTATAAAGAAGAAAAAAGGAAATACTGAGAAAGAAATGATGTCCCAAGACTGGACGTTGGTAGCCCAAGAGCTATGGCTATGGCTACGGGAAACAGAAGAGGAGAAGATGGAGAAGAAAGGGTGGCATTTCATGACGCGCACAGCAGCAGCATCGGCAGCGATAGTGTTGATGTGAAGCTCCTACTCTCGACAGCCCAGCCAATCGACTTGCGCAGAATGGCGGGCTGGGAACCACCGGGTTGCACTGGGTTACACTGGACAGTGGCTGGTTGCGATCGAAAATGGACGAGGTTGGTCTAGCGCCGACAGGTACCTACACTGCACTGCATCAGGTACACTAGTACATGTACAACGCCACTGTGCTACTGCAGTGGATGCAGGTGGTATATAGTGGGAACGGCCAGTACTAGTACTGGGGCGTTACTGGGGCGCTACTGGGGTACCGGGCAACCCGAACAAGGCTTTGTTTAGTGGGGTCCTTACCAATCAGCGCGCTTATTCTCCGGCACATTATGTACTGTACACTACGGCTCAGGGACATGTATCTATCCTTGTTCATGTCTGTCCGTGTTATTGTTCTCGTCCAACTTTCGAGTCTCGCTTTTCAGTGATAGTAAACCAAACTAAGGAGGTAACAACTAAACTAGGCAACTATAAAGCTTTTGTTATGCTTATTTGTTTATTCCTTAGACCTACATTGTAGAGCCTTACCGAGCAAAATCTTGTTTTTCGTTCCTTTTGTCACGATCCTAGCAGTAATGCTAGCAATGCCCCATACCGCGTCTCCTAACTGCGCCTGTAGTGTAATTCCCCTGTCATCGTTCCCATTGCAGTGCCGTTTGTTTGCGAAATACTGCTGCCTCGCGCGGGCTATACTACTTGTATATACCTACATGTAGCTCAATACCCAAGCAGTGGGACCGGAAACCTCTACGCGAAGCTAGACACGCAAGCCCTTGTGGCAATGCACCGGCTACTGCAACGGGTTCTGACATGATACCACGGGACTAGTGTAGGTACGCACACGCGCTAGGTACTAGATGCTAGGTTCTACACGGCTGTTACCCATGCATCGACGCCGAGGAATGCATCCACGTCCAATCGTCGACACTTGAAACAAAACATCCGACTTTTCTTCACCCACCCGATTCGCCCTGGTTAGTCTAATCGAAAACGGCGGGAATTAAAATAACCCATGGCATGCACTACAGAGCACACTAATAGGAATTTAAGGGATGACGTCTAGAAATGGCAAGCCACGGAAACGATTCCGGCTTTGATACGCCTCTCACCTCTCAAGAGAAAAAGTAAAATTATAATATAGGAGCCTAGTGTCACCCTTTCGTCCCCCTCCGTGGCTTTGTGCGTGCATCGCTCTAGACTAACCTTCTTTTCCCTACACTATTCGCTTTTTCATCGTTGCCATACTATTACTGCATTACCGCCGAGACAGGGCACTCATCTTCTACAAATAGTCAATCGGATTGCTTTTCTTCGCGTGTGGCATAAGAGGATTCACCCACACACTGAGACACGCAGTTGCATCCACCCACCAAAAGTATCGACAACACGGCATAAAGATAATCAAAATATGTGCCTACGAGTAGGTCGCCGCTCACCCTCCTCAGACAGTTGTCCAATCGCGCGCCCTGGATCTGATGAAACTATTGATCGATAAAATGTGCAGCTGCATGCGGCATGTAGTCTATAGATAAGCGCATACTCGTATAGTGAACATGTGTACCTCATGGGCACAAAGCCAGCCATGCCAAGCTGAGGGGTTAACCACAGGCACGTATAGCATGCAGAGTACTTAAGCAGGTACTAGCAGGTCTTTCGAAAGTTCACAATGCCCCTCCTAATTTATTGAAGGCGGTATTTTAAAAAAAAAATAGGGATGTCTCATCTGTATCAGGCACGGCTCGAGCCGGCTAAATAGATGTCTGTTAACCGTCCGACGAAGGCAAGCTCGCTCCTACATGGTAGATATTCTCCTCAAATATTGGAAAACAGCCACCTGATTTGGCAAAAAGAAAGGATGGGTTAGTCAGAAACAGTCTACGATTGATTGGCTGTGTTCAGTACGTACGTGAAACCTAGTCGATATTTTTTAACGGTTAATAGGTAAACAGTTGACACACTTGATAAACCGTCGGGTGACTATCGATTAATAGATACCTATAAAACGTCATTTCCCTATGTGTAAATAATGGTTTAGTAGATTGGGCGAGGTGCGGTACAGTATCGTAATAATAGGTACATTTTATGATATGAGGTTCATTCAATTGTCACCTGTAAGATAACTTGATGATTCAGGTGAGGAGGGGTATTCTGACCTAACGTTCCAAGCTAATTACTATCAAATATACATGCTTAAGGCTGCAAGAGAATGAGTGTGCAGTCTATCGATCCTCGATACATAGCCTTCAAGAATAAAATGTCGCCTCAAATAGTCCGCTCGAAAAACGACCCCATTCTCTTCACTCCCATCTCATTTAGAGTTTCTCGTCTCCTGTCACAAGGGTAGATGTTCTGGACTTGGGAATAGCTTCATATTCTCAATGTTCTAATAATTAGCTGTGGCGTCAAAGGAACTCCCGAGGAAGAAGTTTTACCTCCTTCGAGGAGTCACGTACCTAGTGTAATTCCCATAGGACATCTCCCTCATCCTCCCGGCCCCCATTGGGATCTATAACGCTCCACTCCTCTGTGACATCCTTGCTCTTAAGTACGGCATAAAACATTCTTTTACTGCCTTCATCGAGATAAGCTATTATCTCGTCGCCATCAGATAAGCTACTCTCACTCGGCACTGTCGTTCCCTCTGAAATTTTCTGAGTCATCTTCTCCTCTGCTAAGCGTTTGATTATTACTTCCCTTCCCAAGCGATAATACTCTAGTGACTTATCGACGAGTTTGCAGAGATCTTCCGATGATATTTTGAGCGATCTCCCAAGCTCCGGTCCTGCAATGTGCCTGCAGAGAAAATCGTTTAGTGAAATGTCTAGTGAAACCGACTCCACTGCTCTGCCCTCGCTGTCTCGAAATTTCTGTCATGGAGGTTAGTTTCGTGGTTCTTGCGTGGGGTTATAACAGCGGGGTTGCACCTGTGTCTGAACGAGGCGAGCAACCCATTCGCCATTTGGGCGGAGTTTGGCCTGCCACACTTTAAATGTGGCTTCTCCTGTTGTGTTCCTCTTATCTTTTGCGTAAGATTCATCTGGATTCACCTGCCCAGCCAGGTGCATGTTATATAGTCTGCGCTCGTTCGCACACTCAGCCTTGTGCACCCCTTGCAGGCATATTACAACAATAGTGCGGATCGCGCCTTTGGAACGGTGTATATAATCATCGGCTTCCTGGTCGGAGTACAACACCCAATGACCGCCCCATCTGACCTCCATGATCCAGGTCGGGTAGACACATTGAGGTATCCGTAGACATGCATGCCCGAGAGATCGTTCTGGTGATCTCTGGTCCGGCATTCCTTCGGTAAAAGGGAATTTAACCCCTACACTGTCAGATGACTCGATCGTTTTAGCAGCCCGGCTAATCGTATAATCAGTTGATGACCGAAGGCTTTGCATCCATGATGATATTTTCCCCATAATACCATTCGCCACTTCTTCGTGCAGTATATTAGTCGTTCGGATTTCAACAAACTTATGAGAGCGCGTGTACTCAAATCTGTCACACAAATAAGCATATCATATAAATAGGCAATATCTACTATACTGAGGTATTAAAAACGTACCGAAGCTTGGATGAGAAGACAGCCTCAGAGTCTCTATCTTTAGACTCTTCTATAGTCCTGAGAAGCTTCTCGTACTGTTTGGAGTTCGGGAGTATCAACTGAGTACCCACGTCTGGTATGTATCGGACTCGAGGCAGTGCTTTAATCTGGTCGAAAATCTCTCGAACGTCATCATCGTCTGCCCTAGAGTCGTATTCGCCTTCCATATTGAGAATTCTAATAACTGAGCCTAATATTTTGATCTAGGTGCAATTCTTTGGGATCCAGGTATATTATCGCTGTTTGAGTCTCAAGCTTTAGCAAGTTACGGATTCTTTTCTGCTTGGGTGAATGGATCTCGGTTTTATACTAAACAGCATCTCAGCCTGCCTAAACATGCTGGGTCGGCAATCAATTCTGTAGTGGCGATGCATTTGTTTGTCACATAGGAGGGAAGCCTCCCGTTTCACAAAATGTCAGCTTCGACCATCCAATCATCTAGTAATTTGATAAGTTAAATGGCCCTTCGGAAGTAAGGGGGTTCAGGCAGATTACGAGGCGCATGCCTTGATAAGACATACCATTCGAATAAATAACGCAAGGGATCTCCCTACATGATACCTAGTTTTTAGTGGGAGAAGATACAATTAACATCGACATTTTCGTAGCATCACCGCATATGTAGTGGAACGGATATGTTTTATACTAGGCTGTCTGAGTCTGCATAGCAGATATTTAAGCAAGTATATTAGAGCCAAATAGCCCGGTACAGCCTCGGAACGTGATCTATTAGACATGGATACCATCGCTATAGGCGTGAAGGCATAAGGCCGGGAGGGGGCTATGGAACGTTAATTGCTAGGATTTATTTACATAGTACACATAATTAGTTTGTGCGAGAAACAGGGGATTGTAAACAGAGCATCCTCAAAGAGTCGTCTGATAATATGTTTGCAAATCAGGATTTCACGAGTCACTCATCCCCCTATTATGTTGAGATTTCAGTCGTCTTGAGATAGCAGTTCAACATTTATTTTGAGCACTTTCAATTGTTTAAATTTTTGTTCATTTGGTAGGTCACATAGCTTAGACTGCGAAAACTCCGTTCCCATGGTAGACAAACTTTCGCACAACGACAAATTGGTTACGAGGGCAGAACCAGACCCTGTTTGTCATGTCAGGGATAGTCACGTCAATTTCTGCTGTGGCACCACCGTCCACCGTCTTTAGTTGGGCCATGTCCTCGACCTGCTGTCCCTTTTACGCCTAACGAAGGCTAGAGTTGGCGATGATTGGATTAGGCTGTTTCCGTAGCGATGTTTGCCATGGCATACACGATGCCTATTTTAGGCTGCTGCTTGGATTTGACGATGCCACGTTGCGGAGCATGAAGCCATTGGAACTAGCCGGCGCAAGTGCTTTCCGAGGCTTACCTCTGCTGCGCCGTCCTCGACCTGTTATCGGGCGTAAGACTTGTTGGGCTATGCGGCGTGTTAGACAGTATCTGGCGGTTTGCTTAGGTAGATTTTCGAGTTGGGCTAAGATAAACCACACCGTCGGCGAGTAACGCGATCCTGGGTCCAACACATTCCCGGTCCCTAAGATATAGAGCGCGGTAAGAAGTCCGTGATTTACCACGGGCGATTTATTGTTAGTCCTGTTTAGACCACTTTTCAAATATCCGCAGCTTCCGAGTCAAATTATAACATACTGCTGAATCTACCGTAAATATTAACTTAATACGAATCAAAAATAAATTTAAATCAATGATTGTGACTAAATTGTACAAGGCAACAGTAATATGAAGAGCTCAAGCTAGCAAGTCCCAGTTAGTATTCAGAACCCAGCTCCGGATCTTGAAACCTCTAGCCTTAGAGGCTTCTATACCAAAGTTCCAACATTCATATAGTACAAGTAAGACAATTGATTATACGGCATGCACCTAATATATCAGCGCGTCAGCCCGTAAGTATTCCTTGGCTTAACCGCTAGTGGGTAACACCCCATTAAGTAGTCCCTGAACTAGTACGCTAGCCTAAGCTTTTTACATCTGGTCAAGTCTTTCTTTTGCGCTCTCCTTAGCCTCATCAGAAACGCCGGGATTTTTGAGAGTGGCCTTGAGGCCACCGGCAACGTTGTTGGGGTTCTTTTCTTGGCCGTCGCTAGCACCGGGAACTATATATGATGAACATTAGCTCTTCCATCACAATATTATATGTTAATATATGATCTTAATACGTGGGAGAATCAAAAGAATATAATATTATAAGCGGGTAGGGGGGGCATAAACATGAGTCTTACCATCGCCGCCGTTAAACTCGCTGTTAAGGACTTCGCGAGAATGTTGTTTGGATTTGTCGGATGTGTTGGGGTTGTTGATGTTGGCCTTGTGACCACCGGCAACCTATTTCGGAATTCGATATCAGTGACTGTCCTTTATGGTAGAAATCGAAAAAGCTTCAGGAGCATTGAGGCGTATCAGGGAACATATGTCCCCGGGACACCTTAAAATGGAGAATACGAGACTGTGGCATACTCACCTGAGCTTCGGATGCCATCATGAAAGATATAGACAAGGACTAGTGATCTGTGCTTTTTTCGATAGACGTTGTTCGAGACCGGTATTGGGTCTGACTAGGGAATGTTGAATAAATTGTTGAATTTAATAGGAATCGTAATAGTTCTTATACACGAGCCTGGGAGAAGCTCTCCCCGATTCAGATCGTTTTGACTTCGCCTATATAGTGATTCATTATGATTTATTAAGGATCATGACGACGACGACTATCTACTACCTTAAGTCATAGCATCACCACTCAAGAACTAGAAACGAAATCAATGCAACTAGCGTATACATAAAAAGCGTACAACCCTAGTTAGATCTCTATTTCTAAGCGATAACAACAACAAATTTCAGAAGCAACATGTGTTACTAAATGGAACTGGAGCTACAAACCGTATATCTTCAGCCATAGTAGAATACCATCAAGTCAGAGGATTGGAGATTTAGAGCCGCTTATATAGAACCATGACAATATAAGAATGTTGACTTGTTAACGAACGGTAGAGACTATAGCTCATAGTGCATGCGCCTACGTCAAGAGCATTAGGTCCTGGAGGTGATTCATGCTATTAAGAGGGTCCTCTGGGCTGCTTTCTAGCATCTCTTGAGTCGGTGGCGTCGTCAAATTGACATCTCTGCGGGAATATCGCTCATTATGTTAGATGGTAACTTGGGCACTACCATGACGCCTATAATTGAGACCAGAGAAGCTTTTGACCAACCCAGGCAGAACACCGGGGCTTGGTCATTAATGCGTAGGTATGGCGAAGAGCGTAACCGGTTGCAAAGGAGAGCTTGTTAAGATCAGGTTTCAATAATGTTAGGCGTAATAGATAGTCTACTGACTAACTATGCTATCAACGACCTAGACGTCTCCGATTCGCAATGTAATAGAAGAGTTGTTTTGATAGAAGTAGGTATGGACTATGCCAAAGTTCTATTGCAGTGGCCATTTAGATATAAGCATTAGCGGTGAGTATATGGCGACTCCTTTATTAGTTGATAACATAAAGCAATTACAAATTCGATAGAAAGTAATAACAAAGTTGAGAAGGTCGATCGCCTAGTAAATGTCTAACTTACTTTGTAGACAATTTTCATGTCTACCTCTTGATGCAGATTGCGGCATTCACCGCCTCCTCGTGAAACTTGATGAATCACTAGGCCGGTAACCACACGAGATGGGTCGATTAGATAGGGCACGGGCCACGTATTATATTTCTACTGGGATCAACTTCGTGTTCGAGTTGGGAAGGGCTCTTGGTATATTTTAGTCAAGTGTTAGTAAAAAAAAAATTAAAGCAAGGGAACTTGGCAAATTCGAGGTAACTAGGTTAGGGATTGTAGCTATTCGAGTTACCTGGAGTCTTCAACATGTTTGTTGATCTCAATGGACGACGTCATTTGGTTTGCCCAAGTGTAACTCAGCCTCACTCTGGCAACTGTCAAGCCACACTTAGCTGAGCCAACTTGTAGTGTATCGCCCCCTTGCTTCGGACTTCAATCCCCACTTTGATCCGTTGCAACACAATGATTCAGTCTGATCTTGAATAATAGGGACGGAGACTTGTTTGCCATATAATTCGTAAAGCTGAACATACATCGCATTATGTCGTCATCAGTCACACCACCGCATCCTCCAGCCATCAACTACGTAGCCGGCTTTCTGTTGGTTGGGCTGGCCTGGGGGCTGACGACGCCCTTTATTCGCCGTGCAGCTAAGACTCACAATCCGCCGGACCACGCACTTCTCGAGAGGGACGACGTCAAGGCGAGCTGGCTGAAGAGTAAACTCTACGGTGCCTTCTTTGCTGTTATCGACCTGTTGCGGAACCCCCGATATGCGGTGCCTCTCCTGATAAATCTCACGGGGAGCGTGTGGTTCTTTCTCCTCATCGGCCAGGCTGGTGAGTTAGCTTACCGGCTTTGTAGTTATTATTAACTGATGTGGGCTTGGTAGAATTGAGCTTGACCGTTCCAATCGTGAACACACTGGCCTTTCTCTTCACCGTACTTGGCGATTGGTGGGTAGACAAGAAAGTAATTGACCGCAGTGAGTCTTTAATACCCCTATGAAAGCGAAGCTTCTCTCATCGAACGCTAGGTACATGGATAGGGATGGTATTATCCCTGACTGGCATTGCATTATGTGTTCATAGCAAGTCATAAATGGTTACGAGATGGCACTATCGTGTCTGTTAAGAAAGGTTGCAGCTGCTGCTTTCTCATCATCTCTCGGAGAAATAAAAGCTGGCAGGTATCCAGCATCTGGCCCGGCCTAGAACTGCATGGCTGGATATATGGCCGACTCCTCATCGCTGACCCGGAGTCGTCTCGTATGATCCGGACCGATGACCCGAGTGAGTCTTGTCTTGCACGAGGAGACGTGGCAGGTTATTGATGTGTCGGTGTGTCACATCTGCTGTGGAATATCTATGTCAGCCCTTAGGTTGGCATGTTCCTGAACAAACACCCTCCATGCTAGACTTCATACAAGTATGTCAAAATGTCGTCTCGCTTAGCCGGGTCCAATAACGATATTAGGAAACCAAGTTTACCGCGGGCGTGGATCGGGTCGTGTTCGATGCCCTCTCATAGCATGAATTCATCACTCCGCTTTGACGGGCCTGGAGGGTCTTGGGCTAGGTGTACGTGAAATGCTGCTAGTGTGGTAATAAATACTAGTAGGTTATTATGTAACCGCGAGTCATTACTCCCGCGCGCAGCCCCGGCGGTAAGATCCTTATTTCAATAAAGTACCGATATGTAGAATAGATTAAAGGTAGACATCTATCTAGTAGGTAGGCCCGAGCCTTAGCGCATACTAGTATCGATTTACCTGCCCAACGTAGTGAGTGACTTGAAAGGGTCGTACTAGCAAGTCTCAAATTGTTCATACATATTCGATGTATCACTGCTTCTACCGTATGTATTTCATCTCTTCATAACGATGAGTTTCCTAAGGTCATCGCTTGGGACCTGGAGATTTCGGATTGCTGAAGTGGTATTTCATAAATACGCGCATGAATTCAGGGATCAACACCCACAAATCTCGGCATGGCAGGAGGCCCTTACATTCTCGTATTGAACATCTGTGGGGCGGCGGGGACCCAAAGCGCGATGCTCACTGCAGATCCGAGCACGTCCCTATTTCCTGTGAACGCCCCGTCGGTGCATTGTAACCTCCCATGTGCACGCCCTTGTTCAGCCCAAAACGAGAGTAGTACTAGCAACTACGGACCTAGAATAGACGGATCTGCAGTGCCGACAGCTCCATTCTCCTCCCAGGATAGGAACATCACGTACTTGGCCGCTTGTTTGCTCCAATAAACCGTTACAGCTAACCGTGTGAGTCCAGAACGAGCAGGGGTGGTATTGATCGGTTACATTCGCCGCGGCAATGCAACCATTGTCCTCTATTGGTCCATCGGCGAAAGGGGATGTAGTGTAGTGTAGGAATGTGGCAATCTCGAATCCCCACGAGCCTGACTTGTATTTAACCAAGGCGCTTCCTCTCTGGATTGTGAACAACTCTAAGATCAGTTCTTCAGCTCATCTCGTCAATATCCAAGAAGTCCCAATACGTCATCATCACTAGTCATCACAATGCGCGCCAACGTTCTTCTCGCTGCTCTCGCGGGCGCAAGCTCTGCATCCGCCAAAGTCATGAGGATCGCAGCTGATAGTGTGGAGTATGACTGGTCCGTTACGGGCTGGAGCGCAGGCTGCGCACGAGCAGGGTGCTACTATGGTTCGAGCTTGTTTCTTCTTTGTTTGGTGATGCTTTACTAATTATCACGATAGATTTCAATATCACGGGCGCTGAAAACCTCGAGCAAACTCCCGCAGCACCGGCATTTAAAGCATACTGCTCTGGCTTTGACGAGGGTGCTCCCTACCGACTTTGCGATAGGTTGGATGA
Source organism: Xylaria sp. Z50 (assembly GCA_037356035.1). Lineage (NCBI taxonomy): Eukaryota > Fungi > Ascomycota > Sordariomycetes > Xylariales > Xylariaceae > Xylaria > Xylaria sp. Z50. The sequence goes on from JBAWJU010000026.1 coordinate 133,749, forward strand.
TGGAGATACCGATGCCGTCGTCGTTGCGCAGCTTCTCCCAAGCAACATCTCGGCTAACGGTACACGGAACGCCATCATTCAGGTTTCGTTGAAGTACACCGACCTTGAGACGCCGTGAGTACTTACTGCTCCGTAATTGTCGTATCTAAGTGCAAGGCATCTTGGCTAACACAGATAAAGCACGACGTGGTGGAACTTCACAGGACATGCGGCCTCGTTCTACAACCAATTCGTCGCGCCGCTCCAGAACTTTACCATCACCCCCAGCGAGATCATTGGCGTGGCCTAGAGGTTGGGAGGCCTAATTTGATACGATATCTAGCTGCTGCGTTCGGTGACCTCGGGCGATTGCAGGCAGCGAGGCTCGTGGTGCGACTTACCGGGTAGGAATCCGTCTGGACGCCTAAACGAGTAAGATGCTTATCGAACTGGGATACGGAAGTTGTACGTGGTGCAACTCTCGGGGACTACCACTTGCTCGCTAGCCACTGAAGAAAAGGGGTGCGATCGGTTCGATACTTACCGGTCACAGGCTAGTTATCGCAGATCAAATGTCGTACATATCGATGTTGTGAATATCAAGAGGTGGAATAATGAGAGTAATGGTTATTGGGAAGTAGACTAGACGGGCAGTATTTGTCCATTAATAAAATACTTATTGACGATGTCATAAAGCAGCGGAGCTAATCTGGGTTATTCTGTGAGATGGGCTTCTTGCCGAGGGTTGGCATGGTTCTGGGTGCGACTATTGCAACGCTGTCGTCTCGCGTTGCCCGAGGCGTGTCGACGTAGCGCGACTCGTCGAAATACGAATGCTCAGAGATCAAGAAGAGACGAACTGTCTTGCTCGCACGTTGTCGATGGTTGGCTATGATATCTCTTCGTCTCCTGCGCATAATGCATAATTCTCTAATCAGGTGGTAGTTGAGTCTGAGTTTAACAAGTTGAACAAATCATGCATGATGGTTAGGCTGCAACAGCAAGACCCAAGATGTATTTAGGTATGCTGGGCAGATGGAGGTTATTATAGGGTGGTAGTGAAATGTTGCTGTCAAAGAATCGCGAACGACACGAATGACACTTCACACCTCAGCAGAGCTGAGAAGGGGGAGAGTAGCGGCAGCTGACGGGCGGGGCGTTGGACGCTAATAATATCCTCGGCCTCTGCTCTGGCTGGTGGCAGGCCGGCAGCAGTCTGGCCAGTAGATAGCGTAGATAGCTGCCTGGGTCACTATTCTGGTGCCTAAGGCTGCGTGTCATGCTTGCGTTGGGTCCTTACGCAAGTAATTGTGGCTGATACAGCAGCGCCAAGGCCTCGAAGTACCTAAAGTAAGTACCTATTACATCAGTGTTGTTGTTGGTTAGTGGAGGCAGTGGGCTGCGTCGCCTGTCCCCCTCCCCCACCAAGCGTCTACCACGTCGAGCTGACAGCTGGACAAGGCGGAGGAATCCTGTCTTTGAGTCTCCATCCAATTCCACCTCCTCCTCCTCCTTCGTGCCGTACAAACATCCCGTCACGCCCACATCGCCTAAACTGAAGCCTAAGTCTAGCTGGCCATATTCCCAGTGAGCCAAGGCTCGAATTGCGACTCCATCTCCATCTACATATACATCTACGTCGTCTTCACTGGCGTATGTGAAGAATCTCATCCCATTGAAAACCATCCGAAGCTCCGCGCGCGCGCAGTCCTAGTAGCCACTTAAGCCGAACAAAAATACACGCATCCTCCTCCACCTCTACCCACATACATTACATAGCTCACCTGTTTTATTCACAACCAACCTATCTACCAAACACTATCCATTGACAGCGAGGCGCAAGCCGAACCACCTTAGCCATGAATGTGCTCAAGCTACAGAGGTATGTCTAGGCATCCACCGGCTCTCATTTTACCGAAGCCCGCCCGCCCGCTCAAGCCTGACTCTGTGTGACCAGGAAATATCCTCAATTCCAACAGTCTGATATCTTCGGCTTTGCCGATGCCTTCCGCAAACTCGACATCGACGACAAGGGTTATGTTGATGAGGCCACTGCCATTAAAGCTACCCAACAAAGCGAGAGACAACCTTATGATGTTGTGCGACAAGCCTTGAAGGAGGTCGAGCTGGACTCGTCCCGAAGGGTCGAGTTGGAAGACTACGTCAGCGTAAGCACCATGTTGCATCCATCGCCTGTTTGTTTTCGATTGAATTTGTTAACACACTTTAGCTTGTCGCGAAACTGCGTGAATCATCACCTGCCCAGAAGCGCATGAGCACAGGCGGCAGCAACCCTCCATTATCCCCAGTTGGTATAGTCGCCCAACTGACTGGTAATGGCCGTCATGGGAACAGTCGCCATACCCCCAAACCGAGCGTCGGCAAAATTCATGTTGGTTCCTTTGCGAACAGTACCCATACTATTAACGAAGACGAGCGGACTGAATTCACGCGCCATATCAACGCTGTCCTAGCAGGCGACGAGGATATAGGAAACCGGCTACCCTTCCCAACAGACACCTTTGAAATGTTCGATGAGTGCAAAGACGGCCTGGTGCTTGCCAAACTCATCAATGATAGCGTGCCGGACACGATTGATGAGCGTGTACTAAACGTACCGGGGAGGAAGATCAAGAAATTAAATGCCTTCCACATGACCGAAAACAACAATATCGTCATTGAATCCGCCAAGGGTATTGGCTGTTCAGTTGTCAACATCGGAAGCGGCGATATCATTGAAGTTCGAGAGCATCTTATCTTGGGTTTGATTTGGCAAGTCATTCGTCGAGGTCTCCTAGGAAAGATTGATATTAAACTTCACCCTGAGCTGTACCGGCTTTTAGAGGAAGATGAGACCCTAGAACAGTTCCTACGTCTACCCCCGGAGCAAATTCTTCTACGATGGTTCAATTATCATCTCAACGCTGCTGGTTGGCACCGCAGAGTTGGGAACTTCTCTTCTGATGTGAAGGATGGGGAGAATTACGCGGTGCTCCTCGCACAGATTGGGCGCGACTATGGTTGTACCCGGGCTCCCCTACAAACTCAAGACCTAAACCAACGTGCCGAGGAGATATTGGTTGATGCTGACAAATTGGGTTGCCGGAAATTTCTCACTCCAAAGTCCTTAGTTGCTGGAAACCCGAAGCTCAACCTTGCCTTCGTCGCAAACTTGTTCAACAATCACCCCGCACTGGATCCGATCACAGAGGAAGAGAAACAAGAAGTGGAGGATTTCGACGCCGAGGGAGAACGAGAAGCAAGAGTATTCACATTGTGGTTGAACAGCTTAGATGTACAGCCAGCTGTAGTATCCTTCTTCGACGATCTTCGTGACGGCACTATCTTGCTGCAAGCCTACGATAAGGTTATCAAGGGTTCCGTAAACTGGAGGCACGTGAACAAACGCCCAGCAAATGGGGCGGAGATGCTAAGGTTCAAGGCGGTCGAGAATACAAATTACGCTGTCGAACTTGGCAAACAAAATGGCTTTTCCCTGGTTGGAATTCAAGGCGCCGACATCACAGATGGGCAAAAGATGCTGACATTGGGTTTGGTCTGGCAGCTTATGCGAAAGAACATTACATTAACATTGTCCGCTCTAGCCCACCGTCTCGGCAAGCGTGAGATTACAGACGCTGAAATGGTGAGGTGGGCAAACGAGATGTCGCAAAAGGGAGGCCGAAGCTCATCGATTCGTTCTTTCAAAGACCCTGCGATCGGCAGTGGTATTTTCCTGCTCGATGTTCTCAATGGCATGAAGAGTGCTTATGTCGATTATGAACTTGTTACCCCTGGACGGACCGATGAAGATGCTTACCTGAATGCCAAGCTTAGCATCAGTATTGCTAGGAAAATGGGCGCCACGATCTGGCTAGTTCCCGAGGATATCTGCCAAGTCCGCAGCCGACTAGTCACAACATTTATTGGTAAGGAGAACTCACGATATAAATCGGGTGAAATCGATAGCTAACAACCATCACAGGTTCATTGATGGCCACCTACGAAAAGATGCAGTAGGCGCCAGACTGTATTCGATTATAACTAAGACAGGGCAAATTGGGGACTGAAAAAGTTAACGGGGTATTACGATGATACGTCCAGGTTTGCGAGTTAATTTTCAGCTCTATGTATTTTGACAGGCGCAACATGGCATGCAAATTAACACGAAATAAGTGCACAATTTATCTGCTGTATTCTACTGTAGAGAAGAGTCTGCGACGCTTGCAGGCAAGTCAAACTCCTTATATGCTTAGGTTAGGTAGTAAAATATTACCCCGCTGTACTCTTTGAGCACTTGGGTTTACCCAACAATCATCAGCAATGACATATAACCGATTTGTCCCATTCAACCAATCAATACTCGTAGACGAGACGGTAGAACCGGAGCACTAGGCTTCTGACCCCAAGGATCCGCGACGTCAGACCACTCAGTAAAGCCTCCTTGCCACTCGGTATTTACCAAAAAAGCTTTAAGACGATCGGACCACGAGAGGAAATGATTATGTTGCGCGAAGTCACCTGGTCTGAGTTGATTGACTTCAATGTTGCCGAGGCTTCCGCCCGTAGACATAGTGGCCAACTAAGATCAAAACACACTCATAAATACCTAGATAGCCAACGTTGCATGCGCTTTGTCTTACGGTTATCTAATTCTAACAATACTCATGCCTTTCCGGGGCTTGGCAAATAGTAGGTGTAGTACAACAACCGGTACACATGCTTAGGTATCAGAGCCTAGCACTAAATCTTGTCGTACATCATCCCTCAGATCTCATATTATCGTCGTTTCTTCTCACTTGGACATTACAAAACCATGTCGACGAGTCAAATACGCACGCTGTCTTCTATTAACAATGAATTCCCTGCCGCGAATGGTGACACTTCGAGGAAGGAGTCTGGTAATACAATTCGAAGGCAGTCGCTACCAGCAGAAGCCCCTCCAGCCACGGAGTGCCATCTTCACATATCGCCGGGCGGCGGCAGCGAGGAAGAAGATGGAGTAGCCAAGAAACGGCCACCGGCGCCCGCGTTGCTACGGCGTGAGGCAACTTTTGACTCATACGACAGCTCGGCTATTGAGACGCCTGAGACATTGCCGTCTGACAGGCCAAGCTTAGTTCAAAGCCCGAGTTTCGATGACCTCCCACCATCTGCGAGACATCGCGGCAACGGGAATGAAAGGAAGACATACGCGCCTACGTCAGACGATGCGGAGTTGCGAGATTTACTAAAGCGCGGTTTGAAAAGGGTGAGGTCTAGCCATACAAACACTTACTTTCTTTTTTATATGCCCACCTCGATTCCTATCTTGGTGGGAATTATTCGTAGCTAACTAGCTAGGGGCAGGAACAAGAGGGAAACAATGACGTATCTCCGCGACACGGAAGATTCCAGGAGCTGGTCTTCACACGCCAGTTCTCGACCTTTGACAGGCAGAACCAGCATGCAGCAAACAGCCCCTTCTACGGCTTCTATGTTCTGTTCTGGATTGCTGTCGTGTTTTGGATTATCAAGATGGCGGCGGACAACTGGCGAAAGACCGGTAGCCCACTGGGCACAAACGACATTATGAAGGTCATGTTTCGCCGAGACGGTGGGTATTCCTCTCTTCTAGCTTTCTGGTTCCCTGTATCAGCGCTTCATACCGATTGTGTTGTCTGGGATTATGCGCCATAAGGGGTTACAACGTAGTACGATACTAACACCGACAGTGATTGTTCTCTTTATATCGGACGGCGTCATGTGTGCGCTGACGGGCGTAAGCTGGGTCATCCAGCTTTTTGTCCTGCATGACTATCTTGACTGGAACAGAACCGGGTGGATCATCCAAAATGTGAGAACGCCTTTTCTAATAATCGACCATGAGCTAATGTGTTCAGATCTGGCAATCTCTGTTCATCGCAAACGCGATCGGGCTCACCCTCGTCAGAGACTGGCCATGGACACACACAGTATTCTTCGTCCTACATAGCCTTGTAATGCTGATGAAGCAGCATTCGTATGCGTTTTACAACGGCTATTTATCTTCCGTGTACAAGAGGCGGCGGACCCTGCTCGCGGAATTGAAACAGCTGGAGAGTATGGAGCCCGTAGAAGGGGAGTCTCCGACTACACCCAAGATCTCGGCGCTCTCGACTTCGCACCTCACACGCCGTCCCTCGGCGGCCGTATACCGAGAGATGCGAAGCTCCATAGCGCATGCACAGTCTCATGGGCCGGATGATATTGAGAATATCTCGCAGGCCATCGATAGGGGACGGCCGTTGGATTTGGATCAAGTATTAATGTTTGAACGGCTTATCAAGTAAGATTTCCCTCCCGCCTAGATCATCAGCCATCAACTACGACGGTTAAAAAACCTGAAATGCTGGGAAAAATATCGTCTCACAAGGGGGAAAGCATGATTCTAACAAACCCACAGATGGGAAATCGACGCCCTAGCCGACGAGCTCAGGGGCAAGGCCACGCAGCCCTCACATTACTACCCCAACAACGTGACAGCCAAAAACCACTACGAGTACATACTGCTGCCGACGGTGGTGTACGAGCTGCAGTATCCGCGCTCCGACAGCATCAACGGCCTGTACGTGGCCGAGAAGGCGGCCGCGACGGTGGGCGTCATCTTCGTCATGATCATGGTGTCGCAGACCTTCATCTACCCCGTCGTCATGCGCACCGTCGCCATGAAGGAGATGGGCTACACCACCGCGCAGCGCTTCGCCGAGTTCCCGTGGCTCCTGAGCGATCTCGTCTTCCCCTTCATGATGGAGTATCTGGTAAGTAGTCTAGAATGTTTATTGTGCGATAGAAGTTTCAATACTTCGCTATTTTCGATCGGGGACTGATTTGTTCGCGACGCATCTCTCTATCTAGCTTGCGTGGTACCTCATCTGGGAAACAGTGCTTAATATCCTCGCCGAGCTCACCTTCTTCGCGGACCGGAGCTTCTACGACGCATGGTGGAACAGCGGTACGTGTCTATCCCCAAGCCTCTTCCCCCTGATCCCATCCCTATTCCTAGCCCCCCTAAACAGCCTTCCCCAACTTAACAACCCTCGCCAAATCACACCATTGCTACGCATGTAATCCCCCACGCCTATCAAAATAAAGCTAAAGATATCCCTTAGTGTCCTGGGACCAATTCGCGCGCGACTGGAACCGCCCGGTGCACAACTTCCTGCTGCGGCACGTGTACCACAGCTCCATCTCGTCGATGCGCGTGAACAAGCACACGGCGACGCTGATGACGTTCTTCCTGTCGGCGTGCGTGCACGAGCTGCTCATGTGGTGCATCTTCAAGAAGCTGCGCGGCTACCTGCTCGCGCTGCAGATGTTCCAGCTGCCGCTCGTGCGCCTCAGCCGCACGCGCTGGCTGCGCGACAAGAAGGTCCTCGGCAACGCCATCTTCTGGACCGGAATCTTGACGGGGCCGAGCCTGCTTTGCAGTCTATACCTAATTCTATGAATCTTTTTCTTGGGTTTGTATATCTAGTGTTGTGATGGGGATGGGGATGGGGATGGAGAGTCTGCTTAGTGCCTAGTGAGGACATCCGGACGTCCGGAGTAGGCAGAGACATACCGCTAAACGCTTCTACAAGAGGCCCTTAAGATGAGACATCACTTTTGTGAAACACGACACAACTGTGTACAAATGCTATCACTGCATCCATCTGGGGACTAAAACGAATAAACCTTATTTCTAGGACTTACACTTGTGTCTCGTAACGGAGGTAACCTTGATGTAGGACATGACCGAGAAGGTTCTCATAGTCATATAGCAAGTCACCAGCCTTAGCGAACGCGGCTCGTAGAAAGATGACTTTTTCTTCTCCCCACTGAAAATCGTGTAGTGAGAGGGGTGGTTTCGGATTGATATGCTGTTTACCATGCCCGTGAATCGATGTCGAATAAGACGGAAGAGATAAAATCTTTTTTGGGGGCTTTTCTGTTGAATCTATAGTGCAATAGTACAATTGATGCAGACATTATACGCTATCATAATTTATTCTAAAAAAACGCTCGCACGTCACTGACTGACTGCTGATATGCCGTACTCCAAGTCCTAGGGAAAAAAAGTCTGAAAAGGTATCAACGCTCCTGTGAATTTATTCTTTTTTGAAAAGCTTAACGAATGAAGATGCCGCTTTTCCAACCCAGGTTTTCGCTAGGAAGCTACGCGCACGCTCCATCCTGGAGGCAGCAGGTTTCTGGTGCTGCTGTTCCTGAGGCTCCTTAGGCTTTTTTTGCTGCTGCTCCCTGAGCTTCTTAAGTTTTCGGCGGCGCTGTTGCTTGGATCTCTTCCGGCAAAGATCGGCTTCGACACGGCTGAAGAATTCGTTCACCAGCACGGAAGGGTCTTCGCGTGGTTCTGCTCTGGCCGCTCGCCGTCTCTCTCGGACCTCATCTTCACCCGACTCTGCCTCATCACCACCAAGGTTAAGTCTAGCGTGTTCGAGATAGGCTCGAACGCGAGGAGTTCGACGGATATGGGCTCGTCGACGGAGAAACTCTCGGCGGAGAAACTCTCGACGGCGAAGGGCTTCTTGCCATTCTAGGTTTTCCGCTTGGGCTTCGACTCCGAGAACGTGCCCTATTGCTACAACTGTCGCAACCAGCCACTAGCACCGATTGCGAAAATATTTGGAGTCATATTTCTCGCGTTTTCTCCGTTTGGCCTTTTGCATGCTAGCTCGGCTCTGTCTCTGAGTCTCATTATTCCGGAAGTCATTTAATACGGTAGGGTTCGTCTTTATTGATTGCTTCCCCGAGGCCGTAGGATCATAACCTCTCACACTACCCAGCTCGAGTTGATAAGAGTTATTGGACAAAGTAATCGTTGGATCATCTAACGGGGTGGTGGTATTGCTCTCAGGTCCAATTACTCTTGGTATATTGGCACTTGTTGCTGTGTGTACATTTAATGTAGGACTAATAGAAACCGGAGATACTGGGCTGGTAGTGGAATTCGTTAGAGCCGACCAAGAGGCAGCAAGCCCGTGAGCCATTTTCGCTTTATTTGATGATATTCAAGAACTGTCGATAGGGAGAATGATTTGAAGAGGTCCTATTGGACACGACGGCAGCCTTAAGAGAGTGATGAAGTAAAGGTTTAAAGGGTAACCCTGGCACTTATGGTCATAAATGTGACTCGACTAGCTAGAAACGATGAAAAGAATTGATGTTAAATTCTGATAGCCTGTATTTGAATACGGAAAATGGTAATGGTACGGGTTGAATGAGGACTTGGGAAGGGTAGAGGATTGACATTTGGGTGGGACTTGAAAGAAAGTGCATTGGAAACAAGTGTATTTCCTCTTTCCTATAGAATACTTTATACCTGTAAATAGAAGCGGCGGTCTACCTAACCATGAATAGTGCATTGCCATGTACACACTATGTATATACCTAGTACGATACCATACATTGGCCTTTATTGAAACCTAGCCATTAACATTATCAACTTTTCACTGCCGACGAAGATCTTGTTGATATTGTATTAAAAACATTCACAATCCCGAGAGCGAACAGTGCTGAACACGGTAATGTCAATCCAAGGTATTTTTTACCTAATGTAGTCAGCTATAGCGTATCCTCCCCTATACTATACCCATATAGTACCTACCCGGGTTAGATGGGTAGTCTAGTGTAGTGGAGCTACTTCACTCATTGGCTGGCCACCTCATATTTATGAATAGGGTAAGGGATCGATTGTCACAAACAAACGTCATAATGTGTATAATAGTGGAGCTAATACGCATTGGGCAGTCAGGTCTGAAAGGCGCGTGGCCCCGAGGATCCCCCGGCTTCTGGAACTTACAGCTCCGAGCCAACCACTGTCAAACTTTCTCCAGCACTTGACCGAAACACACACCATCGCTTGACCACGGAGAAGCTGTTTCTTCCGTCATCAAGACTTCTAACAAATCATCAGCTTTGTTCCTCGCAACCTTGTACATCCATCGAGGTTGATCTTGATTCTGGTCTCTCGTCCCCCTTTTCTTCTTTTCCTTCTGTCTTTTTTTTCTATCCGCCAACCCACATCAGACGACATGTCTCGAGGTGGTACCACCCTCTACGTGACTGGCTTTAGCCAAGGCACGCGTGCTCGCGACCTCGCCTACGAATTCGAACGGTATGTCAGCTATCCTCGTCGTCCTCGTCCTCGTCCTCGCGCGCGGTGAGATCGATCGACCGTCCAGCCTACGGAAACGGTGTCCGATGTCACCACATCTACACCTATGTCTACTCGTCCACCTGTCCCAGGATCTGCCCGTCTTCCGTTTTCGTCGTTCTTGACTTCGTCGAGTCCTCGAGTCGTCTCCTTGTCCACGCTCCTACCTCCCACGCCCGCCCACCATCCATTTCAGTTGTCACTCCCCCCATGATCGAGCGGTCGAATAAATCACCAGTTGCATCGCGCGCGCCGAGTGCCTGTCTGTCGTGGCAGGACAACGAAGCTTCAACGCACTCGATGCGACTCATTGGGAAAGTACCATATTTTGTGAGATTGCTGACTTTACCACTTGTAGCTATGGTCGCCTAGTCCGCTGCGACATTCCGGCCCCTAGAAGCGCCAGTAGCAGGCTGTAAGTTCCGGTCAAACTTGATCATGGTCCCAACGTATTACTAACCGCGTGATAGGTTTGCTTTTGTGGAATATGAGGATCGAAGGGATGCCGACGATGCCTATCATGAGATGCATAACAAGCGTATCGGTCGGGATGATGTGCTGAAGATTGAGGTGGGCATCCTTACCTCTAATGACCTTTTTATGTCAATCCAACTAATCCCTATCCTAGTGGGCCCGTACACCTCCCTCGGCTTCTTGGCGCTTCGACTCTGGTCGTGACCGCGACCGACGTGATGGAGGTCGTGGGGGTCGATCTCCCCGTCGCGGCCGTTCTCCCTCTCCTCGTCGCAGTACCCGCGATTACTCCCCAAGGAAAGATGATCGTCGTGAGCGCGAAAGAGATCGGGACTACGACCGTGACCGTCGTGATACCCGAGACCGCTCTCGTAGCCCAGACACTCGGTATGTGATGTTTAAATCTTCCGTATACAACCTGTTCGACCTTGAGCTAACCGCAGTTCATTCTAGTGACCGCGATCGTGATGATCGTGACGATCGTGACCGTCGAGAGAATGGCACAAATGGTGATGATCGAAAAGGTATGTCGCCCAATAGACAAATTGTTTTTTTTTTCCTGGACAGACTTGGCTAATATTCTCCTACTATAGCTGTCGACAGCCCTCCGCCTCAGCACGATGACTTGGACGTTGCTGACTGAAAGGTACATCTCACATAGTGGTTGTGGTTCAATGTAATTTCTCCGGGTGCGAGGCAGGTTTATTATATGTCACTGTGGGCTTCGTTTTTTTTCCCTCGTTGGACTGTTGCTCATCATCTAGTCTTCCGCCGACCGAAATTTCTTCGCAGTTTTAAGAACGTCACAAAAATCGCAGCCTGTCATTACTAGGACAGACCATGTTTGGTGGAGTTATTAGGTAGTACAATTCATTTTCCTTTGTGTACTTTTACACATGTGCTTTGAACCTAATGTGATATGCTCTGATGGCCGCCGTAGAGTAACTGAGCCTGTTAAATTTACATGCATTGGGCTAGGTCACGTAGTGTATCATAAGCGACCTAGGATCCGATCTATGAAGGGCTAAACATGATGCGACTGATCGATTGTTAAGAGTCTGACTCCCACGACTTCATTTGTTGTCATCCTTATATATCTGGCACGAACAGCAAAGCGAATCAAGAGCACCTTGTGACATTCAAAGCGGGTACTAGTATAGTAATGGTCAAACGAGCTGGCTATAGACCGTTGTCCAATGCCTGGGTAGTCATGGGACACGGTCGACTTGAAGGGCTACAACGAAGGAGCTCATTAGATAATAAAGCTATAGAGTGTCGTTCTGATTGGAGGTGATACCAATGTCTTTTTAAGGCTTAATTAATGTCGTGTCAGTGCCCTGTCATAGTTGACAGGGCCTAGACTAGACGTAAGAATACTTGGCAATCCAAAGCAGACGGGCAAAGTGTTTGTAATCCTCTGGGACTACGTGACGGTTTCTGATTATGCAACGAGGTAACCAACCAATGCGTTGAAATCCGATCGGACACGAGACATCTCCCCCAATACGCAAGGGCCCTACCATTTGGGGCGATTTGGGGCCGATCTTCTATAACGCGGGTGCGGCAGATCTATACTTGATGATGCTTGCGTGCATGTACTTTTGGACATGTCAGAGCGGCTGCATCTCAAGACTGGGCCCCCCAATTGGTAGCGTACAGACTACCGAATGTAATGAGGTGCAGCAACCTTGTTGAGTTGGGGAGGTTAAGTATGTACTTGATCAAAGCAGGTAAGTAGATCCGAAATCGCATGGCTCTGGGGGAATGCCGCCCGAGATGTTCATAATGACGACTAATTGATCAATCATCTGGCGCTGTAATTGAAGGACGATTGACGTTCCTGGGCCCGGCGTGATTTGAGTTTCGGCCTTGTGACAATCCCATCGAGGCGGGATTTAGAGGATCTAGAGGTCGCATGATACAGGCACAAGCGCGCGCCGCGCAGCGTTAAGCTACCTAGACCAGGGACAAGCAAGCGTCCTCCCGTCCGCACCCGAGCAGGCTCTCTCACTACCTAGACTACATAGTATCTAGGTACATAATAATTAGTAGATAGATAACTGACTATCTCCTACATACTTTGCCGACATAGACTATTACCTAACATTAGGACTCCGTATATCACCCAAGTATATCTCACCCAAGGTTAGGTTAGCATATTACCTAGTATCTTACCTGGTATCACCTAGTTTCTTACCTAGTGGTATCCTACCTTGGGCAGTCTAAATTTTCAAACTCTCAGCCCGGGATGGACCAGAGTCACCAGGCAACGCAATCTATCTTTTCCTAATAATAACCATCGGTACGCACTGCCTGGTACGAACCGACTCTTTGGGTCCTGCCATCTTCAACACCTTGCACCGAGCACCAAACCGCTGTTCGCTTGTCCTTGACATTATTGTCGCCTTTCACCCGCTGCGGCTTTTCGTTCCTCGTGACACTTCATCTTATTACTTCTTAGTAGCCTGCGGCACTCGTTTGTCTCTCGGCACAACGCTGACTCCACAACCGATCTAATCCCAGATCTACCCTTTCAAGTAACAACAACCCCCAATTCATCATTCGCCGTTCGCCATTTTGCTATTCGCGCGCATATACCCATTAACCCGATCTCGTCGCCCTCCCTCTATCTATGTTGGCCCTTGACGTAACTTGCACCAAGGGTCGACTATGTCGTCGATGCTGTTGATTCGCTCTTAACAAAGATCGTGTGCTGTCCTAGCAGTCGACTAAACCTTTACATTCCTCTTTAACAGACCGTTATCACATGTGGAAGATCGATTTTTAGATGCTCTGATACCAAACCCCAAATTCAGTATCTCCTACTCGCGACGGAGAACCCACCCCTTCTCTAGCCGTGTTTCTCGCCTGAACCGGCCCGGTCAATTACGCCTTAAATATGTCGTCTGTACGTTATCCGAGCCGAGCCGACAGTTCGCCATTTCCGCCACAAACCTCTCTCTGACTAGAGCTAATTCTTGCCTCTAGATTCCCGAAGACGCCGATGCCATCAAGGCAAAATACGCACCTACGAACAAGACAGCCCAGTTTATTGATTTCGTTTCCCAACCGGTGGTGGCCGCCTTCTGTGCCGGTGGTGTCGCCGGTGCCGTTTCGCGAACCGTCGTATCGCCCCTCGAACGCCTCAAGATTCTATTGCAAGTCCAAAGCGCGGGACATAATGAGTACAAGTTATCAGTGGGCAAGGCGCTGGGGAAGATGTGGAAGGAGGAGGGCTGGAGAGGCTTCATGCGCGGCAACGGCACCAATTGCATTCGCATAGTGCCCTACTCTGCCGTTCAGTTTGGGAGCTACAATCTCTACAGGCGGGTGAGTTTCCCTCAATTCCCTCGTCTCGACAATATCTAGGTGCATGTTGTGACATATACGCTGACGTCATCCTAGCAATTCTTTGAAAGAGAACCAGGCATGACCATGAGCCCTATCGAAAGACTGTTCTGCGGCGGTGTTGCTGGTGTCACGTCAGTCTTCTTTACTTATCCGCTCGATATCGTTCGAACCCGACTTTCCATACAAACGGCGTCCTTTGCGGCGTTAGGCGAAGTGCCAAAAGACAAGCTTCCCGGCATGTGGTCGACAATGGTGTTAATGTACAAGTCCGAAGGTGGTATGGCAGCATTGTATCGTGGTATCATACCTACAGTCGCGGGAGTGGCTCCATATGTACGTCTGGTTTTACAAGACTCGCGCAAGAGGCAACGAACGATCAGAAATACTCACTTTGTATTAGGTCGGGTTGAACTTCATGACGTATGAGTTCGTCCGCAAGTATTTAACCCCAGAGGGCGACCAGAACCCGAGTGCGGCACGAAAACTTCTTGCCGGCGCAGTCTCTGGTGCCGTAGCGCAAACATGCACATACCCATTGTGAGTCTTGATTCCAGTCTTCACTCGGTGCATTGGGCTAATCTATCGAAGCGATGTGTTGAGAAGGAGGTTTCAAATCAATACCATGTCCGGCATGGGTTATCAGTACAAGTCGATAGGAGACGCCATTAGAGTCATCATAGCCCAAGAAGGCGTCCGTGGCTTATACAAGGGCCTCGTCCCAAACCTACTCAAGGTGGCGCCTAGCATGGCTGCCAATTGGCTCAGCTTCGAAATGACCCGGGATTTCCTGGTCGGGCTGAAGGAAGAACCCATCAACTTATAATAGGCAATGCGGCCGGAGCACGCGAGAAAGAGAGGCCACATGAAGCATTCACTACGCCGTGTTTGTACTCGATGACATTTAGACTTACAATTGGCGCTGTTTTCTCTCAGATGACCAGCAACAAGCGACAAGAAGAAAGCAGCTAATCAAGGCGGTTGGGAATCGACCAATGAGGTTGTAGAAGGTCAGGTTGCGTCGAGTGCCACTCGGACTCGGCTAGTATAAAAACGAGATAGAAGCACAGAACATTAGGAAACCCAGTTTCCGCGGCGGGGTCTTGCTATTGTATTATTTGCTAACCTAGAGGGCTACGATTCAATGTACACAGGCGGCTGATGGGGCATACTGAGTAGAGTTCCTGGGAATTAAAGGCCCGGGTGCCTGGTTTGCATATAGATGAATCGATTCCAATCGGTATCTTTGGATAGAGAGGAGGATGCGTCAGTCAGTCACAGATGTACTACTGTACGGCGCAAGGCGATGATTTTTATTCATCTCGCAACGACAGCAAAAAAAAAAAAAATCATTTGAACAAGGATGCTATCTACCACTTATCTCTGTGCCGCTCCCAGGAAAATTTTCTCGTGTAACCCTCAGTGTCCAAAAGGGCAATGCATATTCTTGGTTTGTTAGGTAATACACTAGAGAGAGAATTCTGGTGATGGACCGTGGTAAATGGTAAATTGTCACGCGCGCTGTAGCGGATGCCATGGGCCGAGAGCTGTGGCTCGGAACTACCTACCTAAGTAGGTGTAACGCAGGCACGACGGACAGTGTATAAGGCCAACTTCTCACGGTGCCTTCAGATCAATTATTCCATTACTTCATATTGCCTACAGTACTACTTCTACTGTTGTACATGTTGCACACAGCGGTTGGTCATTCCAAGCCTTTGGTAGTACTTGGGTACATACAAGTCTCTAAGTGCCCCACGCAGCGTCCCCGTTGGGTCATGCCATGCCAGTAGTGTGTACCTAGGTACTTCTATAGGTTAGGTTAGCACCAGACTTTATCAGAATTGCCGCTTCTCACCGCCCCACCCGCACACAATCCCACATCCATTCTAACCTTTCAATTTTCCGAGTCTCCAAGGAATTTCTTCTCCTCCATCGACTCCTACTAACCACCAACCACCACAGCAGACCGCCGTCGAGTCACTGTCAAGATGGGTACGTTATTTCTGTGCAAATTATCATATACAAGTGGCATGTGTGTGTCATAGGGATCTTCGAGTCGCTCTCGAATCCCACCAAATGACCCCATGCTGCGTCCTCGGGTATTCCTGTCTCTAGATTGAGGCCCTCAGGATCCCGATATGAGTATATTGAACCAAGGAAGCTGACCTTCGGCTTGCACATTGAAGGTATCGACTTGAACTCCCACCACACTCGTGGTACTCACAGAAAGGCCCCCAAGGTTCGTAACTCCTCTCTCTCCCCGTTTGCATCTTTGCTGTTCTGTCAGGAGCCGAGTCGCAATTGCGGCTTTGCGCCCGTGAGAAGAAATACACTGACTTGGACGTGTGTTCTAGTCCGACAATGTCTACTTGAAGCTGCTTGTGAAGCTTTACCGCTTCCTGGCCCGCCGAACCGACTCCAACTTCTCCAAGGTAAGCCATTTCCATCTAGCTGCTCCCCTCGCGAGCGCGACACCCTAAATTCTACAATCGAGTATCAAGTATATTAACGCCTCGGCTCTACGTAGGTCGTTCTGCGCCGCCTGTTTATGTCCCGCGTCAACCGACCCCCGGTTTCCCTCTCGCGCGTCAAGTCTCAGGTCATCCGCGGTGACCAGGCCGACAAGACCGTTGTCGTCATCGGCACCATAACTGACGACAACCGTCTTCTTGAGGTTCCCAAGGTTACCATCGCCGCTCTGCGATTCACTGCTACCGCCCGAGCTCGCATCCTCGCTGCCGGTGGTGAGTGCCTGACTCTGGACCAGCTGGCTCTGCGTGCTCCTACTGGAAGCAACACCCTCCTGCTCCGCGGCCCCAAGAACGCTCGTGAGGCCGTCAAGCACTTCGGCATGGGCCCCCACAAGCACAAGGTATGTTTGATTGTTACCCACATGAGCAAATGTATACTAATCCCAAATGCAGAAACCCTATGTTCAGTCCAAGGGCCGCAAGTTCGAGAAGGCTCGTGGTCGCAGACGGTCAAGAGGTTTCAAGGTCTAAGCGAAAGCTTGACTGGGGTTGGTCACGTGTTATCAAGTCTCTTCCACATTCGGGTACAGGGAGGGCAAATGCTGTGTTCAGGGCTGGTTTTGGCATTGCTGGCGTGATTCGGTATCAGGGAAAAGCTTATGAATTGAGATATCAGGCCATTCTTATGGCACACCACCAGCCCAGAACGCGAAGCTCTGTGACGAACAAATATCAGATACCTAACTTGATGAGGCCATGATGCAGTGAAGAAATCGGTTAATAACGCTTTAGAATGAGTGACTAGCCGTGTCGTGTCACGACTTCTGCTATATTAAGTTGATTGTGCACATCTTTGTTCCGAATAGTTCTAGACTCATCCTCCGTTATCTAGACAAAATCCGTTGAAACTTCTTTGATGGCGGCGGTCACCTGATTTCGCGAATAGACTAAAACGCGGGCTTACCCCCCACGTCATACCTCATCAATCCTCACCTCGATGGTATTATAATCCCATCAAAACGCTTCTCTGAGCCAAACAATTAGCCCCTCCAGCTTGGCGATAGGGCGCGCCCTCATGATTACTTACTACTGAAACGCTCATATCTTAGCAATTGAAGAATGTGTGGACGATACGCGCTGGCTCTGGTAAGTATGGTGTAAATCGCAACTCATCAATCACATCCCAATACATCTAACCTCACTATCTCATTATCGCTCTCTGCCCTTATCCATTTTTATCATCATCATGTCTATGTATCTTTCACCTGCATGTATATACTTCATAAGTCGAAAATTCAATATGTAGTGACTTACGAGTGCATAGCGGCCGAGCCAGATTCGACGAATGCTACGAGATGATAGCATGCCGGCTTTTGAGGCTCCTGACGATCCCGGTAGCCCCGAGGATGATATCGATGGAGATGCCGGTGACGGCGGCAGCGCCACACAAGAAGGGGAAATATATAGCGGCCCAAGGCAGAGCTACAACTTTGCCCCGGGCTACCGCGGCGTAGTATACCGCGCCGACGTACCTGACTGGGGCGCGGGGCCTCGATCTCGGCGCAATGCTCGCGCTTCGACGGATGCTGATGATGCGCCGCAATCTTTTCCTGACAAAAACGCAAGAGAGAAAGTCATAGAGACAGAAGGACAAAATTCCTCTACAGAGAGCGGCGACGTGCACTACAAACTGCAAACAATGAAATGGGGCCTTATACCCTTCTGGACTAAGCGGAATCCTGGCTATGGCTCCATGATGAAAACTATCAACTGTCGTGATGACTCCTTGGCCCTCAGTGGTGGCATGTGGAGTTCGATGAAGGCGCGGAAGAGGTGTGTAGTCATTGCACAGGGATTCTTCGAGTGGCTGAAGAAGGATGGCGGTCGCGAGAAGATACCGCATTACGTCAGGCGCAAGGATGGCAAGTTGATGTGTCTCGCAGGGTTATGGGATATGGTGCAATACGAGAGTAAGTCAACGGCTCTGTCTATATGTGTTTTGCAATAAAATATTCTAGAATCACGGGCTGATGCACAGGCACTAGACGAGGAGGAGAAACTATATACATACACCATCATAACGACGAACTCGAACAAGCAGTTGAACTTCCTGCACGATCGCATGCCCGTGATCCTGGATAATGGCTCAGAGAAGATGCGCAAATGGCTCGACCCCAAACGCTATGAGTGGTCAAAGGAATTGCAATCACTCCTAATTCCCTACGATGGCGAGTTGGAGGTATATCCCGTGAGCAAAGACGTGGGGAAAGTCGGCAACAACTCACCCTCATTCATTATCCCTGTCGACAGCAAAGAGAATAAGTCAAACATTGCTAATTTCTTCGCAAAAGCGAAGGATGCCAAAAAAGGAAGTAAAGAAGACGGGAAAGGAAAAGATTACGCGACGGACGGGGCGATTAAATCAGAGCAGCCGGAGATCAAAGTCACCGAGGACGAAGGGTTCGTAGCCGAGTGCACGAAGGAAGAGATAGAGCCCGAAGTGAAGCGCGAGGACACAGGAGAAGACGACAAGCTGTCTGTGGGCGTCAAGCGGGAGGCGGAGGAAGAGTTGATGGATCACGAACCACCTAAGAAGTTCCCCAGTACCGCACTGAATAAAGTCCAAGGCACGAAGAAGGCGGAACCACCTCCCCCGCGGAAAGCAGGGGGTAGGCAGAAGAAGATCAGCGCCATGAGTAATAATACCAAAAGTCCTACTAAGCCTTCTAAAGCGGCTGGGACGCAGAAGATTACGAAGTTCTTTGCGAATAGCTCATAACTTTGCTCATGGTAGTCCGGCGTTATTAGGTTAGGTATCTGGCAGGGAATATGAGGATTATGGAGCTCAAAGTTGGTACGATGTGACGAGTTACGTTCTGTTTCTACTTGGCTGTGCAGCGTATAGCACCGCTACTTACTGTCTCTAATACCAAGACGTAGATACTATCTCATGTCTGTGGTAGTCTCCTCGACGTGTTTATTACCTAGGCCCCTGCGTAGAGGTACTCTTCGAAGGCGCATCCCACTCAGATTTATCGGTCTTCTGTCCAGCATCGAAAGCACGGCGATGGCGAGCTCAGTATCATGAGCCGATTATGAGCAATAAGCTCTAGTAGCATGGTCAGCTCCCATGGTTTTTTAAGTTTCTCTTTTGAATAACTCTATCATATGATTTATCCAAAATCTAATGAGAGTAGCAAAGTTATCGGATAGCCTAAAGATCGAACTCAAAAGATTGTATCTGTGGAAATATCACCCTGTGTCAGGACTACTAGTATAGGGGTATGATGACATTTGTTGATGCACGAGGTTATTGGGAACCTCGTAACTTATCTATTTACTATATACAAGAACTCCTTTGTTTTACGTCATGGAGTTGTGACACCCTGGTTACCGTGATGCCTCATGGAAGGAATGCCATGCTATAGAGCGGGTCGGTTATTGCCTGTTGGCGATACGGCTCTTCCGGTCCCAGGACGGAATAAAGGGAAGGCTCAAGTAAAGGCGATAGATGTGTAGCGGTGTCTTGCTTCTTCTTCTTCCTTCTCCTCCTTCTTTCTCGAAGTCGTTCGTAGTATTAAGTTCGATCTAGGCATTCTTTTTCCTCGTAATCGCACGAGTAACCGTATTTTCTTTAACTATGCTGAGTCATAGCTCTAAATTTTATCCCCAAGCGAGAAAACTAGGTGTAGAGCAAGCTTATCCATAATAGATTAGTTATTATTGTCGAAGGGCAGATAGATGCCAGGAGAGAATGTCGCTTCAAGGCCTACAGTGGCCTAGGCTGAGAACTTCGATAGGATATATCACCACTATTGAAATTGATTTATTACTGTAGCTGGCTTAGCTGTCTCTGCTACGATTCTAGTTGCCACGACACTACTTCCAGCGGAGATAGCTGTGCTTGTTATTAAACTCTACTACCGTGTGTAAGGTTAGTAAGGTTACAAGACCACTAGAACTATGGAGAATAACGGGGAGATTTCGGACATGGGGACAATCAGAAAAGCATAATATAGATGTCTATAAGTAAGGTGCTCTCCGAGCGACTAGTTTGTTCCACATGTTTTGATCTCTATTAGGTATTGTAGCAGGACCACCTCAGGAGATTCTTTGTTGACATATATATCTACTATTTTTGTAACTACAACTGTTTCAATATTGTGTTTCTAAAATCCCGTACCATAGTATTTACGGCATTCATAGTCTGCATAACTGTCACAACACTGTTCCACCACCATCGTCTTGCTGTCAATCTATCTCAGCGTCGACCGACTAGGCTGCTCTCAGCTTTTCTATTTTCTACCACAATTCGACGTTCTCCCAACTCTACCCTTCACCTTTGCATAACCTAAACAACTCGGTGCGGTACTCCGTATCTCGACTCTATGGATTTAAATTTCATCCTTAACTCACCGGTCCCAACTGGGTTGGAGCGGTATTCAATTGAACAACTCGAGATTCTAGAAAGAACTCGAAGAGAAGAAATATTTTGGCTACAAGATCGTCCAAAATGGATCAACAATAGATTAAGCGCTCAACAAACAGGTAAGACCCTTTGCGACAAAACCAGAGGATTGTAGCTAACTAGCCCAGCCTCGCCCGAACTTCGAGGGGGAGAAATCGATGCCCGAGTGCCCCGTTATCATGACGGGGTTCATGAAGTCCCTACGCTTCAAAATTCTCTACTCAACTCCCCTCCCCCATGGGAGTACCCAATTACTGGTATGGCGGCGGTCCCATTTTTCGGGAGTAACTCTCGTCTCTCAGGGGGCCGTGAAACTACTACTCAGACCGCCTCACCAGAACTTGTGTCTACCCTTCCACCGCCGTCAAGTTATGTTTCACCCTCACTAGGTCGTGAAACCATACTCGGCGGCAACCCAAGCACCGGGGTTCGGTACTCTTCCAGCACAGGGCTACAAAACACTTACGCATACCGTCCACGACTGCCTCTACCCAGTTCTGCTTCTTCATCGGACCATACTTACGATTTGGCCACCCCGGAGCTTGTGCAAGACGACTCCCCACCGGGGGACCACACAGCAGGTTCTAGAACAGGGCTTCCCCCATTACGGTCTGTGATCCCAGAGATAGACCTCAACCCTCCTCTCCCGCAGGGCCATGAGGCATCCATGCCTGTCGTAGCCCACCCGCGGCCTCAATATACGGGAAATCACCGGAATTCCACAAGATTCTGGCCCGATGACCAGAGAAATACAGATACAGAGGATGTGACATTTCCTATTCCTGATTCAGTTGCTTTGGAGATTACAATAAATCTGAGGTTTTAAAATATACCCATTCGCTCGGGAGTCGACGGAATCAACTCCTAACTACCTGTGGCCTGTTTTGACTCTGTGTCGAAGATATCAGGCATTCATTTCCATTTATAGCTAGCAAGCTAGGTTGCTATATGTTAACATCTACTACTACACCTTGTAGAACAAATATGCCTTGTATATAGTTGTTACACTTAACCTGGGACAAAAAAGGCGTTATGTACAGAAGACAAGGGTGTCGTGGCATTGAGTTGGACTGATTGTTTATCACCCCCCTATACTGAGGTCATGACAATATTCGAGATCATTGGACTAGTTACTATCATATTCATTATGCAAGAACAAATATTAATCATATTTACCATACTTAGGTCCTGACAGTATTATGAAACTAGTTTTCCGGGTCACCTCACTAGTTATTTGCAACTGCAGTATATGTATCAATGAGACATCGACCAAATGCCAAGTTTAGAATTAAATCTGAGTAAATTAAATTTCCTCCGAGATGATTCTCCCTTATTCTCAAAGTCCGTCTGCTCATGTGGTGGCTTGTAATCCCAGCCAAGCTTAGGCAGCCTTCTTGAAGCATGCCTGGACAAGAGAGCTATCGGTCCAAGCATCCCCGTTTTTCGTAGGGACCTCGCTGAGCTCATATGTTTGAGGGTCGAACGACCCGGCCGACCAGCCGACGTAGCCTAGATAGACGTCGGAGTTCTCGTTAAGATAGGCGATTTGGTCGCAGATATACTTCTGGCAGGACTCAGTGTTGCCGCCGCCCATTTCCGTGTTGATGGCCTGGCGGTTGTTAGTGCGCAGCCAATCCGCAAGCGGCGCGAACGCCGACTCGATATTGTCCGTCGTGCAATCCGTGTGCGTCCCGCTATTGTCGCTGTCGGAGTACTTATGGACGTCGAACACAAGCCCTGTCGTGGTGTTGTCCGGGTTCACGATGCTTAGGAGGGCGGGGCCGCTCTTCGTGGGGAATGCGGCCGCCGATGTCCAGTCGTTGCCGGGGATCAAGATCGCATGTGCAGAGCCGCCGGCTTCTGTCTCGGCTTGGCGGATTGCGGTCACGGCAGCTTGCGCGCTCTCCGCCCACGCCTTGATGTCCGGTACATCGTGGGGCTCATTCATGAGCCCGAACATGATCTTCTCCTCGGAAGCATACTTTGTCGCGAGTTGGCTCCAAAGATTTGCGAATTCCTCGTTAGTTGGACCACCTTGTCCGATAATCCCTCCATTCCAACGTGCGTAGTTGTGAATCTATAAGTCGACTTAGGTCAGCAACTAGTTTAACTTGGCGAAATGTTAAGTCTAGTTACTCACATCAATAATACAAGTGGCACCAGTACCTAAGCATGCTTTGACAAGCTGGTCGAACTGATTAAGGTTACCAGAATCTAGCGTGCCGCCAAGCTGGTTGTTTACGAGGAACCTTTCAGATGTCTAAGTTAGTAATCGGCACGAACATATTGTGAATAGTAGAACATTTCTTTTTCTTTTCTTTTTATTCCAGTTGGGGTTGGGTGAGGGGTTAGGCGCTGCAACACATGAGGGGCAAGCCTGAATACGTACTGCCATCCAACGGGGAGTCGGAAAACATTCATAGAGTTATCGTTGACGAAATGGGCCATCTGCCCTTCTCTAAGTCACAAATTACATAATTAGCATTGAGAGCCCATCTTCAGATTGCGTGCAGGGTGACTCTACCCATCAGGACCACCAAGCGCCGACAATGGCGGGTACACTTTAGTCGTAACGCAGGTCCCCTAGTCCTTGTTAGCTTTACTATCAAGGAAATGATCTAATGAGGTTTTGCTTGCATCAGTCGCGCAGCCGAAGTCGAAACCAGCGATGTTAACACCAAAGTACTGAACGCCCGTCGCACGTTTTGGAGGAGCCGGGCCTGGTCATGCATTAGGAGCCCGGACTTGAAATGTCCATGAGTGAAAGATACGAACTCAATTTGCTGTAGATTCTGCTTCCATATTGCCGCGGGTTTTCTGGCAGTGCTGACACGCCTGCAGCTAGCGTGATGATTGAAGCAATGGCGGCCTTCATGCTGATAGATAGACTTTTAAGGTATTGAATACGCAATTTGGAGCCCTACCAAGTGTTGGATTATAGGTCGCATGTGGTTGTACTAAAACTTGGGGTGCTAATGGAAAGCGGTTTATATAACTATCCATCTTCACTGGTGCACGGCCATCATCACGCTCACTGATCATCTATATCTATATGTTATATCATATCTTGATATTCTTGAGTGCTACGGCGGGAGACGGTAACGCTGAGCCGAACAAGAAGGCGGAATGAATGGCATGTAAGATAGATAGCATATTGTCAATCGGGAATCGGGTAGCCAGGCACAAAACATAGCTAATATCAAGCTGCATGAACTGGTGCTTTACTCGTCCAAGCGGCTATCTAACACAGGGAATAAAGAGCATGTGTCATGACAGAGACATGCGCTGATCTTGAGTTCGGAGAGGTGATCAAAGCCTCTTACCAACCTCGAAGAACGGGATATCACCGTCCTTTGCAAGATCAGGGCTCGGGCGCGGAGATCTGTATGCTGTATGCTGTACCTAGCTGTAGACCCCTGACCGCAACCCTGCTTGCATACATTAGCGCGTTTGCTATAGAAAGCTTGATTGACGCCAACCTGCCCCAAAGGGAAATTTCCTCGGAGAGCCGAACCTTACCACGTCTACTTGGACAACATCTTTCTAGATGTTCCGACGGATAGAGATTCGCAAGGGAATGCCTACTATTGGAAGCTTATCTGGTACCCCGTACGCCAAGTCACCGAGGTTGGCGAGCTGACGAATGTCGAAGAAACCTGTCTATAGTCCCGGCGTTGAAGGGTATGTAGCTGGGAAACTTACAAAGTGGCGCACCTGATCTTTGGCATTGCATGAGAGCATTCCGGAACGGCTCGTGACGAAAATATGGTGTTGTATAAAGGCGAGATGCTTAGGCCCTTCATGCCGCTGGAAAGTAAATCAGCATGTATGTCGCCGTAACGCTCGATTTGGAGAGTGGTGTGAACGTAACAAAATGACAACCCCTGTCAGAGAGGGGCTCGTTCAGATGATGGCCCTTCTTTAGACGAGTAAGTACTCTCCTCGATGAGGGTTTTCACATTCAATTATGCATACTAGGCTCTAGATCAGGTTTTTGTCTTATGACATATACTAGGCAAGGTTGTCCTTCATATTTAAGGAGTGTTGTATGCTAAAGAGTGATCATAAGTTCTATACACGTTATCCTTCAACGTTCCTCGTGACACTGCTTCTTCAGATCAAGGAATGCGTTTCGTAGATCGTTCATAGAGGCTACCCATTGAAGATTTCCGCAATTCTTAAACAGAAAAAACACGTTGATGACATGCTGATGCCTTGATGAAATAGGTATCCATGTTTACTGCCCAATGCACATCGCACACCATCAAGCGAGTTTATCTAGCATGTAAAAACGGCGGGACCTGGTACTGTATAACTTTTAAAGTTATTGTAGATATTGACAGTGTAGCCAGGATCCGTGGCCTTGAAAGCGCCCGGGATCTTTGCCGTCGGCGAAGGGGTCGTGCTGCCGCCTCCCGAGACTTTAACTTGGCCGCAACTTATGTACCACTGTGGAGTGGCGCCAGGGTTGTGAATCGCCAATGACTGAATTCGTAGAAGGTATTCGCCGGCGGGGATGCACTTGGGAATAGTTCCGGTGTAGGTGCCTAGAATCTCGGTCAACAGCCTGTTTAATAGTATTTTAGTGTATGGTTTCCGTACTTGTCATGGTCCATTGTGCCTGTCCACTGCCAAATTTCGGGCCTAGTCCGGATCGTTAGTCGCGGCCTATTAATAGTGTTGTTGTTTTATGTGAGATGACACACCCCAGTCAAAGATCTTGAACCAGTCCCCGCTACCATCATACTCGGCAGCCGTGCTAGGGGCTTTAGACATATAGCTAGAGTTTTACTAGGGTTAGCTGTCTGCATCTGCAATTTCACTTTTTAAAAAGGACGTTGACGGACAGTGAAACTGGACCTTGGTGGTAGACGGCTTGGTCGAGACTAAAGGTGAATTGGTCACCAGCATTTAATGCCAAAGTGCTTGTGCTCCCGCTGGTGGCACCACCAACATTGCATCGGAGGTCATTCGAAGAGAGATCTTGATATCCCTAGTCAGCCTTCTCCCTTAATCTTGCAGTATACTGAAGCCTACCGGTTACGGGTGAGTTCATGTTAGTATTATGACGCACGAACTCGTAAGGCTTGCCTGCGACAGTGCCTTTGCCCAGTGCTTGAAAGATATAGTGGCCCGAGACGCTCTGTGCAGCTAAAGCCGCAGCAGAGATAGCCTTGATGGAAATCTTCATTTTTCGAGAAGAACGACGAATTCTAACGTGACATGTAATTCTCAATTGTAGGGCAGCTAAAACTACACAATGTAGATGCTTATGGTATATATTGCCCCAGCAAACCCTTCTCCTAGCGTCATCCACCCTTTGCCGTCCCTGCAATACTTAAGAATTCGGTAGTTCTCGGCGGTCGATATACCGCTGCTAATATTATGAGGCCATCTGGTCCTTTTTTATATGAAAATAGTCTGGGCCGAGCGGCATTAAGGCTGCTCGTAAATAGGCCAAGAATCTGACATTGGCTAGGCCCTCTGGGGCCGAATCGGTAGTAACGTGAAAGTAAGCATTGTTGAAATAAGCTGTATAGTAGTTTGAAGAACCATGGTAAGTTCATGAAGATATTATAAATTGATTGGTAGACCAATGCGCTACCCCAGAGGTCAGGGTCACTAGTTCATCACGCGCACGCGCACGTACACACCTATACCCTACCCATGAGCCTGACATGTGGCATTCGAGAAGATATGGAAGACGGTATTAAAGTAAAGCAGGGATTGTTGTTACATTGTCACAATCTTCTGTCTTGTTATACCCGATCATAGCGCACCGGTCTGGGTTAACGAGCTCCCCAATACGTGATGGGTAGGGGTGGACTTCTGGATACTATAGACAACCGATAGGTTAGGGCTTCTGCTCGCGTATTGAAAATGACTTGAATCTTGAAATACGCTCGAATTGAGAAGTATGGATTATAAAGAATTTTTACGATTACGTCTTCATTAACTGCAAGAATTCAATCATGATTGCCCCTCATCACCGATATCCTTATGTGGTCTTACCGGGAAATACAAAGCTTAACTAGCGGTAACTTATAGAGCCAAGCCAACACAGAAGGACATAGTATTCTGCCTTTTAATGCATCCAGAACAAGACAAAGAGCGTACGTCTCATAAGAGGGCTACTATAGCCGCCTCATGATGTGGTGAGCTGTAATGTGTATGATTGCATTATAAAGACTATGTACGGTCTCGTCATAACCAAGAAACGTGGCACCATTGATGAATATTATTTTGTAGCTAATTGAAATACACCGAGCTTTGAATGCCATTATCGTAGTAACTCGTACTTGGGAGCCGTTGTCTGGCTGTTACCAATATCGATCTCAGCAGCGGCCCGTCTTGTGGAGGAAACGTTGCTCGAACTATCAAGATTGATAATCATTCTACGGTATTAATCAAGATATTAGTAATTGACCCTCCGTCACAGGCGGAAGACATATATGCAATCGCGGTAAGATGCCTCCCGCTATATGAGACACGAGCACGTAGATCCTGCTTTTCGGCCCTGGGAGCCGACAAGACACCTCGTGATATTCATGCTAGATCTCTGCAAGACGAGATTTGGGGAATTGATAAGATGAAACCGTTTCTTATGTTATGTGTAACCGATCTTCCACGGGGTTGCCTAATGAGAAGTCAAGGAGGAAGCTCTCCGAATATAGCCTGAGCATCGTTAATTGGCGCGTCGCTGGTACGTTTAATTAAGAGCTTCAGAGGGTCATTTTGCGGATATTTATCCAGATCGCGTGTCAATCAATTGTCGACTTGTCCCGCCAAGATGGAGACTCATTATTATTTGCCCGGCGCCAATCGCCATATCCTGCACAAGTTAACATCTAGGACCATCGGAGGTACCAATACCAGCCTTACCTGCCAGATCGCTTGATCTTAGGCTTTAAGGTGGTATCGGTAACGTGCGGCAAGGATCTCGGTTGACTAAAGTTTGCAGGGCGATGTTCACATCTGCGGGGAACCCTTGGGCAGCGGGAATTTGTATGCAGGTCCCCTCATAAGCACTTTTCCATTGGGTATAGAGTCGTCGCTATCTAGGTTGTAATATTCAGCCGATGTTGGTAGCGCGTAAATTCTCCAATTTCTAGGGTTGGGGGTGTTTCCCCAATCTCTACTCTCAGTGTGTCATCTGAGATGGCAAACTTACTCGAACTACCAAACTATACATTTGTTATACTACACTTAAATGGCGACAAGAAGTGTTTACAGTCCCTTAGGCGGAATACATTCTACTTGGTTATATATACTCGGGAACCAATAAGCATCCCAGACTTGCGGATATCTGTGGGCAATTTAGTTAGAACGACACTGATGGGTGTAAGCCTGCTTGGCTTCCAGACCTAGAAGAAATATGCTTCCGACTTTCATTTGACTTGTGATATTGCCTGGATTGCTAATAGCTTCCCGTCTGACAGCCTCAAGCGGCTGTCGCTTACTCTAGCCAGTCGGATGTCTCGTGTATTACCTCCGCCAATAAACAATCTACACAACTTTATCTCTTTACTTTCTTACCGGATAGTGAATTGCTATAACTCATGCGGGTCTTAGAACGAGCCACTTAGTAGGCCGGCTCAGGCTTCCGAATCAAGCCCATGCCTCAAAGCCTTCAATTTCTAGCTCCAGGATTCCCCAGAGATCCCCAAGACTGTGGCTGATCCTGTTATTCTCCCGGAAGTACGGAACGAACCCAGACTCTATTGATGAAGCCCACCATGATATTAAATAGCTGATGAGCCACTCTCTCCTTCGAAAGAGAGGGCGGTTCTTCTATCTTGTGGTATTGGACGCTTCCTGATTGGTCTCAAGATGCCGAGCATTTCACGCATTGCGACTGCTGTCCTAGCAGCCGCTGCTTGTAAGTGAACAGACATAAATGAGTCGGAGCAATCCTAACTATCGCTAGTAATTCGAACATGCCTCGCCCAGGACCCAGTCCCATACACCGATCCCGCTACGAAGATAGAATTTGGAACATGGGTACAGGGTGATATGACTATCGGATTGGCACTACCTGGCGATGCTTTAACAACCGATGCCACAGAGTATGTCGGCATTCTAGTACGTTATCCGAGTTGTAGGAAACCTCGAACAAGCATAAGCTGAACGTATCATAGAAATGTTCAACGGGATGGTGCGGCATCTCTTTGGGTGAATCCGGGCAGATGACTCAGGCTCTATTGTTGATTGCCTGGGTTAACGGAAACGAAGTCTTAACATCATTCAGATACGCGACGGGATATACTCTCCCCGAAGAGTACAAGGGCCAAGCTAACCTAACGCAAATCTCATCTAAGGTGACTGACACCGGCTTCGAGCTCATATACCGGTGTCAGGATTGTTTCTCTTGGGACCACGACGGTGCAACGGGAAGCGTTCAGACAAGTTCGGGCCTTCTCGTTCTCGGACGTGCTGCCTCGGCGATACCACCTTCCAACCCTTCTTGCCCCTCACAGATTTCTTTTAGGCAGCACCAAACCTTTGGCCAATTTGGTGCGCCTCTAGAAACTATTGTGAAGGGCTCGTATAATGACTGGGCTAGGCTGGCAACGAGGGTGGTCGCTGGGGAGTGCGGCACACCCGATCCCGGCGATGGCGAACCAACAATCGGCAGTTGTCGCGCTGAGATGATCAATCAGACATTCGACTATATCATTGTTGGTGGTGGTGCTGGTGGTATCCCTATGGCCGACCGCCTTAGTGAGAAAGGTCATAGTGTTCTTCTCCTCGAGAAAGGTCCCCCATCGCTCGGTATGTGGGGTGGAAATATGAAGCCCCTTTGGCTTGAAAAGACGGACCTCACCCGCTTTGACGTGCCTGGACTTTGCAATCAGATCTGGGTCGACTCAGCTGGTGTTGCTTGCAAGGATACTGATCAGATGGCTGGTTGTGTTCTCGGAGGTGGCACTGCTGTGAATGCCGGACTATGGTGGAAGGTAAATCATAGCGATCGACTGAAAGACTCAACAAAATACTAATATGAAATAGGCCAACCCGAAGGACTGGGACGAGAACTTCCCTAACGGATGGCACAATGCCGATTTGCAGGCTGCAACTAAGCGGGTCTTTGACCGCATTCCCGGAACGACTGCGCCCTCTGTGGATGGTAAAGTTTACTTTCCGCAAGGAGTCACCCTCCTAAGCCAGGCGTTGAGTAAGGGCGGTTGGACATCAGTCACTGTACCTAACAATAACCCTGGCGCCAAAAACCGCACATATAGCCCAACGACGTACATGTTTTCGAAAGGTCAGCGAGAAGGACCAATGGCAACGTACCTCAAGACGGCAGCCGAGAGAGACAATTTCCAGCTATGGATGAACACGCCAGCTCGCCGCGCGCTCCGAACTGGTGGAAGCATAACTGGTGTCGAGCTAGACTGCACGGTCGGGGAGGGCACTTATGGTACAGTCTCCGTTACGCCGAAAACCGGACGTGTAATCGTGTCCGCTGGAACTTTCGGCTCAGCCAAATTCTTGATGCGAAGTAAGACTCACCTCTCTGGCCCCGAAAACTGGTTATTAACAGACACCAGGTGGAATTGGTCCGCAAGACCAGCTAGAAGTTGTTAAAGGGTCGAAGGATGGCCCATCAATGATCGCGAGTGACTCTTGGATTAATTTACCTGTCGGCTATAACTTGGTAGACCACGTTAATGTGAGTATATGCAGAAGCTCTCTATATGGTTACTAACAACTTGCCCTTGCTAGACCGATACTTTTATCACTCATCCAGATGTCATCTTCTACGACTTCTATGAGGCATGGACCAAGCCTATCCCTTCAGATCAATCAGCCTATCTCAGTGAGTCAAGTCGAAACAATAGCCTTTTGGATGGGATTTTCTAACCCAATATAGACAACCGTAGTGGTATTCTTGCACAGTCCGCCCCCAACATCGGACCAGTAGTATGTAGCTACCCATCTAGCTATCCTAGGCCAATCATGCTAACACCGTTGTCTAGTTCTGGGAAGAGGTTACTGGAGCCGACGGGAAAGTGCGCCAGTTTCAATGGACGGCGCGTATTGAAGGAGCTGACCAGACTGGTAGCAACAGTGAGTATAATGCGTCCCGATTCCAGTCTTTAACGCAGACACTTATTGAAGCAGGCACTATGATCATGAGCCAGTATCTTGGCCGCGGTTCTACCTCACGTGGTCGCATGACCATTCGATCGGGACTGGACACTTTCGTATCGGATCCGCCATACCTAAAGGACGTAAACGATAAGCTTGCTGTCATCGCCAGTATCGATGCCCTCCGTAATGCTCTCTCCGGATACCCTAATCTGAAATTCTCATTCCCGCCCTCGAACCAAACGGTCAAGGACTACGTGGACAGTATCGCAGTGAGCGCGGCTAAGCGCCGGGCGAATCACTGGTTAGGTAAGTTCCTCCGATTCTGCTCTCCTGTTAGCCCCTCGGGTGAGAATGCTTCTGATCCAACTAATACTTTGACTGCTATAGGCACCAACAAGATGGGTCTGGATGACGGCCGGAAGGCAAATGGCACAGCCGTCGTGGATCTCAACACCAAGGTATACGGCACGGATAATCTCTTTGTGGTCGATGGATCCATATTCCCGGGTATGGTTACAGCAAACCCCTCAGCGATGATCGTAACAGCAGCAGAGAATGCCGCTGCAAGGATAATAGCGCTACGCAATGGGCCGAAAGCTAAGCCTGTCTCCCGGAAAAAGGGCGCTGTAATTATAACATTATAATCGCCCTCCTTTAGCCAAACTCCGAATGCCATCGGCATTTGTCTTCCCATGCGTGGGATACGATGCAGTAGAAATGTAAAGATCTCATTATCCTTACAAGGCGGACAGAGTATGGTGAGTTACTGTACATAGTGACGTCATAGTAATGGACGTTTTTAAATAAACTATATGATGTGAAAACTCATGCGGGAGGAATTGAGTTTGATCTTTTCATTTCCATACTCATACACATCGTTCTATTAGTATTAACATGGCGTCCTACTTACATAGAGGGGCCTCATGATCCCTGTACGCCAGACGAAAATAAGCTCTCAAAATACGTCGTGTCAAAGCCTTGGAATGTCCAATCGTCGGCATCGGCTGCTAGCTCTGGGTGAGCGAGCTGCGCCTGCGACCACTCGAACTGCATCATGGGCGCCGAAAAGCCGTTGAAATTAGCGTATTCGTTCGAATTATCACTATAGTCCATGGAAAACGACAACAGATGAGATGCCTCAGCTCCTTGCCCCCCTCCGGATTGTGTTAAGGGCTGATTTGATGGCATACTCCAGTCTATTGTGCTTGGATGGGTAAGGGAGGAGAGCGTGGGGTATGTCGGAGATTTTCCGTATTCATGTTCAGTCGAGGCCACAGTCTTCGCTTCAGTGGAAGTAGCTGGAGTATATGGTGTCGCGCTAGCATTGGTATTGATATTAATGCTGGGAATTGGCGCCGTATTAGCATGTGGTTGGACATCGTGCTGAGAGGTGTGGGCATGGGCGGAAGGGTTGATATGAATCTTCCCCAAGTATGGAATATCAAGATGGATTGCTGGCGCCTCGCCAAAGCCTTCGTTATTGCCCCCTGGGTTACCACCGCCGCCAGTCATGAGGTCTGGATTTAACAAAGGCAAGAGACGACCAATAATAGAGGCAGCATCCTGAGCGAGCTTATCGTCATTCTGGTCAGCCATCTGCTGAAGTTTATCGCGCGCCTCTTGGATTAGCGTGCGGTCTGCCTCGCGTTTCGAAGTAGTCGCCAGGTCACGCGCCTGGAGCTTAGGATCCAGGTATCCAAGAAGTAGAGTCATGGATGCCGTAAGTGCGCCATAATCCGTGTGCCGACAAGCGTGTGACGCTTTATTCAAATTGCGGAATACCAAGAACGTTTTTAATAACTGCCGCGACGAGCTTATGCATGTCGCCTTACTATAGTCCCAGCGCCGTTCCTTTGGGTCGCGCAGCATGTAAGGAAGATGGAGCAGGATAAGGAGGTTGTGATGGTTCATTTGTAGCATCAGCTGCGTCACTGCAACACTCAATGTTAGTCCTTGCTATTTCTGGGCGTGATCTGTAGGCATCTGGAAAGGTAGAGATTTTCCGAGACGCCGAAACCAGGCTGCGTGCTTATACTATGGCCAAAACAATATGGAAAAGACTCTAATAATGACTTACCAGCACCCATACGTTCTGCTGGCTCTGGATCTGATAAGGCACTTGCTGGCGGGAGCTGCCAAAAGTCGGGCGCAACACTCCGTGCCGCTATTTCGAGATTGCAATCAATCTCCTGCGTTATACCGAAAGACGCATCTCCTTTACTACCATTGCGCTTGATGATAGCGCCCATGACAACAGTATGTTGTTTTTCTAGTCTGTCCGTTGGCTCATCGCCGGCGTCATCAGCCAGAAAAGAGTTATCGTCTGAGCCAGCCGGGAGGCCTAGAAGAAGAGACAGATACCGGTCCGTAAAATTGAGGCGAAACCAGAATGCTCTCGCCCTGATTCGGGTGGAAGGATCGGATGTCGGATCGGCAGCCTTAAGCGGTTTATCACCCCATCTGTCAACACCCATAAGCTGAGCGACTGATAATGTGCGGCGAAGCATGAGCCACGCCTTGCGCAAATTACCAGCATTAGCATGATACAGAGATATCAAAGCTAGAGTCTCTAACCCTTCCGCATAACCAACTAGCTCGTCATTATGGGCCACTAGGTTCGAGACTGCAGTAACATATTTACCCATTAAGCAACGGGTTGACTCTGTCGTAACAAGTTTAAGTGGTGTTGTGGGCTGGATTTGTTGAAGGCAGTTTGTAATTTGCATTAATCGCTTTGCCAACACAATTGGATGCGAGGATGGCGGCGGAACGACGCATATAGATGACGGTTCCTCAGTCCGCCCTGCAGCTACATCGCAATACCGAGAGAAGAAACTAACCACAAAGCTTACCCCCGGGCTTGCCGCAGTAATAGCCTCTATGTCCTGTTGACAGGGTAATAGATCGTGTAATGCCTTTGAGAGCTGGGTAAACTTATGGGTTAGAACAGGTGCATCGTGATGGCTTGATGCTGGTGTTGGGAGGTCGCCCGAGTGGCAAATTCCATCCGCCGGCCTGCCATTGTATCTTAGGGGTGCAAGCACGTCAAACATTGGTGGCTTGCCAACGGAGAAGGGACATGTATCGTTGACCAACTCTGGGTCATCAGGTTCGGCCGAAGCGGGCGAAATAACCGTTGGGCGCCCTCGCCCGTTACTAGTATAAGAATCCGGCATTATCTTTTCAACTAGCTTCTCAAGCATCTCTTCGACGCGCCCTAGGCGTTGCGTCACTCGTCGGTCGGGCGGCGAAGATTGCTCGTCCGCGAATTCTTGGCTTATACAATTTGTGCCACGAGACTCGCAATTGCTACAAATTGAAGCATCTTCCGAAGGATATAGGCAGCGAATCTTCCGTCTTCTACCTGTTACACAATTGCACATCAAAAAAAGCCCCCCTAGTAGGTTAGAGAGGTTTCGCACTTACATTCCCAGCAACTCCGTGTACCTTTGCGGACTTTCCTCCGCTTCGGCTCTGGAGGCGCTGCATCTGAGCCGCGAATGGGAAGGCGTTGTTGATTTCCCATCTTAAGTCTTAAGAAGGGATGCGATTCAACCAGGGTCACAGCAGAACCCTAACTATGATGTAGTAGTAGTGTCACTTATCTTCCTACACGTATACCCGGTGTTAAAGCCACGACAGCAAGTAGTAGTATCAAAAACAGACACTAACGGTGAAATACCGCGTATAATCACACGCGATAAAATCAAAACGTATGTATGCGATAACAACTAAAGCGAAGGTATACAGTCAGTCCGCCGTTGGTGAGGGATAGTCAAATGCCCCGAACATGATGCCAAGTCCTTCGGTCGAAACCCGGCCGAATTCCGGACGAAATTTGTCAGCGCTCACGGACAAAATCTCTTGAGTCGAACCACTCCATATACCTAGTCTGACTACCTCATATTCTGATCTTTCTGCTGACACAATACTTTCCATCAGTAGCACTACATGGATCCTTTGTACGCTAGCTAGTCAGTCATAAATCCCACACTCTATTATTAGCGTTACGTTGAAGAACAGCGATCTCTAGTGTAAGAATTTAAAATCTCCGATGATCCCAGCAGTCTACTATGTAGTCTATTATCTACTAACCTATCTAGTATCTACGTCTGAAGTATCTGTGCCAAGGGCACGATCTCTGGATGATAGCGACAATCGACAAACAGCTCCCTGTCTAGCGAACGTGGATCGATCGATCGATCTACCCTAGTTTAGCGTATCGTCCAAACCAGTCTCTGGCATATGACATTCGTCCAAGTGATCTAACAATCTCGGCGTACACAACAGTTGAGCTTCCTGCAACGCCCCCTTTTCGCGATGACTTGCCAGCAACATGTCTGTGACATGGCCCTACTGTGGTGTAAGCAACAAACCAAGGGTGTACCTAAAGGATAGGCAAGCGGTGATTGCTTGCCTCGCTCTCGCTTACCATGCGTGTAGCCGTCCCCCACTAATAGTGTGCCTTGGGAGCCCTATTCAAACGTTTCCTAACAACTACGAGTTCGAAACATCTCAAGTGTCTAACGTTTAGAGCTGGTAGACTCTGCGATCCCAGTAATCTCAGCACAAGACCTTGTTCTTAAGATAAGCTTAAGAAGTCATCAGCTTGTTAACGGTGATCGACATGTGGCGACGCCCCAAGCGCCGCTTTTAGTGTGCCTTCAATTGCGCAGCCCCAATCGTCGCGCTTCTGAGAGAGCACGGCTTTTTCTCGAGGGATTGAATATATCCCGTAGTAGAATCATGCTATGTCTACTACGGTGACGTCTGCTGAGTAACAGCAACTCTCCCTAGTACGATAGCCTCCTATCTGCCTAGCGACCATAAAAGAGAGAAGAAGAAAAAAAAGCCTAGCCTCATAATCTCGGTCAATGACGCACAAATGCCTAACCCACGAGACCAGAGCATCATTGTGGCCTGAAGCCTACTGTTTTAGTCTGAACGGGCAATATGCCGCAGCCCAAGCTGTTTCACCAAATCTCCGGCCAGGCTACATGCATAGATTATCGATTTACCAGCCTCTCTCTGAGCTCAATGACCCATCTACTATACCTTCAAGGGAGAATGGGGCAGTCAGTGTTTCACAGTGCAAAAGGGTTGCCCACCTATCGTTAGGAAAACAGTCAGTTTGGAGGAGAGCCCGCCGATGCCATCACTTCACCGAATGTAGCTATCAAAAGAATCTCGTTGCGTTGGTGTATAGAATCTAAGAAACTCCACGCCGGTGAGTCAGAAGAGCAGGGGTTTAAGAATTTTTATGTATCAGGCGTGGATTCGTTTTCATCCTGTCGGTTTGAAGCCATGATGCTGCTGTACGCCTTGCTTTTTAATGTAAAGGGCCTGCTGTCGACTTGATCGCGAGTTCGGACATCAGATGACGTGGCTGATGCTAGTATCCCTAATGGAAGCACAACAGCTCTTGGGGACTAGCATCGCCTCATGTATTCGGAGAATTGATCGTTCGTGTGTCTCCGTGCGTATTTGCAAAGCGGTGTTACTTTTCTCCCGTGCAACACCTAGCAGGCGGTGAGTGAGTAAATATGTACGACAATATCATATGCCAATAGGTAGGGAGTGTAACGAAGGTGTAAAGTATTAGCCGCCCTGTCAACCGGAGTGTTAGAGATTATATTGTATAAACCAGGAACATCCTGGCTTCGATGCATTCAATCGTCTAGCATAGTAAAACGTCAAAACAGACGTCAAAGTATCCAGGAACAGGAAACTGTGATATTCAACAACTACCATTTAGAGTAAACAATGAGAAGAAGCCGTATCAGCTTATCTATTGTGGTATCAAGGTGCGGTGATGTAACTATAGCGGGAGGCCAAACAGCTTCACGGCTTAGCGCATCTACTACAAGCGCAGGGGCTGGCTACGTAGGAAATTCGTGAAACAAAATGAGCCTACGGTAACACAGACACACATACCAATAAAAACCCGCTTCTTCTTTGCTGTCACCATCAAATTATAACACCCCTATGCAATTCAGTCATCTATTGGCACAACCACCGCCGCCCCTTCTGGAGGGCTGATTCTTCTACCTTGGACATGGGAACCAACCCTATTTTTCCTTTAACATGGTATATGGCTTCTCTGACTCTAAAGTATGACTAGTTGAGGCGATAGATGTAATGTTTGGAAGGGGGCTATTCAGTTAGCGGTGCCCTATTCGGATGGGTTGGCTCATAAAACCACTAGATATTGAGATTCCATTCTCATATGAGAAAGTTTTCTAGAATATATTCGATGATCCCTAATAAGCATCGCCGTGCTATCGAGGCTATATCAAATTCATACCATAGTGTATGCCCAACTATAGGCTACTAAACAAACGATACAGGCTTGTCTCGTAGTATTAATTCATTTTATTTTAACTTGGTAAATTTGTATATATGTTCACTAAGAATTTGTCTAGTTAATGATATAATTGCCGTACTCCCGACACTGTATTGTCTCCAGTACATTGCTCTTTCTACCTTCTCAGCAAGGCTTAGAATTCTTGTAGACGAGATAGAAACAAGGCATCAACTACAACCTAGGCATATAAAAAGGATTGCATTAATCTGATATTAATCTTCCTATACAATTCCGATCTAATATGGCCGCGACAAATAGATTACGTGGATAATGTAGGCGCCATGTTGAATAAACGGTCGTATCTGGTCTCGCTATAGAAGTAAAGAGCTTTGGGTGTGAGAAGAATATCCCCTAAAATTCTTAGTGAAAACATTTATGTGGTTCTAAAGCTATGAAAATTGATAGCAGCTTAAATCATATGAAAAATGCAAGATCCGGAAGTAACCAATCCAGCATTGGCCCGTTGAAACACGCATGAGCTGGTTGCCATAGGTAGGTTAGGGTCAGGGTGTGGTCATTGAAATCATGTAGGTATCTGTGATGCCTCACCTTCTGCAAACTTAGCGTTTTAGTCACATATACATCACGATAGGGGCGACATTAACATTACTATTTATACGCCCAGCAGTGGATTGTTCCTCACCCTCCATGGCACGGCGCCTAGGAAACAAAGAAATCCTTGTATATAGTAGTATTATAGCTACGACGTTTCCAAGGAAGCTTCGTGCATCAACAAGTGTCATATTATACTCCATACTAGCAGTCCTGATACCCTACTTCTGATGGTACAGGTGGTAGTACCACGGCCACAAAACTTATACCTTAGCTAAGAGTCGTACATATCGCTAGCACATGAGATAGATCCCAGCAAGTTTGGGGTTTCTCGGTATTTGCTGTATAAGTGATTATCTTTTCAAGGACGCCTATTCTTACGGTATCGTTGATTAACCGTAGCGAGTGCGTTTCGACAAAATTTAGATTAGTATGCTTCTACTAACAACTAATAAGGCTGACCAAGCCTCAAGGTTTACGAAATGTGCCTCCCGACCGCTTCGCACTTCTGATTACGAATGGGTGGTATGGTGTAGTGTAGGGTAGGCTTACTGAGTTATTCTTTCCCGCGTACCTTGTCGATTCGTCGTCATAGTGTCATCTCGGGTAGACGACTAGGTCCTCAAATATACAACTTGAGTACCGAGATTAGCGCGTTTCCGTGCGTAAGATTTACCCTGGGCAGTAGACACCACCTTTAGTAGCCCGCTGGACGAGGAAGATGTTTACACCTTTAGTAATTTGCTTCCCACCACATTTTGCAGAGGTTTTGCACCAGCCTCCCTGGAACCAAGTGCATATAACCTAGACCCTTGGAAACCCATGGCTTTAGCTCCGGTAGTTGAAGTACTAGTAAGATGGAGGACATGCCAACGACCACGAGCTCATACTAAGCCGAAACCCAGTTCGGGAGACGGGTTGTTTCTAATCGGGCGAGGCTAGGGGGAGGGGGTTGGGGAGAAACTTAGGACGAAGCGACGAATTTTGGACGGGCAATGGAACTCGACTGTGCAACAAGAGACCGCCATCAAGATGCTGTACTCGTGTTACATCCCTAATGGTAAGGAAAAGAGAAGGTGGGATGACGCAAGTTGATAGAACTACCTAACTGCCTAACGGAGTCGTCTTTATGCCCTTGTGCAACGACGAAAGTTAGCACCTAGATTCCAGGTTGGGTTACATAGAGCCAAAAGCACGGCAAATTCTGCCTTACGTGAAATGATCCTAAAAGTGAAATATGAACGTTTGTGATGCGCTGTGTTGAGCTATTCACATAGGGCTAGAGGGCAAACCTCTTAGATGCCTACTCTGGTTAGTAGGGGTGGGAGGTATGGTTAGCACTACCAAAATGGGCTAGAAAACATTATTTTACCGCTAGACCCGTATACCTGGGTAGCCGACAGCACTGCCCCAGCCCACAGAACGCTACTACTAATCCGTACACTCGTCCCAGTTTTAAGATGAGCGGCCCAACCACCATAAATTGCTACCTTACCTGGTAACGATGCCTCCTGAAGGCCCTAACAGAAGCCTTCATATGAAACAGACCACTGTGTGTGAGTGTAGGGATCGCCACAACACGTGCTTCTGGAACAAGTCATGGGCTTTGAGCCTTTCTGCGACAATCCCGACACGAATCGAGTGAAACACGGATCGGGACCCTCAATACGCCAAGGACTGCCTGCACAGCGCTGCTACGGACGAACCTCGAACCAGACAATAGGTAGTTGTATAAGAGGTATCAACCCGGGATAGCGTTGCCGTCTCGCTCATACGAACGCTCAAAGGAGACCAAGGTGGACCCCGTTCGACGGGATTTCGACGATCCAATCGCATTAGCGAGGCCTCCCTTGACAACTGGGCGTTTTCTGCGGCTCTGGCACCCGGTGCTGTGCGAGCACTACGTACTATACAATGTATGCATACTCACAAACTCTACTCAAGATACCTTGGCTGATGCCTCGTGCCGAGTTTGGGGCTGGCATTGCACTGGTACCGTACTGGCACCGTGCTGGTGTGCTACTGTTCTATGTAATAGCAGTTCGCGGTGAAACCAAACCAAACCTCAACCCCCGCCCTTGATAGTTCTGTTTGCTAGTGGGCGTTCACTGCCTTCGGGTGGGTGTAACGCTTGACCCTGGTCGCCCGGCGCTACTCCGACACTATACCATTTTATCTGTACTGGAGCCGTTAGATATACCGCACATATACAAGTAGGTATGATGACGTTGGCGATGAAAAAAAAAAGGAGAACACGAAAGCACGCTTTTTATTCTCAGTAATGACTACCTACCTAAAGCACTTACATACTACTGGGTGTGTAGCCAAACAAGATGCCGCCTATTATGATGCGCATCGTAACCCCATGGTTAGTTTTACACTACTAATAGGTATAGTGTTGACCCCTATAGGGCTGCGAAGGCTTGTGGGATTTTTCTGTATGGGGTAGATCATTATGGAGAAGCGATGAAACTACCTTGGGTCTCGTCTCGTCTCGTCCCGCGTAAACATGAGTAGTTTGATCCCTATCAACATTCTCAACAAGTATCTACTGGTATATAAAATACCACACATGTAGTTGCACGCTAGCTTAGCTACTGGATACTAGGTATGCTAGACATTCACTTAGTAGTAGTATAATCGGCATTCATGGTGGCTCTCATTGCCGTAATGTACAGGCTCGGCCCATCCCGGGCTACTGTCTGCCTTACCTGGATCCCCACATACACAGTCAAGGTCCAGGTCTAATGCCCTACCTAACCCATGCATGCAAGCCACTGTACAGGTACCCTAGATGCATCTATGTAGTGGAGGTAGGGGAGTCAAACAGGGACTATGCCCGCCTCTGTCCGCCTCTGTCCGCCTTTCGTTGGGCGTCCGTCTCAGCAACAATCCGGGTCTCAGTTTGTAGATCATCGGTTTCCTTTCCGCTAATACCATAGGTCATTGGAGGGGAGGAGGTAGGGGTTTGGTGTACCTGCCTCCTTAACCTACGGGAATATATACCTACACTACAAACATGACTACCTAGTCCTACCCCGTACTTTTACCTTTCAATAGGTAGAATAACCGTTACCAGTATTAGGAGGCATGTGCTAACTGCCCCTAACCATGACGTGCTCCTAAGTCTTCCGACAACTAGACATTAAGTTGGGTGCCTACCTTAGCTTAGGTACGTTGCCATCTGGTGATTGATTCATGTGATTTGATGCGTTGATTTTAACCAAATCTACTTACTTGTACATGAGAATACGTTGGGATCGATCTAGCTATGGACCTTATATAAGCACACATACTGCGCCACCGGTATTACTAATCTACACAAATTTTGTGTGTGAGATAGTCTAACCTACCTACTCCGTAGAATAGAGTGTTTTTCAACTCAGCATACGACACGATGCGAATATTCTCATGCAACAGCACGTTAACAGTATTATGCTGGAGGGTGTGTTAAAAGTACAGGTAGGCTTATGTAGGTAATCTTCAGGCGTATGAGCCACATAAACTACCTATGTTAGGTCCGCTAATCTCACCCTTGGGGAGATCATCGAGGCGCGGTTTGAGAGGAACCGGGTAGTCTAGCAGATAGATACTCGGGAGGTTCTGACGAGGGCTCTAGCGAGGGTTTTTGACAGAGTTCAGGGCGGTTTGCCCCCCTGGCTCTCCCACCCCGGGCAAAACCCGTGGGCACCTGGATTGTCACTGCAACACCGGGAAAACTGCATCGCAACCGTAGATCCTTGTTGGCGGCGAAATTTCAAAGTCTCCCTTTGGGTCGGACCCCCACCCCCCTGACGACCACTACCGACCACTTACCGATGACCACTGCGGTATCTAACCTAGTATCTGGATAGATGCTTGGCCGTTGCTGTCGGCCCAAGTCTTTGAGCGACGCATGCGTGCTCTGGTGTTACCCACACTGTAAATTAGTGGAGCCTGCCCATGACCCATCACCTAAAGTTTAGCGTAAAGTAAATAGGCGTGTACACCAAAGCCAAAGGTTTACATCGTTAGAAAGCTGTTGAGCATGAGACGTGATGTTCTATAACGTGACTTTTTGCAGCAACTCTCATCCGTATATCGTTGACGGCCGCCGGTCTGATCTCTCTCCCAGTCGGATGAAAAGAAAGTTCCTAACCTAGATAAATGAGTGATGACTGAGCAACACTCAACGAATCTGGACCGGCGCATCTGGTGTCGAATATTTAAAACGCCTATGGTTTTCAGTCTCGTTCCCCTTCAATGCGGCTTACACTACCCACCTATTGTTACCTACCTGCCATCCCTTCGTTATCTCATCTCAAAATTCATCCCGGCTTCCAAGTACCCCCTTCTCAAGCTAGGAGCGTTAAAAAATTTCATCCTATTGTGAGAAGATCTGGGGTTCGCCGACCTTGGTTTCAGATTACTTTGTTTGACATCGCACCCACACTACTCCCTTGTGCAGCAACAGCGCCGTTGAACTTCGAGGATCGAAACGAAGCTGCGCCTGGATCGGCGTCTCAAGAGGAAACAGCAAACCGCATCGCATCGTCTTTGCTGTAGGCCCGCCCCCTCGAGTCACTGAATGATCGGCTGGTATGTACAGGTACCCTACTACGAAACACTGCCCATCGTGCTTCTCGCGTGCCCGCTGCCGAATGTGACCCAACACCAACAACGCCTTCCGATCCTTATGAGGGGTTGCCATGTTTGTGATTTTGGTGCGTTAATATTTATGCAGCTCTAATTTCTTTCTACCTAGATACTTGGGCCTTGAGACTATTTGCTATACAGCTCAGGGATCATTCTGCCAATAGTTTATCCTTAGCACCAGAGCAAATCCACAGAATTTCAGTCTACAGAAATAAGGAAAGGAAATATCGCATGGACCGATTCGAAGACGAAATCGGCACCAGCAGTCAGTCCAAAGATATCTTTTATATTTGGTGCCCAGGCCCACGGGGGCCGGGGTCCAAACATAGGAATCAAGAACAGTAAACCGTCCTTCTCAACAGTCCGGGATAAGCGGATAAAAATCGCAGGCGACTAGGAGAAGGAAAGAACAGGAAACGAACCAAGCACGAGCGCCGCTCAGGCAGCATAGCTCGTTCTATCGG
This sequence comes from Xylaria sp. Z50, assembly GCA_037356035.1. Taxonomy (NCBI): domain Eukaryota; kingdom Fungi; phylum Ascomycota; class Sordariomycetes; order Xylariales; family Xylariaceae; genus Xylaria; species Xylaria sp. Z50. The sequence continues at coordinate 176,779 of JBAWJU010000026.1, forward strand.
TTAAGGAACCAAAGCAATTGTCGCTCAACAACTCAAACATTCCGATCACCAAACGCGCGAAACACCAAGTAGGCAGAATATTTCGCGGAGGATATCAAAATCGAGCTAGGGTCGGAATTAAGAAGCCCTTCTCGGCGAAAATTTTTAAGCTGCACTTATAACCTTGGGTTCGGGGGGATCAATCGAAGATTAGAAACGCCAGGTGCAAACTCGATAATCTCATATAACTAACACCTGACCTGAGGACAGACGAAAGCTAGAGGTTTCGGACTGTTATAATCACGCTACTGTTACCTTAATCTTTTGCATGAGGGCGCCCGCTAGTAAGTCAGTTCTCGCGTTTTTACTTTCCTAACTCAATTGTCCGAAAGTATTCCAACTAAAAAGCCCAAGGACATCTTGTCTCGCTAGGATCATCAATAATCATTAACACACATATTTATATTATTAGATTCGACGATAATATCACCGGCGCTTCAATTCTCCGTGAATTTACTCCCGAGCATTAACTGGACGCAATGGCAATGGATCTCACTAACATGCTTAATACGGCGTCGGCTGCACCTACGGCGTTGGTTGCACCTAGCACTGGGGGAACAGCAGGCTGCTTTAATTCAGCCCCAGTTACGCCCGGATATGAAGACGACGGCAGACTACTATGCCCAATCGCTGCTTCGCCCTTGGAGACATCGACACCGCAGTCAGTTGCCGAGGCGAGACACTCAGGCCACGGCAAGAGACCATGGGATGAAGGTGGTTATACCCTGTCGCCAGGTTGCAACCCAAATTTAGCACTGGCTCCACGATCGATTGGCACAATTTCACAACCTGCAAGTAGGAAATCCTCAAAACACAAAACTTCAGATAGCTATAGCAGTGTCTCTTCATACACATCCCCTCCGACTTCTCAGCCACACTCTCGAATTTCATCCATATCCACTACCGGAGAAATGCAATCCATGGGTCTCACTCCGGAGGCCTCCCCATCTGAACCAGGGCGGGATTGTTTTACAGCGGAGAGGCCATATATACACGAATTCTATCGGCGTGGATCTCCTTCTGATGCCATATTAATATCGAAGCCATCAAGGCCTCCCGATGAGATGAGTGAGATGAGCAATTCTGAGACTACCCAGTAAGTATTCTCAATCGCTATTGTCATGCTTTTGGATATTGTTCGACAATAGCCATACGACTAGTGATTTCTAGTCGACTCCTCAAGTAGTCTTATACTTCTATTATCTAGTCTAGATTTCATCTCATTCTCTTAACAGCGTCTCTCCTTTCATCCTCTCATCCACGTTTTATTACACATCCCCGCAAAACATTCCTCTCCCAACTTCTATTCATCCGTTTTCTGTTGTTGTCGTATCTCATATCTCATGTCTCCGTCCTAACTAGATTTCAGCAAGAGAAGATTTGAAATTAACGACGACCCGAACCCGCTCGGTCTCAGGGCACACAAAAGAACGGTCTCTGCACCCAATCCTCAGGGCGCCAATTCTCATCGTCGATCTTATAGCATTCCTCACCCCCATGGATTACAGCCAACAACTGCAGGAACCCAGTTCAATCAACAGCTACTAAGTGGCATTGTGGGAGGTCCTAGCTTTCCACCCCCTAACCCGTCACCCCCCACCACCACGAACCCCCCGGCTCAGAATAGTCGTACTTTAAGATGTCTATGGGAAGACAACTGTACCACTGGCTCATCACTTCGCAAGGCCGTTTCTCATTACTTTGGACGCAACAAAGTGGTTACTCGGTTGTGTCCCGATTCAATCTGGGTTCATCTCTGCCGCAAACATTATCAACGCGGTCGGTACCGTAATGGACCGTTTTTCGCAAAACTCTCGTGTAAACTTGTCCTCGAACAGATTCAGAATATTTACGATTGGAACGAAAGGAACAGGATGCAAGGATCAAGCAGGGCTACTCTAGACTGGTCCTTGCGCTTGCGCAAGCGCGAGCAGGATCGGATCCGAGCGGAAGCCGCTAAGAAGAGGCGGTATAGTGAGAGAGGAGATAAGGACGACGACGACAACAGTTCCAGTGACAATCTTTCTGATAATGCTAGCCTGTTGAATCAGATCTCCAACCCTGTGCCTGATTGGCTGAAAGAGAAGTGTGGTAATGGTTTTGACACGGCATCAATTTTGCAAGTTGCCCGCCGAATCCACGACGAGGTAGAAGCTGGGACACTGCCGCAAATGCCCGACATAGAAATTCTGCCTAATCTCCTAACAGACCGTGCTGAAGTTGCAAGGTTGAAGACATCAAAACGCAAATCGCGTAGGAGTATTCCACACAAGCGATCCCGGTCACTCGGCATCACTCGCCCTAGTCAACCTCACATATTATCAATGCAGCGGCTAAACCCGGCATCGAACTTGCCCTATATGGGCTCGGCTAGTCTGCCTCCCTCTAATCATCGTCAACAAGCACTAGATATCCAACAATTTTATGGACCCCAGCAGCCGTTTGCGACAACGCAAGATAGTTCGATGAGCCATCGCTTGCCATATCGTCCTGCTTTCCCCCAGGAACCTCTAACCCACGAGGACAACACAGACGCCTCCATGATAACACAATTAGAGCGAAATATACCGGGCACTAGCCGCTTTGTGCACCAAAGATCAGTATCCGAGCATGCAGATCGCCAATTCATGCGACCGACCTACCAGATGAGCGGACCGCCACCTCCAAACCATTTGGCACCAACTTACCCTGAGTCGCCCTTTACTCATACAGGACCTCCGCTCACGAACTCTTATCACACACCGCAGGGCCAGAGCCTTTCTCTCCCCCCTGATGCTCTGTATTCACCGCCTAGGCCTTGTTTTCAGCAGACGTTGGACGGGTCTAGGCATTCGCGACACCAGAGCACACCAAATGCTACTTCCACCCTTTCGCGACCCCAGGCCCAGCTGTATAGCAATGATAATACGTCTTACCAAGCTTACAGATCGCCTAGTGATTTAAACAATACCTCTTCCGCACCGAACGCCTCTCTCCATCATACGCCAGGGCCGCCAGGAATGTACACCACACAACCCGGGATGCCAGAATTCGAGCAGACTCACTCGTCCTATAGCAACGCGAACTATTATATGCACCCATAACTTCCCGAGTGAGAAGCAGATTGACATCTCAGAACTCGTGTTGAAGTTGAACCCCTCTTTTTCAATTTCCTAAAATCATCAGACTCGTTTGCGGGGGTGGGTGGTCTCTACGTCTTTCTTCCAACTTTTCCTCATCGCATTTTCTTTTTAGAGGTAGATACCACAGAATCCTTATATCATGGAGTTAAGGGATGGATGGAGATACCCAAATTCACTCACTAGGAGGGCTAGGAATGATTACAAGAATGGATGCGGAGTAAAGGAAGAAAAGGTTTCTTCTTTTTTTGGCCTATATTAAGTAGTTATTGATGTTGGGGCTAGTATTTGATTTTCTGTGCGAATTGTCTGTTGTGCACCCACTACTGGGCCACGACCTACCTGACGGATTGGGAATGTCACCTACTAGGTACGCACTGTTACATCTTCTAGGACCGGGAAGATACATTGTATAGGTAATATAGTAGGGTTAATGAAGGCAGTTGCCTGTGTTGTGCTTTTTCTCAATAAAAATATTCACCCTCCCCCAATACCTCGGTTCCGACACATTCTTCATGATGATGATGTAGATCATGAACTTCTGGTGTAGACTTGTGGTTTTGATGGAAAGGTTGGTAACAAAGTCCCTGTCCAAGTCCCTGTCCTTGGGCTTGCATGCTGCATAGTGTAGACAGAACAATGCATTGATCGTGATTGGCTTAGACACAGAACCAGTTGCTTCTTTGGGAAGGTCTGACGTCAGATGCTTTTTTTTAATCGCAACGCCAGGGTCCGGGATTGGTTCATCATGCAAATGCATGCTTAGGCATCTCAGTAGGTAGTGCGAAGATATTAGGTTACATCAAGTGAGAACGACGACTATAGAACTAAGAAATACGCAGTACGATATATTTGATGGCATATTCACCATCATGTTTGCATCGCACGTATTGAGCTTGTTGCCTAGAAACTTAGTATGAGAGGTTGGAATGGTGTCAAAGAAAGAATACGATTAAGGGCTGAGAATATGCACCACATCCCGAGATTCAAAGGAAGGAGATTCGTCTCTTTGCCTCCGTTTCCGATTCGGTGGTAGGCAGAAACCTTTACATACTACCGCACATTAGCATTGTATTAGTAGATAATGACTAGGACTGTGGCGACCGTAGCTGCGTTGCGGATACGCTCCCTTGTATCTGCTAGTATGAAGGTGTCCGTCATATGACTCGGAATGGATGGTATTCCCTATGTCCTGCTATAGAGGGAGATGCAACAAGTATACTACTTTTTCTTAAGCCAATCGGCTCTCGCATCATTCAGAATAAGGGTCAATCCTCCGGATACCACCCGCTCCCAACAAGTCTAATTCGGCGATATCCTCGACCAATTTCAGCCTCAGGTTTTGATTGAACGGGTCAGTCAGCCCCACCACCCTCCCTTTCATCCCCAACGTGAACTAGGTGGTATGTGCGGAAAGTTCCCAGCTCCATAACATTATGGTCAGGAATACGCACTATGTGATACGTAGGCATTTGCTGCGCGATACGGTGTATTACTGAGGGAGAGAACCTCAGACACCACCCTAGTGTTCTCAGGGGTGTAAAGGGGGGAGGGTTGGAAGCGAGGAGTGGAGGGGGGAGGATTGTGTACTGAGCACGACCATTCGACTTACTGATCTCAGCATCACCGAAACACTCTAGGGCCGGCCCGGAGATTATGATTACGCATTTCGTGCTGTAGCTCGGAAGAGCATGCAGACCGCCACTATTTACTCCGTAGTACATATTCTAAGGAAAGAATGTATTGCCATGTGGTTGGGGGCCACGTCGGTTTAGACCAAGTTTATTTACGCGTACGATGAGCGCTCACCATATACAATGTCTATGTTCTCGGTACATGTAGCGAGCTTCTCGGAGGTAGTCCTTGAATTCGCTACCCTTGATTCCTTGCCTCTATCCAAGGCTACCGAGCAGAGTCTAGATGTACCACCTCAAGCGCGGTTGTTCTAGTCGCTTACTAACCTCCCCGAACCGACCGCGTAGATCGCCACCAACCACCACCACACCCGGCCGCCAATCCGCCCGAGCCATTAAGCTTCCTTCCTGCAGACAGGTTATTAGCAGGCTTCTATCGATGTAGTGGCGTGGGTAATATTGCTTCATACACTGTATACATTTTCTGTCCCCAGAGACGATATAAGATGGAGTGACGAACTTTCCCCGCCGATCGATTACTGAACGGTTTAAAAGTGAATAAGGTTAACCTACGCAGATGTAACCATAGTAACTAAATATGACAAGTACCTTGGGTATGAGAACATGTTAAGTTTAGCAAACTAGGTGTACACTTGGCTAGTGAATTAAGAGAAAGAAAAAAGAAGAAAAGAGAGAACTTCAAATCTAGGTACCTAACAGAGTTTTGTATACTAACTTCTCTGGTTAGATCGCATGCTGGAAATATATCCTCTAGTGTCCTCCTAGCCAAACCCTCCAGGGGTGGTCCTGCTACCCTGTTCTTTACCGTATGAACCCGGGCATGGACCGGGAGGGGGTGGGAGCTACACCCTTATAGACCACTACACCAACCTTTCCACAAGGGTGCTTGTGGCTGAATAAGATGGAGGTCATAGTAATCGGAAATTGGATTAGTAGGGTCGAAAATGGATGATACCGGAAGGTACCGAGGAGTACAAGCCCGAGGAAGAAGTACGTGTCTGAACACTGAGTTAGAAGGCTAAGGGTAAGAGAGCAAGGCATTAAGTCTACCCACCCATCCATACCCTCAATATCAATGTGTGAGAGACGGGAACCGTCAAAGCAGGGGAGTCCTAACATCCCCTCAACTTGAGCCCGATAAAACGAGAGGGCAATCGGTAAGGGGGTGGGAGAGCTTTATGGAGGGGATTCTAACCGAGACTCAACAATACTTCCAACGCCGTTGCGGCCGGCACTCTCATTGGGAGCTTGGGAAAGCTAGAGCGATCTAATAACGGTCGAGCCGCCTTCCACCTCAAGCTTGATAGGGATGCCCTCCTTGGACGTGATAGAGAACTTGGCCGGGACATCGAACACTCCAAGAGGGACCAAATGCCACAGGGGTCGGTTGATTCTTGCGTCACGCCAAATCGCGGCCGGTCGAGCGTCATTTGCATATATCGCTGTTCAGATATTGTTCAGTGCAGGCACATGTCATTCCATCGGTTTCTTGACTTCACTAGATTACTACATTGAGAAAAATAGGACCACCTAACACCTAGAACGTGCTACTACTCTGCCCTAAGAATCGTGTTTCAGCGCTGGCATTCTCGAGTTCGCTCGCCTTCAGTGAACCATTATTAAGCCCTTAAAGGTAATCAATTATACGTCTTGCCATTCCAGCACGCTAGGGCACCTGCCGACTTGTGACTATAAGGCATATTTTGCGCCGGCCCCACGAAGTAGGGCGAGTTAGGGATGTTTCTCGAATACTCTATAAGTTAATTTTGAGATGATTTTCAGGCTATGGAAATGGTCCGTAGTACTCAGTAGTATGAAGATACCTCCCGGTGATGGGCGGTGTGAAGACCGTTGAGAAAATCGCAGGTGGTAGGGGGCCTTTATTCTTGAATTTCAAAGCGTTCAGTCGTGGAGACTTCTATGCCGACTCTTCAAAATCCGTATTTAAATGGATATCTCGTTACTCAAGGGTAGCCAGGTATTGGGGTAGGTAAATTCGTACATTTCTACAAAATATTTTCACTAGGAAACGAGGTAAACCCTTTGATTGCAGTAGAATTGGGTAAAAGAATAAAAGTTTCACGATTGAATTGTTGTAATAGGGGTGGGTGTTCTCTTAGTACTTTCTATGATAATATAAGGGGATAGATAAAATATATATACTCACAATTACTCGGTGTGCGTGATTACATCGTCAACCGAGAACTCTTCGAATAACAACATCGACCCAAATTCATATCTCTAGGTAATCGCCCCTATCACTAGAATACAATCCGTGAGCATCTAATAACAGAAGTAATGGGAATCAAGGGACTTTCGGTGTGAGAGCACTATGATTATTCAAATCATCTAGTTAAAACACAGATAACATATTTTCTTGGAAATACCATCTTCAAATTTGATTGTTTGGCACTATGAGATACGTCATCCCATACGGAAGCCTCGATAGCTATCTTGTGCAAGGAGACATTTACCTAATTGAGGTAGGTAGGCAGGTGGTGAATCCCATATCAGTTATGCGTATTTCGATAGATACACAATGAGAGGTATTGCCTCGTAATGCTTGTCGTCACTTCAGACCTTCTATCAAAACCCACCCCACAGTCTGCACTGGTCATCCTTGTTTCCAGCTCTAATACACTTGACCATAAAACTTGCTCTCCTGCCATCTGTTTGTTTCTGTGAATGAGTCGTGTAGATGATAGAGAGCTCGTAGCTTCCTAGAGCGAACCGTTAGTAGTAGGTTTAATGTTGGGATAATGAGAAGGTGCCCCCTAACCAGTGCGTCAAAATCGTACCATGTGACTCATCTGAAGTGGAAGTCGGACCGTTCAATCAGACCATTTCCCTAGAAAGTTCGAGATTTGTTTCGTCAAGACGTCATTCCTCCCAGTTTGCGTTCGAAGCTGCCCTGGTGATTGATCGAGAGATGGGTTGGTCTTTGTACTCGAATACCTACATTGAGAGCGTCAGCTAGGAACCTATCAAGCAAATAGCAGAACTAATGATATTTACCCTTCTCCCTACTTGGACTCATATGTGTGTCGCTTTTTTCAAAGAACGCAATGCTTTTAATAGGTATACGTGGGGTGGTCTTCAATAGTCTGTAGCCTCGAGTTAACACCGCTTGGGTCTAGGCAGATGACATGAAAAAACTCACATGTGACTATGGATCAGTGTCTGTGACACGTAAACCTAGATCTTGAGCATCAAACCCTAGCGGTAGTAGTATGATGCGGAATGAGGTGATTTGCGTTGATTTCCTGTAGGTACCTGCCGAGTGATTAGCATCATGCGGGCTCGCAACAAGACGCGACTGCTTGTTCATCAATTGATCGGGTATCTTTATATGTCATGATCTGGCGACTGCTCTTCTTCATGCTGTTCTCGTCGGTGTTTGCTGGCGAGAGCTCGAGAGGGCTCCTTCCATCAGATGCTCGTGTATGTGAAGACTCCGGGTATATAAACCTCTCTCGCTCCCCATTGGTATCTCTTTTCTCTTCTCTTCTTTTCTTCATGTAATCACCTATTGGCAGTGAGCGCTCACGAATCCTTCTGTCGGGAGTATTTCAGGACTCATTGCACAGCGGGACTGAATGCTCGGTTGTTGCTTCGGCGGCGGCATGGGACAATTTTTGATTTCACTTTTCCCCCCTTCCCCCCTGGGTCTTTACTAACTCCATAGGTGCCGAAACTTTTCGGCACCGAGGACGACCAGGCGTCTGGCACAACCCCGAGCAAGGGCTGCATGGAATCAAATTTTTTCACAAATTGGACTCCTTCGGGAGATTTTTTTTCATTGGGATCTCTGCTGTATGCAGTGACCTGAAGAAGAAAAGCATGGTGGCTAGTTGGTGCTGTGTATTGCAAGGGGAGACTTTTCGTCGGACCCGCTACCGTATGTAGTGTCCTAAAGGAAGTGTTGTGGTGGGTAGTTGGTGTTATGACTCTGAATGGTGACGAGTATCGTTGGGGTGGTGCTGATGATGTTCTGCTGAAGTTCAGAGTGAGAGGAGCTAGGGGGCGAGGAGTCAGAGGGGAGGAACCAGAGGGAGAGGAGGTCAAAGAGGGTATGGGGAAGAAGAAAAACAATGCTCACGAATATTTGGCCGCCGTGAGTTAACTTATAATAATAATTTTAGGTAGCCCATAGCTAAGGTTTCCGGGAATTCCAAGCACTGAGATTGGCCGAACCAACTTCAGGAGGATAGACAGAAATGAGGTTACGAATAGAAGGTTTACCTAGAGCACATGGCTTGAGGAGAGCTTTGATTCACTCGCATAGGTCATGTTCGGTCATACTTAGTGTTATCTAATAGTATATTACCGTTTATTGACCTTGGCGTAGCTATGAACAACTATGTAGCGCCTAAGCTAGGTTGGTGTATCAATATCTGCTCCGTAGGTGCTGAGATGATGGGTACCTATCCTGTTATCTACTATCTAAGTGGGTATCGGGTGAGAACCAAGAGGATAAACTATAGAGAGCGATGTATATACAAAGAGCTGAACCGAGAAGAGAGGATACCGTAACGGTCTTCGCACGGCCCCCGAGGATAACATACTGGCCGTATTACGCTTGTCTAGAACATGGTGTAGTAGGCGACTAATGTCCTACATAATCCACCAACCTCCTAAGTCCCTAGTAGTATTGTATATTTTTCTGGCCGGACACCTACGATCCGCAGAATTAACCGTGAGGGTAACTGTAATTTCTGAGGTTGGCCGGCTCGGGGCGGTGGTCTTACTACCTTGAGACTTGATCGTTGGGTAAACTGTAAGGCTTGAACTGTATGATCATGTGGAAGCCACCTGCACCGATATAGTAGATTTTCGCGTGCGTCACTGCAGGGGAACCCTGTTGTCGTATGTGACATGAGAGGTGGGTTGATGTAGCCACCCCCGGTGTCCCCCTAACATTGCACATATACATAGTACATAGTACCTACCTAGGTACCTCCTATAGATTCAAACAAGGCGCTTTAGGTAATGCACATGTATCTAGTGCAACCCTCTCCCAGAGAAGTCCTTATTTTCGATGATCAACGCCTAAAGCACCTAACCTTAGATTACTTAGATCATTTACAGTGAATACGTTTGTTCGGTAGGTATGAAATATGGTTGAGCACTTGACGCATTAGCTCAACCACCTGCAATCTGCGGCCCTAGGTACCTGCCAGCCGCCAGCGCCAGGCTAACTGTCACTTCTAGTGGACTTAACCACTATAAATTTAGCGGTATAAATTGGTATGCTTCCAATTCTCGCGCACCTAGCTTGAGAGCTAGGTACGTAGCTCCCGAGTAGAAGGTACCTATTGCTTCACTTTCATGTTATGCAACAATTGGTAGGCATAAGTCGATGCCTCTGAGTGGCCGAGTACACCACGATGATTTTTCTTTTCCCTATACCAATTGTTTTCAGTAGGTAGTAAATCAAGACACCAATTAGAGCAGAACATGAACATCTTTTGTCAGTAGCAAGCAAACTACTCTTAGAATTAGCAGTTAGTCGACTAGACCGTAGAATGCAACGACAAACCGTCAGTGGTTGTTTCTGATGCTGTAGTACGAGAAATAGTGCCAGCTCCAGCACCAGCTCCAGCACCAGCTCCAACGACAATGACGGCGGCATCCTCGCCATTAGCAACAACAACACTCACGGCATCATCACCAAGACGATCGAGAGGGGCACCGGAACGAGATCTGCCCGCATTACCAAGATCTACACCCACGCCTCCGGTCACGACGCAACCACAACCACGAGCCCAAGCATACCCCCAAACTTAATGGTACATACCTTACATGATAGGCGTTCCGTTTCAGGGATGCAAAGTTGATGCCTACTTGTAACTGTCCACAGCCTGTTGGTGGTATCATCGCCTTCCGCGATGATTGTGACATAAAGCTATAGAAGGGGCGTTGTGTTATAAAGCCGTGTTCTTTACAGAATTGGATAGTAGAATTAATATAGGACTACGAAGATCGTGTATCCGATCAAAGGGGAAATAGTTGAGCTCTTTGACTCAACGACAAGGTCTTGTTTCTTCATCCGTTTAAATCGACTGGATATTTGTTTACGTGTACACTAGTAGAAAAGCAATAGTGACTCGATCTGCTGTAAGAGGAGCTACCGATCCGAGCTACGTCGCGACGCTCTTATCTATTGGATATTGCCCTCTCGAATCCTAGATGTGCGAAGGGGTTTTTTTTTCTGGTTTGATGATAGCACGGACCGGCGGTCTTCCCAAAGGAGCCCCCGTCCCAATTTGGGTGCAGCGCGTTGTGAAATGGAATCTACGAGACTAAATTCTAGTGATAGCTTACTTTTTCTGTCTCGATTTAAGAATAATATAGAACGAATTCACAAGCAAACTTCAAAGTTCGATAGGCGACATCGTTGCACGCTTCTATTTGTTATGGCATTGCACGGTCTCGGCCAGCCCACGGCCGTTTCTGAGCCAATCAAACACTTACCCCTCGACGTTTTGGGGCAGAGAACCGGTTTCTGAAAGAAGCAATGGGAGAGGAATTTTCGGATTGCCAGCGTCCAGCTCCCGAAGAATCGGGAGTGTGGCGCAGCCCAGATTCTCAGGGGACGCAAATCGCCGGGTTGGGAGCACATCGAATGATCGAATGGCCATTGGCCCATCGCGAAGCGTATCACGAGATTACCACCCATCCAAGAGCTGACGCAGTGAGCCTAATTTGAGGCAAATGACCCAAGCTCACTTCACAGCTCCCTCCTCTAGAGGCTTATAAAGGTCAAAGACCCTAGATGATCCCAACGGGTTGGGCATCTCGAATTGACATTTATTACAAGATTTCACAAGCATCAAGATGACCGCTTCAGAAAGCCCACGGAGGTCCACAGAGGCGCTGATCGGTTACACACCACAGCACGATACCGGCTCGAAGCTGGTTATCGTAATGGTAGGCCTTCCTGCTACCGGCAAAAGCTACGTTGCCAAGAAGCTATCAAGATATCTGAACTGGCTACAACACAAAACCCAAGTATTCAACGTAGGCGATCGCCGCAGAGAAGCCGCAAGTAACAAATCTGAGGCATCACCTCAATCTCTGTCCCACGCTACCTTTTTCGACCCCACCAGCCAGGAATGCGTCTCACTCAGAGATCAGCTCGCTATCAATACTCTTAACGAGCTTCTCGAATGGTTATTTAACTCGGGCGGCAACATAGGGATTCTCGATGCAACGAACAGCACGCCGTCACGCCGTCAACTAGTGCTCAGCCACATCCAGAAGAGACGCAGAGATGACTTGAAAGTCCTCTTTCTGGAGAGCCGCTGCTCCAATGAAACCCTCCGCGAAGCTAACATAAGACTGAAGTTATCCGGGCCCGACTATGCTGGGAAAGACCCTGAGGCCTCGCTCGCCGACTTTAGGCTTCGAATTGTGCACTACGAACAGGCGTACGTACCCTTGGGTCTTGCGGAGGAGAAGCAAGGGCTCTCATTTGTGCAAATGACGGATGCTGGGCGAAAAATGAACACCCATCTCATCCGAGGTTACATCCTGTCTCAGATCGTCGAATATCTGCTCAATTTCAATCTAGCGAGGCGCCAGATTTGGCTCTCGTGCAATGGTGAGAGCATGGACGACAGAGAAGGGCGAATCGGGCGTTACTCGGATTTGAGCGACCGGGGACATCAGTACGCGGCCGCTCTGGCGTCTTTTATCGAAGAACAACGGCAGAACTGGCACGCGGAACCAGTATCCGGCCACAATCCGGAGCAATCTCAAGTACGTATATTTAAAGCGTATGAATAATTGTTTCTTATTTAACATTAAGCTCATTTTTGCATTAGTTCTGTGTCTGGACATCAACATGGCCGCAGGCAGTCCAAACAGGCAGACTCTTTCCCAGCGAGACGTACGATCAAACACACACCAAAATGCTCGATGACTTGAATGCCGGTACCATGGCAGGCCTGACATTTGAGGAGATTTCTAAGCAGTACCCAGATGAGTATGCTGCACGAAGGAAGGACAAGCTCAATTACCGCTGGCCGGGATTGGGCGGGGAAGGTTACGTCGACCTTATCGTGAGGCTGCGCCCTCTGATTGTCGAGCTCGAGAGGACTACAGACAATCTAGTATTGATCACACATCGGGCAGTCCTTCGAATCTTGGTGACCTATTTCCTCGGCATTCAGAGAGATGGCCTTGGTGATGTTCAGATGCCCAGGGACACGATATACTGTTTTGACATAGTAAGTTACCTCCGTTTCGTTGTCAACAGTCAATCCCCTAAAAGCGTAGCCATTAACGATTTTAAGGAACCGTATGGTATTTCCTTCCGACCGTTCGCGTATAACTCAGAGTTAGGCACCTTCAATCAAGTACCAAACAGCGCAGTGCCTTTCACATCTAATCGCTAGAGTTCATGCACTAGAAGATGGGCAGTTAGATGAAGAGTCACATAAATCTCCAACTTTACACTGTTTCAAGCTGTTAAAGTCTCTCTGCTTACTTTATACTTGTTTGGTTTTCTATTAGACAACACGGGGGTTGGAAACCGCAGGACTAGGCGCACTCTCCACTAGATTAGATACCTCTATAAACACGCGACCCTACACACAATACTTGACGAGTTATCATGATCTTATACGTAAAGAGGAATAGAATTAAACGAAGACAGAAACGAAAGAGGAAAAAATTACCTCAAGGTCACTTAGAAAGGTAGTATGTCTCCCTGTCCCGTCAGTATTAAGAATCACATGCCGAGCGACCAAGACCATTTCATTAGTTGCTTCACCTCACTAACATTCAGAACTATGAACCTGAAGTTTTAGGTAGTACTTTAAAGTCGGTTGCCCATAATTACCCAAAGAGGCAAGTAACCAAGGATCTGCCGGGGGCTTTTTACATAGATTCGGTAAAATACGGGGCTCTGGAGAGTACTAACATTTCTGATCCGGAGGAGGTGTATCAGCGACAAAAGTGCCCTAAGAAGCGATCACCATATCCATCCATAAGCCGTTCGTACTCTTGTACGATTTAAGGTGATTATCTCTTGTGTACCTATTCTTCTGATATTTCGTCGCAACAATGTAGCGGCCTTGCAACTACACCCCGACTAATCACCCTCTCATTATTTAGAATCGCGAAGTCACATTGGAGCTTAGGCTCAATTCCTAATAGGCCTCACGGTTAAGCGCACCGCCTTCTTGTGCAATTGCGACTCCTATCTAAGCTGCCCTGAGAAGCTTGGCTTCTCAACTTCATTCTCTACACCATCTTCTTTACCTATAACCAGTCAGCCATCATTCTCATTGTATAATAAGGTCAAGCACACCTCTAAACAAGCCTTTACCAAATCTATACCCAATTAATAGCCTAGGCTCATTCGCACGCTGTTTCAAGCCCACGAAATCATCAAACAGTACACCGTCCACCAAGGTCAATGTTCCCCGTCCCCGATTGAGCACCCATGCCACCAGCCAACCCCCCTTTACACAATAGTAACGCCATCGTCAAGGTCGAAAAATGCTCATCTACGCGTCCATTCGTTACTGCATGGCGCTAGACATACCTCAAATACACTTACTCGGATGCCAAATCGCGCAACATGAGTACTAAGCTCCAGATATTCCCATAGCTCGGGGCTCATTGATAACCATTACGGATAGGTTTACTACTCTTCTATAACTATGACCTCCTCCAGTGTTTGAAAAGCGCCGTCTGTTCCAGATAGCATAGCCCAGCTCTGTGAATGGCGTTTTGAATAGACGTCTTAGAAATAAAATTCTACCATCTGGTAGTACGAATTGTGAGGTGACGCTATCGAGACTCAAAGCTTACCGTCGACCCGGGGTAAAGTCTAAGACCTAAAGGAGAACAGCTCATGAGAGGTGGCTAAAGATGCGACTGAAAACAAAATGGCAGCTATCGCATGGGATCTTATTTTCTTTAATAAGATCAGGGGGACTTAGAATTGCGAGGATAGATCAAGCCTGAAGAAAGCCTAGCTATTAGAACAACATGTATTGGCTGTGATAAGACGGCGCCCCCCCAACTCCATGGCTGAAGGATGACTTGAGCCCTTCTTTAACGCAAGAAACCGTTCAAGATTAGTCAGAAAATAGCATTTACCAATAGAACGAATGTAATCCACAGCCTGCCTTATCTCAAACATCAGCTGCAGCACTATTTGAGTAAACGAGATCCTATCAAGGATTCAAAGTGCATTATCCAGGCTTGCATTATAGGTTAAAAATAAGATCAGTGGTGTACGCGGTGACAGACCCGGAAATAATATATCTAGGAGCTGCTCATCCTCTCAAGTCATTTCGAATATTAAACTTCTTTCGTAATATCCTCAACGACATAAAGCTCAATAATTAACGAAAGAGGAATGGATCCTCTTAGCACGTTCCCCTTAGGAATAGAAATGGGCGAAACCCTAGGTAACATTAGGTCTTCGGATGGACCTGGACTCAGCGGCTATCATAGACTTGTCAATATTATACAGCAGGAAGAAAACTTCGCGATATTTCGGCGATTTCGAGAGATAAATATGCTTTAGCTGATGTCGCTCCAGGCAGAGATACTTGAATTACAGACTCAATTTCAGCGCAAACGCTCCGAAGATGAGACTGAACATCTCAGCTACTCTAACTCGTTCCAAGAATTGAGGCGGTCGCAACTACGACAAACCCCAACTCCATCGCCAGCCCAGACAAACGGTACAAATACTCCGCTTCAGGAGCCTATAATTTCCTCTCTTTCGCAGTATGAGCTCCTACTTAGGCTACGGGAAAGGATGTTCGAGTATAGTCAGTCGACTCAGACAAAACAGGTTCGCACTATGCGTTAGACTAACGGCAACTAGATACTCTCCTTCTACAAGGTACACGGGTGTTTTGTTATGAAATGACAGCTCATATAAGGATATTAACAAGTTATAGTTTCGAAACTCTCACAGGCACCCAGCCCTAAAAGGTCACAACTGGAGATATTGCAAAGATTCTTACGTGATGGTCAAGGAGGAGCCGGTTTTCCGAAAGGAATGGAGTTCAATACATGGGAAGAGCCCGAACCGAGCAAATATATCGTCATGATGAATGCGGCTGCGGAAGACGACTTCCTGACAAAACTTGCCACAAGCGTCTTATTGCCCATTTTCCACGCGCTTTTCGGTCAGAGATGGAAGACGGGCAAGATTATCGACCAGAGGTCTGGCCTGATCTCCTACTCTGATACGAAAATCAGCAGAGTTGGTAGTATACTTGCAGCGGCTTTGTCGTCGGCCCTGCCTGTCCTAACCATCTTTGTCCTCAATAATCTGCATTCAACGACTGTTCGAATAGGTGTAACCTTAGTATTCACCACCCTCTTTTCTTTTCTGCTAGCCGCCTTCAGTTCCGCGAAGAGGGTCGAGATTTTCGCAGCAACAGCAACGTACGTGAGCGTGGGCTTTGACGAATATGGCTAACCTCTAGATTAGATTTGCTGCTGTCGAGGTCGTGTTCATTGGGTCAGCGATCAATAAATCAGCCTAAATTATACCAACATCGATAAATATTTATACGGATAGAGCATGAAGGGAAAAACCCAAGCTGAGGATAGGAAAGAATTTAAAAGCTAGCTGCCTAGCGCTCGCTATTAAGAAGAATTAATATTAACCAGATCATTATGTTTTGCTAGATGCTGTCATCTCATAGGGATGTAATTTCAGGCCCAGGCGTACTTTATGATCGCTCATTATACTCCCTTTTATTCTCGCTACATCGTACCTAGGACCTTAGCTATTTTGAATGTCTAGGCCGTGGTATCTGGAAATTAAGTATTAGAGAGGTGTCAAATCCTAATTTAACTCAAAATCAAGATATCTAATCTGTAATTTATTCAACCCTCTACTAGAGAGCCCTTAATAACAATACAGTAAACATCAGATAAGCCTTTCCTTGGAAGCACGATTCATGTACGGTACTGATTAATAAGAAATTAGAAGGCCTTAAAATGACAAACAAGTCGTTAAAACACATGTAAGGAAATAATCACGGAATCTGGAGCAGAGAAACCAACGTATCGCCCTTACGCTGGTTAGGTAGGAGACTCGGCCTAGCGCCTAAGTAGTATTCTAAAGAATACTAATACACGAGCCATAGTATCTAGAAATATATTGGCATTGGATCCATAACATTTAGAATAGAAGTTATCACGGCTTCTAATATTTGCAAGGCTTTATTAAACTCATTTCTTGAATATTAAATATCACAATAACTAATATTTCACATCTGATCCAAGCCCAACAACATATTCCTTGACTTCATCATTTACAATTTGAAAGCTTCCTTCAGGTCATTGATACAGTCCTCTACAAATTCCTTTGACCCTGGATTCAGGCCATCCCATTGCGGGAACGTATGCCCCTGTCCCTTATATATCTTGATTTTGCTTTGCGTCCCCGCGGCTTGCAATTTCTCGTGATAAACCTTTGCCTCGGAAACAAGGGGGTCGACCTCTGCAGAGCGAATCGAAGAAGGTGCTAAGTTCTCATGAGACTCGGCGAGGAGAGGAGACGCACGGAAGTCCTTAGCCTTCTCCTCTCTATCTGGCCCTGTCCCGAGCCAGTAATTATAGAACCAGACGAGACGGGAGAGAGGCAACATGGGCGCAAATTCATTGGTGAAGTAGCTCTCATATGGCCCACCTTTGCACGATCCTTCTACCGGGACATACCGCACATCGACAAGCGGCACAATAAGAAGCTGTAGCTTGAGGGGCGGCAGGGTAGGCTCATCCCTGGCTAGAATAGACAGGACGGCCGCGATGCACCCGCCAGCTGAGAGGCCACTTACCGCAATCCTTGTAGGGTCAATGTTGAGCTTTTCGGCGTTCGCGAAAACCCATTTCAGGACGTCCCAACTATCAAGGGCGGAGGTTGGGTGCGGGAACTCGGGCGCGGTCCGGTAGTCGGCGTTTACGACGATACAGCCGGCGCGCTGGGATAGCTGACGCACGAGCGGTTCGTCGGATTTCAAGTCGCCAATTACGAAACCTCCGCCATGGAAGTTGACAAGGGCCGGTAAGCGCCCTTCAGGGTTGGCGAGCCCGCCGCTGCTCACTGCCTCGGGTGTTGGGACGTAGACCTGTACGTCGACCTCGCCTGCTGGCTGCGAGACAGGCACATGATAGATGGTGTTACTGGCCACTTCGGGACGGGGACCAGTGACTTTGTATGTCGGGAAGCTGTACGCTTCTTTATCTTCCTTGTAGACCTCATATGGCACCTGGTCGCACCGGAGACTCGAAGCTATGATATAGTAAGACTTTATCTCGTAGTATCCACCAGTATTTCACCGAATTGCTCACCTTGGTACCGATTATAGATATCCAAGTATACTGGGTCAAGTCTCTCGGCGATTGACGGCTTGAGTTCATTTATCACGTCCGGAGCGTCGCGTGAACCCATCGTGCCTATGAATCCGAGGATGTTGAAGATGTCTTGGTGTTCGCCCAAAGATTATCTAAGTAAGCCGATGTCGTCACGATGATACAAGCGTAGCACAACACAACAATCCAAGGGTACCACCGCTCGGCCTAGAAAATAATAGTGGAGGTCCAGTCTCGGCAGTTCATGGACGATAATATTACTTTCTATACCTTATATATTAATACTATGGCCATACTCGCCGGGAAGTGGTAGTAGTTGAAGACAAGGGACGGTTAGCTGCAGTATGGTAGGACTCTCCCTGCCGTCCACAATGCCAATCAAAGGCATAACCACATCTATCAAGGGAGAGTCACGGCAACTTGACTACCTGGTCACAGTGGGACGTCGATCCACTTGAACTTCTATCCCTCCCGTGGGGGTCAAGATGGGTAACATAGTAGGTTATCGTTTGTTTACATCGGAAGAGGCGCTGGTTTGGTTTTTACGGGATACCTATCTATTACAGGCCTAACCTTGCGATACACATCCAACCAGTTGCATCGCTCCGACGATCCGTACTACCGACATCGGGAAATATAGAGGTTTTATGCAGTTATCTCGTCACGTTTCATCCGGCCCCTTAAACTCCTCTCCATCATCACCCGAGCTAGAAGGCAGATGACGCTGCGACCGGAGGATCTTGGAGGATCCAGTGGAGATGGTGGGGGGTTTATGGGACTGGGAAAGAATGTGGAGGTTAAAGGTCCTTCCGAATAAGTCCAGGATGCCTTGACTTCACGATGTTGACTATTCCCCATAGTACCTTGAAAATCACATCCTAGGGTGATAGCAACGTGGCATTCAGTCAACTTAATTGTGGGCAGTTTCTGTCCTACATGACTCAATGAACTGACTAGACCAGATTGAGTGTTCATTCTCAACTGCGAACATTGACACCGCGCTCTTGACAGTACTTATCTACCTCTTTTCGTAGCGTATCTCGTTGCCGGTTGACCAGATCCATAATATCTCGGCACTCTGGCCCAAGATCCGTGGGGCCAGCTTGCCCCCCTACACTCTCGTAGATCTCCACCATCTCCTCCATGACGGCCTGTAACTGGTTGGGGAGCCATGTCACGATGGGGCTACCGCCGGTCGCTGTTGGGTGCGATGTCTGCTTGAGGATATACTCTCGCGCAAAGCACCAGTGACGCCAACGGAACTCACGCACCTGGTCAAGCAACTGTACCCAAAGGCGTCGCGATTCAAGTAACAATTCCTTTTGCTCCTCGGTAGTGGCGACGTGATGGGGGTCAATTCCGAGCGCAAAATCTTTGGTACCCAGGTCTTCCGAGCACTGCTTCACCTCGACGAGGAACTGCCGATGGTTGCTCGGTCGGTACTCCCTGAAGTCCTGCAAAATCTCCGTGAGGGGAGTACTTGGCATTTGGATCTGCAATAGGTTATCCATGAGCGGGATCATAGAATCATTTGCACCACTCTCTCCCCGGAAGCTCATCGGCTTGCCGTCGTTGATACCCTCATAAACCACGCCATCTGGGAACATCGATTGCGAGGTGATGCCAAAAATGAATGTCCGGAAGCTGGTGTATGAGCGCGGCTTCGACTTGCCCCACATAGTCTCCATGACAGTGTTGACTTTCCGCATACCGCCCAAGGCGGTGCGGAGGCCCTCGTTGAACTTCTTCCGTTCCGCTGTAGGGTCCGCGTTGTTTCGGTCTCCGAGAGCGGACAAGGCCGATATAGCGCCGGCTACGACGGGTCCGGAGTTCCTGACCACTGCGAAGCTCGCGGTTAGTAATCATATTTTTAAGCGTTATATGCAAGTGTCTAAGGATTGCCAAGGGGTTTCAACACAAGATAGTCACCTTAAGGAAGCCTCTATATTATGAAAGCCCCCACAACAAGAAGAAAACGAGCTGTGAAATTACTTACTATCGACGTGCACAAGTACGAAGCCGGCCTCCGATGAGGTAGGATCCAGCCCGTGTTCAAAGGCACGAATGAGCCGCAAGTTGTCATACTCAAGGCCCCTATCCGGGTCATGAAGGCGGTAATTAAACAGTGCATAGGAACCGGCATACTCCATAAATGGCTTGAAGCCAGTGCTACATGAAGCAGTCAATAAGTATTCTTCTGTTGTATAGACATGATAGATATAATAACTTACAGCTCTGCGCATCGTGCGATAGGGCGCGACAGCTGAGCCGGCAAGAAAGACCGGGCTAGTCCATACGGCTCGCCTTTCATGAAGTTCATATGACAAGGCTCTAGGAGGTATGCCGAGGCGAGGAAGGAGTAATCACGATACAAGGCATTCATCATGGGGATGTTATCACGATACTTCTCGACCGCCTCGGTCAAGTCAGGGAGATTCTGCACCTCGTCGCCTAACTTGCCGCTGGCCAGAAGCCCGGGACGCCCCGAGCGAGTTAAGACAGGCATGCTTTGAAGCAATTCCTCAACAGCATCAAACTCCGATGGCAGCGTGACGACGGGGTCCATCCGCGGCAAGAAGCCACGTGTGGTCGACACCATGAACGCCGGCAGGGAGGTATCGGAGGGCCTCGTGTCCTCGAGGACCTCGAACGAGGTGTTGGGGATGAACATATTGGAGAAGATGGAATAGGGGTTGGTGAATTTGTAGTATTTTTTTGAGATTCGAGAATGGGAATCGTTATCTGTAAGGGAGGTTGCACTGAATTTTTTGAAAATTGAGGGGAAGATTCTACCCGTGGCCTAACCGCCAAAAATCTGCTATTATACTCTGTGGCCGGAACTGATTCCGGCCTCACCCACTGCTCGATCCCCTCATCGGGCCGGTGACGTTTCCCTTGCAAAACCCCTTAAGCCAACTACCTCCTTTACCCCCTGGCGCTAATAGCCAACTGAGTATATCTCTTCTTATGCGGCGGCCCTGGCGAAAACGTTATCACACAGTCTCGTGTAACCTTCGCCTAGTGAAGCCATCGTGATCGCGGAGGTAATAGGACTGATATCACTGGCCAAGGATTTCGTTGTCAACGCTTCAGGAAGATTGGGGTTTCCCAGCGTAAAGGGGTACGACGATATAATGGTGCTCGTGTCACCTAAGAGATCTATTGTGTTGTCATAGGCATCACCCTCATGGTGTTTCGGTGTTGTGATAGGAATAGTGGATGAATAATTAGTGAGTAATGGATTCACACTAGGCGGAGCCTAGGCCGTTGCCCAGCCCGGTGTAGACCGATGTGGCCGGAATCGTTCCGGCCACATTTGCACGTGAGCTCTCCGCGCGCCATTGTGCGACCTAACCCACAAATAATTAATCGGAAGGGCCCTAATTTGCGAAGGAGGACGGACACATATTGTTCATGTAGCTCCCCGAGAAATCTAGGAATACGGCAAGTGCCAACGTAAGCGCCGGCTGTGAAGGCTAAGCTAGCTCTTCATCCAAAAATCAACTACAGGGGTCCTAGGTGCTACAACGTATGAGAAACATGTTACCTGGTGAGACGTTATAAAGCAAAGTAGTTACCGTAGCTTTGAAGGCATACACTAGATACGTAAGACAAGCGGATAAGTGCTGAGTATACTTCATTGGAGCATTCCTCGAGGGGAGAAATAGAAGGCCTATGCTTCGAAATACACTGCTAAAACTTATCGTGAATTGCTTTCTATGAAAGTTGCCTAGATGGCAAGCAACGGAGGTTAGCCCACGGCATAGGCTTGAAGTGGTCGCGCGGCAAGTGGATGATCGCCCTCCTTCTTTGGCCGGACTGCATGTCCCCGGGAAACTCCGTCTAACCGCCTTGTCACTTAAGATTACCCAGTCCCTCATTAGCGGGAATAAGTACGCATTTATGTACGGAGAGGGGGTTGATAAAAGGGGGTATGGAGGGGAGAAACGAACCCGGGAAAGAAAGGGGGAGGGAGGATGCTCAACTCTCCTAACTACCTCCACGAGCCAGATTTGGACCCAAGTGTCAGCCTAGGACACATGACACCCGGTGCGAGGCAATTCACAGGCTTGATTGCGCTGGCCCAAAATTTCGACTAGGGAGATTGGGTAATGCGCAGATGAATACTCGATTGCCCGGTGTCCAAGGCATGCCTGCCCCCAAGTGAAATAGCGAAGCGGAAGTTGACGAAGGCCTCTTTTCATCTTCCTGACCTCACTGAGGGAGTCTTTTACTGCATCAACAATTGGTATGCAGTTGGGTTGGGGTATTATAGATTCGACAAGCGCTCCTCGCACAATGCATGCGGTAGCTTTCCCCGGCTCAGGTTTTCCGCCTGAGGAATCGACCCCCAAGTCTCGTAGGAATTCGTAACGGATACGGATGCTGTCGAGGTTTCGCATGCTTATATTGTTAGGAGTAATGATTTGGTGATGTCGCTCGGCGATTACAATAGGATCTCTTCAGAGGGAATACTCAGAGAAAAAACTCGTTTAGTGACTGCTAGACCTCAATAGTTGACTATCGTGATATGATGAGAATGCATGAAAATGTGACAACAAGGGGTGGTGTTGCAGCATGCACACGACCCGTCACAGGATGCCTCTTTGCAGCAGTCTGTGCGGCAGCCAGAACCGTGGGTAGAATAATCTGGTAGAGTAAACCTGTTCGACGACTGCGTTTCCCTGTTTTCTAGCGGGACCTAGCGTAGCTTTTCATATCACGACAACAGCTACGAACAATGAATTCCACGAAGGTTGTTGTCGATGAAGGATATCTGAGACATGAGAAGATGATTATATAATCTAACAGCCATTATATATAAACAGGTTCCCGCATTCCATCCAGCGAACCTCATATCTCCCGGCGTATTTAGTCAATGATGCCAACACGGCGACCCCGATTATAGAGAGCTGCCGTTTAGGAAGCGAAATAAATAATCCCATTTATTGATTGCGTCCAACCGTCATTCCCATATGTCCAAGGCTCAGATATAAACGCCCTTGATCCTGGTCTATATTAACTCCTTTGCTGTCCAACTGGTATAGGTATATATAAACATTAATTACACATTATGTGTCGATGACCATGCATTGCGCTAAGGCAAGCACGAAGTGGCACCGCACGGGAAAATTACCAGGCGAACACCATCAGTGCGGGGTTGAGGACGACTGGGAGGAGGAAGTGACAAGCCACCAACCAGGCGAGAGGGAAGATGGATGCGAAATAGGTGATGCGCCATTCCACCGGGAAACCGTAAATACCGGCAATGATGAGACCAACAGAGCCGAAGCAGAAGACAAAAGTTCCCTTGAAGCGTTTTATCAATCGAGGTATTTCCTCAAGGAAGTTGACCTCTTCAACTTCCTTGGCTGTCGCACCCCAAGTCATGTCGATACTAAAGAAATGGCACAGAAGCGCTTGCGATACGTGTAGCGACAAGCCGCCCAAGAAGATACTCATGACAGGGATCCATTTGATATTGTCCCAAACTACGAAACGTTAGTCTCAATGGCATATTCGACAACAGAGGAAGAAAACTTACAGGCTCCGAGCAGAGACTTCTGGTTCAAGCGGTACCGTAGGATAGCGAGCGCAAGGTTACCGAACCCGGTGAACACGACAATGACAGAAACGAAAATAGCGAAAGAGTCGAGGTAGTACTTGTCGTACAGGCCATAGAAGAAGCCGGTCAAGAAATAGTTGAAAAGGGTGATAATCCACGAGGCGCCGATGGCATAATATGTTCCGATATAACTGCAGATGGTCATCTTCTTGGGAAGGTGGATGCTAGACCCCAAGAACTTTCGGAAGAGGGGCGTGATGGGACCCCGGGTCGGCCAATACCGTAGAGGGTGGAACATTAACTCGTTGCAGCCATAAGCGTATTTTTCCCAACGCGCCAGCTCGTCGTAAACCGTCAGAGACACTCCTTCCTGGAATCCTTCACCAGTGTATGAGGCGAAACGGCAGGTATAACCGGCACATTGGAGTCGAAGGGACATGTCAAAATCCTCCGAGACGTGGGACTCGGACCAGAATTTCTCATAGCCGTCTTCATCGTGATACGAGGCAGCATCCTGCACGGCGGACCAGCGAAGCATAGCGTTATGCCCGACGAAGGGAACGGAATCGCCGATTGATACAGTGAAGGTAATGGCAGAATAGATTAGGTTGGTGAACCACTCGACACTTTAGATATATTGGTAAGTACTTGCTTAATATTAATGGAGAACATATTATTAGACTTACCCTCCTTCAAAGAACGACTCGCTGACACGCATGACACCAGAAGAGAACTGTAGGATTGCAACTTCGGGGGACTGTTCCATTTCACTGACAGCGTCTAGAAGACAATCTTCAGGTACACGGGTATCCGAGTCGATGATAAGAATATAGTCGCCGATACGGATGTTGCCTTCAGCCCAGGTCCGGCCTTCGTCTTCTTGCAAGACCTCGGCGAGGCACTGCTCATAGGCGGCGTATTCATCTTCTTGCGTCCAGGTGCCAGGTCGTTGCGTCTGCGTTAATTTGTCCTCAACACGATTACTGACCATCATGGCGTAGTTCATGTTCGACGCCTTCTTGAACTTTCCGCGACGAAGGAATGCCGGTTCGCCATTCTGAGGGTTAGGGTTGTGTCCCGGTCTAGACACCCAGCCAATGTTGTTTTCATCGTAGAACTCGCGACGGGCCTGAGCTTCTTCGGGCGAGATGAGCTGCATACCATCGTCGTTGACAAAGATATTAGCGGAGCCGCCTTGAAGTTCGTACGTCGATATGCACTGTTTGAGAGACTGCACGGTTGGCATGATGACAGCTTTTAGACCTTCCTTATAGACTGGCATTTGAATGGTAACATGTGGCAGCGTATGGTGCTCGCGATCAAGTCGCTTGGGCGGAGCTCCGGAGTAATATTTGCTGTTTCTGGCGACGGCACTAATAGGACCAAAGATTTCGAAAAAGTTTATGATGATAGTCTGGAAAAAGAAGTAGCCAACCCATAGTTGAAGAGGACTGACTGCTATGAGTGCTAGTCGAACGTATGAACCATCGGTCGAAAGCTCGAAGGCGAGGGATCTGTAACCAATGCCCAAGGTGGAGATGGATAAAGCTATGGTGAGTGCCACGGTAAGAGCACTGGTCAGCTTTACTCGCCTGTCTGGTGCGTCGGCAGCAGATTCAAGGTCGACCGGCGTGATATCTACTTCGCCAACTGCGATCTTTTCACCTTTCTCGTCTGCCTCGTCCTCTTCCTCATCCCCGGTGCCCCAGATCATCCTCATGAGTTGACGCTCTAAAGCTTCTGCCCTAGCAAGCACTTTCTTAGGTTCGTCATCCCAAACGATCAGGATTTGAAGATCTTGAATGAATGCGGCAAAGTGATGCTTTTGGCAACGAGGTAGCTCTCGCATACTTGGTAGCACTTGCAAGCGCAAGCCGTCTGGCAACGGAATGTATTCGTAAGTCGTCCGTCTTGAGGCTAAAATAACGTTGATTACTCTTGTATTGACAGTCATCGCACACTATGACGGTGTTAGCAGTTATAGATTCATAAAATACAGCATCGGCAAAAATTACATACCCTAACATTCAGTTCCATCGCCATATCGTATAGGCTATACTTCATGTCTTGAAGCTGCGGCGGACAGCATGCATAGTTGTTCCTCCCCTTCTTCAGCACAACACCCTCACCTGGCAAGATACCCGTCGCATATTGTCTTTCCAACTGCTGTTGGTAGAGCCAACTGCACATAACATCGGCCTTAACATCAATAAGGCTTTCGCGAGCATTTCGAAAATCACCAGTGGGGTATAATGAAGCGCGATAGGTCGAACCAGGTCGCGATCCCATGGGGGTTCTAAGCATCGGTGTGCCGGGGATGGAGAAATTGGGCGTAGGGGCGGGTGCGGGCCCGCCATCACTGAGGTGCTTCAAGCTGGTCTCATTGACCTCAATAACCTCCGACTTCTTCTTGCCATGGCCTTTCTTCTCCTCCTCCTCTTTGCCCTTGCCCGGAGCGAAGTACGACTTGAGGAAGCTCATGGCGACGATTAGCCGTGGAGAGAACGAAGAAGAAAAGAAAGTTTCAAACGAGTGGCTACGTCTTCGTTCTCTATCCTGGCCGCCACTAGTAAACGGGAGAAAACGAAGTAAAGAGAAGCGGCAGTGGTATTAATTATGAAGGGGGCCGGGGGTAGGTAAATGAGTTTAGGGCCCCAAACAAATGCCTGGGCAGGGCCTGGGCAGGACAACACGATTAAGACGAATCGGACAGGACGGTTATCTAAGGCCCTTCCCCCTGCGCCCAGCTGCACAACGCTATCAGTTCTCGGCTGGGCACTCCAGCCGCACCAGACATCTGTAGCGACGCTACGCTATGTTGTATTGGCATCAAAAATGCGTTAGCTGACAGAGCGAATATAGATGTGTACATTGTCGCGTGGGTCGACCGGCGCCTCGACTGGCCGGGTACCTGAGCCCAACAGCCACCAAGATATGCGCTGACCTCTCAAGTGGCGCGAAAAGCCGAGAACTAACCCACCCCCTTGTTCGGAGACGATACCTAGATGGATGAAGTACCGCCAATATTTGCACAGCTTAGGGTACTTCGTAAGAAAACTTCCGATGCACAACGGTTCGTTTGCTAGCGCGGTGGGTTGTGCGCTACACTCACCACGCTGCCTGAGAATTACCCATGCGGTAAACGGCATCAATATTGTTTTGTAGAGCACTATAACTAGATAGCGTCGACTGCCTAGACTGTGTAGGTAGGTACTTATGTAGATTGGGCAACTGATGGATCGATCCTTTCAAGATCGAGGCCTAGCGGCTAGCCACGCGATGCCAATAATGGCATAGACAGTCTACCATTTGGTATCTAGGCAAATCCACATGGGCGTAAACCGCCGCTGGTTCAGGTAATGCTCTGGATACCCCTTGCCCTTGTTGATGTGCTGCCATGTACAAGCAGTGTAGAAGTTCGGATCTTACAGTAGAGCTGGTCCTACCCAGAAATAATGAATAACATATATATGGTAAGCCTGCCATTATGTGACGTATCGTTCTTCTTTCTTTCTTCACCTCAAGCGTAGCTGATACAACTGTGATGCAATACAGGTATCGAATAGATCTATATAGCTACACTAAGGAACCTGACGAATTCATACGCTAGAAAAAAAAAAGTTACTCGTATCTGTTTTTCACTAGCTTAGGACGGCGAGATCGTCCGCCTCGTACAGCTCACAGCAGTAGTGCACATATCTAGTATATCTACGTGTCCGTGTAAGCTGAGAATAGCTCTGCATGATACGATGCAAGCCACAGGACGAAATGTCCTGCAGATAACGGGCGAGAATGACCTTACCTTGCATCATATTATCAGCGATGAAAACAGTTTACAGCAGGTGGTAGTGTAGTTAGTCAGTTACAGCAGGCGACAGTAGGAACGGGCGTGGGATTGAACAGCCACCAGGACGTGAGCTGAAACCGTAGCGAGAACAGAGGGAAAATTGAAAAATTGATCGCGAAAGAGGTCTACTTAGTTGGGAGACTAAAGGCGAGACTCGTTGAGCGCCACGCTACTAGCCGAGCTGACCGTGTCAAGTGGAGAATATCGAAAAAAGTGATGGAAGATTCTCTTAGCGCCCGCATCCAGACCGCCTTGGCCTTTTTTTTATTACACTACCTACACTATACTATATAGTGCACTGCAGCCGCATCTCTAGTGTATGATCATGATGACGACGATGATGGTGTGCAAAGCAACACATGTGACGATTTCTCAGTGTCGGGCGGCTTGCTATATATCGCAAATGTGTTGGCTTCGAGTTGGCTCCTGGTCAACCGAAGCGAGAGGGTTAAAAGAAATAATAGTTAAATTCAAGGAGACCTAAAAGGAAGCGGAGCGGCAGTGGGATGTAGGTTGCAGTAGGGTGGGTTCGTGAATACGAGAGATGACACTCCTTGCATGAAGTCTGAGGCCGCTTTCCGATAACCCTCTACAGTAGCAACCCCCCATATATTGCCGTGCACCGATACGACGATGATATCACGGTAATCCATTCCGCACACAGCAACATCGACAACAACAACCCTCCGCACACTAGATAGGAGAGCTGGCCAGTACACGAAAGAGAAAAAAAAGACCCGTAAGCGAAAATAATCTAGATAGGTAGTGTGCTATCTATTCGCAGTGGAGTCACTAAGTGACCTGACCTTTATCAAAAAGCCAACACAATCTAGCGCGGCATTTGGCGTCCCCGCCGAATGTACAGTACTATGTAGATAGGTAGATCCGGACAATGTGGGTTGGGAGGGAGGAACTATAGTAGGTTGCACTATAGACTATGGCAGGTAGTGCAGATCATTGCGATCAATTGCAAGGGCAGGAAACTAAGGGCAAATCCACGAACATGCAAAGAAAATAAAAATAAATCCTGCCACGACTCCTGCGCGGCTGACCAGCTCACTACTATATACATACTAGTCCGCGCCTGGCGCGTTCTCTTGGGGACTGGCCGTGCCTAGATTTTATCAACTACTATGTAGCTGAGGGCGTGTACGGCTCGCCCGGTCCCCTGGGACGCGGGAGAGTCCAGGAGTGGGGGGGGAAGGACCTTGGGCCGGTGACGAGTGAATGCCCGGTATGATATGCTGGGATGAGAAGATGCGAGGTCATACTGCGCGATAAATCGTCTCCATAGTATACAGGCAGCAGGCTACGAAACCATCACTCGGTGCTGTTGACCACGGTTCGTTTTAATACTACCTACGGACTCTCCCCAAATCTGCACCTACCGTGTATAACTTGATCACGAACCGTCCGTTCGGCACACTTACCGACTAATTACGACAACAACAGTGAACAGGTGGACAACAGGTCTCGGATTGGGGGGGGTGTAACCGATGTTGGTGTTGGATTCATTATCCCAAGGCGTTACTGTCCCGTACGGACACGCCTCACGATCGGAGCTTGTTGGCAAATCGAGTATTTCCGTCAGGTGCAGATGCAGAGTAGATGTCGCTTTTATCTTTTATCATAGAGGCTTGGACGCATGTCCCTTCGATTACGATTACCTGTTTACGTGGTGCCTATTGACTTCGCTCAACCCCACTAGTTCGGGTCAGGTCCAAGACAGATACTGTAGATATCTATAAGTAGGCACTTTACCCATCGAAGAATGGTCGTATACTTCTATGCATATATTTATCAGAATACCACCTTACACCCATGGTACCAACACCAAACCCCTTGCCTCATGTTGAGTAGAATACCAACCGCTATCTGTGTCTCAGTGACCGCAGCGATCCTCGGTCACCAGTACTCACGGTCTTGTGATTCATGCTTGCGTAGTAAGAAGAGGTGTTATAGATACCACCCACCGAACGCATTTATAATAAATTATTTCTCGTGGTATCTTGCATGTCGCGTCACCGGGTTCGCTGCAAACCTGGTTCCCCGAGGATGCTGTGTCCCCCTCCTCCAGCTTGGATGTGTATATCGTGCAACAGAGACTGGGATATGACGCATGGCCGCCGCCCAACTACTGCCCGTTAAACCTGGATCAAAGCAGAGTCCCATTTAAGATAGGTAGATTGGCGGTTAAGTTCGTACGCCCCGTTTAAGTAGCCTCAAGAACGCATGCTGTGTACTAGTATTATATGATGCAGCTCTAAATATCGCTACCTAGTCAAGCGGCTTCCTGCATTACACACACTCTCATTTCATCGGCGATACTGATAGTGGTGTAACAGGGCCCGTCCGAGAGACTGCCGAATGTCTTGACAAGATTGATTGCTCGGAAGGAGGGACAATCATGTTCTGAGCGGCAGCTATGTACTAACACTGTACAAATTGTGCAGTCTTCATAGGTCTTGTCAAGGGGTTGGCAGACATCGTCTTCATAGCCATAATGTTGACCGTCGAATATACTCTCGTGCTCTTGCTACGGTCGTTTAGAAATTCCCTGAGACTCCTTTGGGCGCGTGAAACGTTAGAAGACATGGTGACGGGTACCGACACCTTGTGTAATACCATGTATATGAGGTGAAGAAAATAACAGAAAGGCCAACGAATTACATTTGGGATTTGATTACCAAGCAGTTTTGTCTCCCTCGAGTTCAGTATATGCGGCCAACACTTACACAAACTTCGGTGGACGGTGAGGTAGATCTGCAAAGTCTGTAGATCAACGATTGTCTCCCGAGTTCGGCCTCTGCTGATCTCTAGGATACCAGAATGCATCGCCAAGCGTCTACCAAACAGTATACTGAGCAACCTCGACCTACCCGGGCAGTGTCCGGTACTGGCAAGTTTTCGCGGGGTGTACATTAGCATGGGGGGACACTTACTGCATGTGTGGCGAAACCGGATGGATATACCTAGGTATACTAAAATATGATAGAATAGAAAAAAAAAGGGATATGGATATGTACAACACCAAGGATTCGCTGGTCGTCACCGACCCAACTACTAGTTTGGCCCTCTCTGGCTTATCAAAGGAGAGCGGACGGGATCCTGAGTTTTCCAGAGGGTATGGTCGTACATGAGAGATTCAATCCATCATTTGGGTTTATCATGACTTGGCCGGTTGACGGAAGACGTTTGATACATCGGGAAGTAAGTCGGATAAGAGTGCTCTAGAATCAAGGGCGGTACGCTGAAAGATGGAACTGAATGTACCAACTCTAGATAAGCCACAGGTGGATGTACATACCTAGTGTGGTAAACAGACGGAGATGCACACTATTGGTCATTCCCATGTCCTGATTAGATATATATGAAGCATTATACATAGCGGGACTCAGTTCCGGCCATTTTATAAGCTGTCAGCGGTATTTATGATATGCCGAGCACTGATGAAACGTTTATCTGCGTTATTAGATACACTGTATTCATTGATTTGGGGCAATCAATGATTTCCGCAAAACTTGGTCCGATATTTAGTTGCCAATACAGCTGATATACACCGCCGGACTCCCCTATCTTTGTCCTCGGTAGGCTTAACTATATGCGGAAGTGTACGTAGGTCACAGGGAGGTGTCTTAGTGTACTAGCGTATGTAGAACACCCAGGATAGCATGAAGAAACCCGAGCTTCCAGTGTATGTGTCGCCGTAGGTATACCATTGAATTAAGTACAGACTTGGAAATACACGGGATCGTCAAGTCAGCATCAAGTTTGCCACATTGAGTTGGAGCGTTGGAGCGTTGGAGCGTTGGAAGTTTCGAATATCGCATATATACCAGTATATACCTAAGCTGTTAGAGCGTTGCATGAGGGGAAATGCTGTACTGAGACTGGGAGTAGGTAGGGAGTGGGAGTGGGGGGCTCATCGTCATTGTGGAGGCGAATTGAAAAACCCCCGACGAGAAAGACCCTGATAAAGTTCAAAAAAGTACACTACCTAATACAGGCTGTCAGGTACAGCTGAAAAAGAAACATCAATTCAAGACAGGCTGCTCCCCTTAAGAGCCTTAAGAGGGACGAACAGTGGTCAAAAGCCGTATCAACGGCCTACGGTATTGATTGGTGCCACTGGGAGTGCCAATTGGTAAGTGGTAGGTGTGCCGCCTGTCAGCCTGTTTAGACATATTGAGGTAAAGCAGTGGAGATCGTGAAGACCTTGTCTCTGCAGCTGCAGCATCAGCACTTATGCCTTGGGTCTTCTGACATCATTCTCCATCTTTCATGACTCTATCTCTGCAGATTCCACGGCAGACAGAACGTAAAAAAACCACCTCTTCTTGCTTACGTCGCAATCGTCGTAGCCCACTGACCGCCAGCCACCGTGTATGTGCTCAGTACAATCCAGTGCCGTCCAGTGTACCATTCGACCGACCAAGCATTCGTTCGCTTTCCATTCAGGAGTTTGTTCTTTATCCAGCTGACCTCTCCCCTCGTGTCGCGTGTCTATCACCCTTTCTCGAACGATCGGCCCTCGTTGTACGGCTAGCTAGCTAAAGCTTCATTCCCCAGCCAGCCAGATCCATCCTACACATATTTCCAATTGCAGGAATTGGGATCGCAGACGAGTTTGAGATTGCTTAACGCCAGTTCTACTCGAGAGACTCACGAGCAATTACTACACCGCCAGTCACCGACATTGAACCCAATTTGTTCGAGCAAGACTTCAATCAATCAGAATGTCCGACGTACTCGCACCCGGTCTGACCAGAGCTCGCCGCTCCGATTCCAGCTCTACTAACGATGACTTAAACATCTTTCAAGACGCGAAAACCTATTATGCCTCCGAAGCCCGACATACAGATCGCTATCACAAGCGGCATAGTACACACTCCTTCGTATGGTTGTATCCTATGTTATCATACTTTGTGGGCTCCGGATTCCTGACACAATCCATAGAATAGCTTCCGTTGGGAAATGGAACGCCTGGGTCTCCAAGGTAGACACAGGCGTGGCAGTCACGGTAATCCCGGCCTTCGGTGAATAGAGTCGTCCTGTCAATGGCTAACTAAACCCCCCTTTAGATGAGGCTAGTACACCACAATCGCGCCAGTTCCTGATCGATGTTGATCACACGCTCGAGAGCCTTCGTGCCCAAGAAGATACTGATAACAATATGCAAATTACGATTGAAGACACTGGTCCCAAGGTAAGCAGCATCTTTAGCCTTGGGAAGTTTCAGGCTCAAACACTAACCGGTCATATCAGGTGCTGTCACTAGGAACTGCCGCCTCGGGAGGCTTTCATCGTTTCGACATTCGAGGGACATACATGTTGTCTAATCTCCTACAAGAGTTATCTTTGGCCCAAGAATACGGACGAAAGCGGATTATTCTGGATATTGGTCGCCTCAATGAGAATCCCGTAAGCCGCTTATCTCGACTTATCAAGAATCAATTCTGGGAAGGCTTGACCCGTCGTATTGACGCTTCGAGTATCGAAGTTGCTGCCAAAGACAAGAAAGACTGGACGGATGACCCGCGGCCGCGGATATACGTCCCAAGGGGGGCTCCGGAGCAGTATGAATACTATCTCAAACTTGCCCGCGAGAGGCCAGAGGTTCGATTAGACGTCCAATTACTCCCAGAAATCATCACAGCAGATGTGGTACGAGACTTGAATGATAGTCCTGGCCCTGGCCTATTGGCTACTGCCATGGAAGAATATATCGATCCGAATACGGGGGAGAAAACGCTCAAGGGCCTGCCCTTCGTTGTACCCGGAGGAAGATTCAACGAGCTATACGGCTGGGATAGTTACATGGAATCCCTGGGGCTTCTTATTAACGACAAGGTCTACCTGGCCAAATCAATGGTTCAAAACTTTTGCTTCTGTATCAAGCACTACGGTAAAATTCTGAATGCGACCAGATCTTATTACCTCACAAGATCGCAGCCACCATTTCTAACAGATATGGCATTACGAGTATACGAGAAGATTCAACATCAGCCAGGCGCAAAAGATTTCCTTAAAGAAGCCTTGTTCGCCGCAATCAAAGAGTATTACACCGTATGGATGGCTGAGCCTAGGTTCGATCCAAAAACGGGCTTGTCTAGGTATCGACCTGAAGGGCGCGGTGTTCCTCCTGAGACCGAAGCAAGCCACTTCGTCCATATTTTGGAGCCGTACACGAAAAAGTACAACATGAGCTTTAAGGAATTTGTGAGAGCTTATAACCACGGTGAAATCAGTGAGCCAGATCTGGATGAGTATTTCTTACATGACCGAGCGGTACGAGAATCAGGACATGACACATCTTACCGACTGGAAAAGGTGTGCGCAAACCTCGCCACGATTGACCTAAATTCCCTGTTGTATAAGTATGAGATGGACATCGCTCGTACTATTCGCAATGTTTTTGGCGACTGCCTCAAGATCCCCGCTGAGTGGTGTGGCGGATCAATGGACCCTGGTCAAGTTGAAACTTCAATGATCTGGGACCGCCGCTGGAAACGACGCCGCGCTGCCATCAATAGGTACTGCTGGAATGAGGAGCAGGGGATGTATTTTGACTACGACACTGTGAAACAGGAGCAATGCACGTACGAATCATGCACCACTTTCTGGCCCTTATGGGCTGGTGTGTCGGATCCCGGAAGGGCGGCAAAAGTGGTAACTAATGCTGTTCCCAAATTCGAAGCATACGGTGGTTTGCTGTCCGGGACGGAAAAATCCCGCGGAGAGGTCAGCCTAGAGAGACCAAATCGACAGTGGGATTACCCGTATGGATGGGCACCGCAGCAGATGCTTGCTTGGACAGGACTTTACCGCTATGGATATGCGGACCTTGCGCAAAAGCTTGCATATAAGTGGTTATTTATGATTACCAAGGCCTTCTTCGATTTCAATGGTGTTGTCGTAGAGAAATA
The DNA here is from genome assembly GCA_037356035.1 of Xylaria sp. Z50. Lineage (NCBI taxonomy): Eukaryota > Fungi > Ascomycota > Sordariomycetes > Xylariales > Xylariaceae > Xylaria > Xylaria sp. Z50. Next base: position 211,290 of record JBAWJU010000026.1, read on the forward strand.
CGACGTCACACGTCCAGTCGACCCTCATCGCGTAGACGCCGAGTACGGTAATCAGGGACTAGACTTCAAGGGCGTCGCAAAAGAAGGGTAAGTTGGTTTTGTTTTACTCGTTTAGTGTTCGCTTTTGGTCCTAACATTGGTTGTACAGTTTTGGCTGGGTTAACGCCAGCTACGTCTATGGCCTTCAGTTTATCAACACGGACATGAAGCGAGCGCTTGGCACTGTCACACCCTATGAAACATACGAGAAAGCTCTACGAGCAAGAGAAGAGAGGTTCTTCGAGGACGCGGCGTGATTCAACATATGGTATCCGTAGCCCCTTCCCAGAAGGGTCCTTGCCAGTAGGAAAGCCGGCTTTAAGGAGAGTATACAGAATGATTCCGGCATTTCTGAATTGTCTAGGTTTGGACAGGGGCTAGATGGGCTAGACTTGGGGAAACTAATTGTAGGTGTGCATTCTGTACTGCATGTCAATCAGGTGATATAGCTCCCCGTTTCATGCTAGCATATTTTGTCCAGTATGAGGCATCAAAAATAGCTTCAAGTAAGGGGGTGTGTATTATTAACCTATTTACGTGGCCTGTCGTGTCAATAATTAAATATATCCTTCGTTTGCCTCTAATTCGGACGTTTTCATCATTCTGCCCACCGGACGCCTAAATCACCCTCAAGCTCAAGACCTTGAATCTCCTTTTCGACGCTAGTCACTGCCGCGATCAGATCGTCGAATCCGCAAGTATGTTCATTGACTACGAGCTCCTCAAGCTCTTCCACCTCCTCCGGTGCCCTATATCCTCCCCACCCATCTGGCACCTGTACTTGCTTCTTGACCTTCATCTTCCCCCTCTTCTCTTTTGTCTTGGGCGCCTTCTTGGGGGCACCCCAGAATTCGAACGGGTTCGGACCAGGCTCGTCGCTTCCGCTCACTTTCGAATACCACTCGGGGACCTTCAGGCCCCGCATCGCCTCAACCGCGCAGCTGACGCTCATCCCTTCGTACGGCTTCGTCGGGCGCAGCCGCGGAAAGGAGTGGGCGCGCATTTGCCGGACTAGTGTACCTAGTAGGATAGCGTCACACTCGACGGAGCATGTCTTTCGCTCGATCAGGAGGTCCATGTGGTCGTAAATGCAGGCGAAGATCTTCCCGAGGTGAAGCTGCCGCCGCTGATCGATCACGTCTGGGGGGCGTGGGGGTTAGAAATCTAGCTTCGTCTATAGGGGTGAGTAAGTGGGGTGCTTACCGTAGGCTTGGGATAGGATGGGCAATTCGAGAGAAGGCGGCACGTTCAGCTTCTGGATGATGGCGACGCGCGTCCACTGCTTGAAGATCTCGGCGTGCTGGAAGACGCCGGCGACGGAGATCCAGGCGTCCCAGTCGGCGCGCGACGACGAGTCCGTCGGGCCCTGCAGGCGGGCGATCCAGATGCTGACCCAGAGCTCCATGACCTCGTGGCAGGACAGGTAGTCCACCACGCGCGAGATCTGCGCCAGCATGCCGAGGTCGACGGCCCGCGGCACGCGGCGGTTGAGCCCGTGGATGACGCTCAGGATGGCGGACACCGCGCTCACGTCGAACCCGGAGAAGGTCCAGTGGAGAAGTCCGTCGGCGTGGACCTCGTTCGCCTCGCGCCACGGCCCGGCCATCATCGTCTTGACGTACGTGGAGGCCAGGGAAAGATGTTTCGAAGAGGCCTTGAACCGCCATTGATCTTCCCCCTGCGTCGTTGGTGTGTCGGGGTGCTGCCCCCCGTTTTGGACGGCCTCTGGAGTTGCCGCATCTTCTGGTGCCGGTTCTTCTGTGGCTGTTTCTGTGGCTGTTTCTTCTACTGCGGCTGGTTCTTCGGGCTCGGGTGGTCCTGGTTCTGGTGCGGCTTCTTGTGATTCAGCCTCGCCAGGATTTCCCGCAGGCTTCTCGAGGAGCTTCGCAGGTACGATGACGAAGATGTCGCCATCTGGGTCTAACACAACTTCATGCACCGCCATCTCTGCTCGCGATCTCGAAGATCTATTCCAAGTGAAGTTGCTACTAAATTTGAAAGAGAGAAAATGTGCGCGGCGGATCTAGGCATATTGGGTTGGGCGTCGTTGCAGCCTGATGTGTGAGCGACGTGTTGGCAAGGTGCATGTTGTTATTGTTGTTGTTGGTTCGCCGACCGCCACCTAAGCTTGCAGCTACACACATCCATTGATTGCTACGTTCTGGTGGTGGTTAGAAAATTGGAGATATTAGGTGAGGAAAGTCCAGCATTTGCACCATTCATCAAGAGTATAGCAGCGAATGCAGAATGTGCTGCTGCCACGTGTTAGGGCCAAAAAAAACAAGGCTTATGGGTTGTTCACGGCGTATGATCATTCTAGTCCACTTAGAATCGATGATGTGACACACCCGAATCTATCCCGCTCTCAGAATTATATTGATGACTATCCTTCTATTAAAATTAATTTTATCAATTCCTTTTTCGCTATTCTGCTCGCTGGATACTGAAGTCATATTATAAATCAAGGCCTTCGACCTCTTCTGCTACCCTCTTCACTTGGACGATTAGTCCGTTGAGTGCGTGATAAAACTCAAAAGGTTCCCCCATGATATCATTGCGAACAGGCATCGGTGTCAAGACAGATTCGAGGCTGTCGGAGTAGCCGGAGGGGCCTTTATGAATAGGCTCTTGACCTAGCACGAGAAAACCGGCGTGCGGTATCGTAGCGATTCTCGCGACCACCCCGGTAATATTCAACCCTTGGTAAGGGCTTTTTGGGCGAGGCATGAGGGAATTCATGTGCATGTGCTTTATGAAAATTCCGAGATTGTCTTTAGCATGTTAAATTAGTTATTGCTTTCCTAGGCACCATTTCAGAGGTTTCGAGGGGAGAAGAGAGATGTATGTACTACTCACGGGCTTCACCCTCGTAAGAACACAGGGTGCTATCAATTAAACTGTCCACAAACTCATATAAATGTTCAAATATTTTATCGAGTTTGGATATTCTGCTTCGGGCGATGTCATCTACGCGTCGATAGTTAGAAGACAAAGAGTCTCGATCTATCGGAGTACTGAGCACTCACTGATAACCTGTGGTATAGGCGGCGTGTCATAGTCATTGCGGTATCCTAGAATAGCCTGACGCGTGCAGCGTTTGAAGATCTTGTCTTCGTGGAATGCCCCGGCGATGCGGATCCAGGTCAACAATTTATCACCGTACGACTCTGGGATTTCGTCTTCAAGATGGGGAATCCAACTCTTGGCAGGGACTTCCATGACCTCGTAGCACCCAAAGTAATCAACCACACGCGCGACTTCAGCCAAAGAATCAAGATCCAGCTCTCTAGGGACCTCGTTATTCCTGCCGTGCATAATGTTTAGAACAATGAGCATTGCTTCCGGTGTGAATTCTTCGACTACCCAACACCACAGTTCCTCGCCAACGGGGGGAATGACCTCGAGACACGCTTCGTCTAGCATGTCCTCGAAATTTGCGGAAAGCATTGCTATGCGTTGCAAGGAAACTTTGTAATGCCATCCTTTCGGGTAATCAGCATGCGGGTGTTCGAGTTCAGTTCCTTCGTCACTATCTAGCATTGCCGACACTGTTTTGAAACTATTAATTTGAGACCCAAGGAATCCAGGCTCATTGAGAGGCTCACCGAGAGGCTCTGCGCCGGTACCACTGTTAGGGTCCTCATGATCCTGGCCTCTAGAGTTACATAAAATAAGTCGAAGTTTACCATATGGATCTATAACTATACTCGTTTCTGCCATATTTGTGCGCAATTATACGATCGCAACTGAGTTATTTATGCGTTTGAGCCGATGTCTGTAAACATGTAGATGAACCCATGATTGCAGGTCGAGCACGGCCTAGCAGGCGAATACGTGCCATACTGAGCATTACATATTGTTGATCACTGGAAGGTAGTATGGTTAGCAACTAGGTGTGCGGGTTACTTGCCAATATATATATTTCGTTGATGCTTAGACTACATCTAGGTTAGATGGGTGGACAGAAGGTGCCTATACGCAGATGATACCAGATGAGCGAATGAGGTCAGTACGCCGTACAATTCGAAGTTGCATGCTGAGAAAGACGGGTTTAGAGGTCGGCTACGGTGTCCGCTTGGGATGACGCCTAATTATAAAAAGGGAAGGGTAATCGTCCCTTCGCCAACTAAGATAGCCTTATGACGTTCGTCGGGAGGCTATGTGTGATAAATCGCAAAGCCATCATAGGACTTCATCCTAACTCTACCAAGGTTCATCACTGTCGATATTGTAGAGGCTAGGGAGGCCGAAGATATTTTATCATCTCACCTAGGTGTACGGGTTAATGCTAGAAGGAGGTCTGACTCATAAACTTGCCAACCTCTCAATGCAATTGAATGCCACTCCGACCACGGCCAGCACGGCTAAGCAATGTAGGTAGTCCAAGCATAATGACTGACTATGACTCGTTTCGTTTCGGTTCGGTTCAATCACTGGAAACTTTAAACCGAACTAGAAGCTTTGACAAGCGAAAAAGTGACAGAAGTCGTCATGCATGTGGCCTTTAAGCCGAGGCACCTAGGTTAGGTACCTCAGGTAGGAGTGGCAAGAGAAAGCGAAGGCATAGTGGAGTGTAGGGTCGGAAAAATGTGCCGGCAGTGCCCGGGTTCTATCCGGGGAAGTACCCAACTACGTAATGTGCCTAATGTAGGTACCAGTGTACATATGAGGTAGATTACCTACAAGCAGTGTAGTATTGTAAAATACTGCTATAGTAGATGGTATATTAGATGGTATAGTAGATACACGAATGATATAGTGTAGATAAGTAGGGTGTGATAGGTAGTATCTACCATACCACTTCCGCTAATACATAGTAGCCCGCTCCAATTTTCACATGCTAACAACAAATCAAGCAGGGTGGGCTTTACCCTACAAGACCTATTGTACACTAGCTACCATAGCTGCTGCGCTTGTCGTGGATTCGAGAGGAAAATCAGGAAAACATAAATACGAAAAAGAATTGAATGGATGATAGTATCTATTCTCTATTTTTATACTCTCGCTTCAAATAACAATGCTCTATCCATCAGCATTATCGATGGACTCCAATATGGCGGTGTTAACTTGTAGACTAGCACTCACTGCGTCATCGTCATCGTTTGCCCAGGATCCCTGCGACCGGGCCTTATACACTAGTCCTCATAACGATTAGATCTTGCTTCAGCTTGGGAACTGCGGGGGAAGACTCCATAATGAACCCTCGCTTGGCATAGCCTCGTTAGAGGTCTCAGGAAACCAGCTTCCACGCTTTTCCTGTCTAGCTCGGTAGACTGGCGAATCACGGCTTTCTCTCAGCCCAACAAGTGCATCTGAGTCCACCAAGTCCACCGCGCCTAGGCCTGCCAGGAACTCCCTTTGAGCCGAATGGAGAATGATCGAGTCTAGACGTCAAGTCAGAAGCCGCGTCGCGTGCTTTCCCGAGGCCATATTCTGATCGCCGCGCCGGCCACATGCACTTATCGACCTATGACAGCGAGAGAAAGAGGCGGGAGATACCACCATCGCCCGCCCCTTTCACGAGCAACAGCACGTACCGCCGGTCCGTGGTAACATTGACGCACCCGCTTGGCCGCTTGGCCGATTTCCGCCGAGCTATGACTTCTTCCTCTGGTACATGGGTGTGCAATGACTAGGTCTAGCCGGGTCACGTTCCATGGAGAACGGTGTAGAGGATCAATGATCAATGATAGTAGAGAGAGTCTGGGGGGATAGCTAGTGTTTAAAGCTCTTCCTTAGATTCCATAAGACAGGAGCTATGATCTCCAATCTTTGTCCTTTGAAGTTTTCCTTTCATTCCAGCCTATCTTCTTACGTGATACCCACCACATTCCAACGCCTTAGACTGGCACATTCTTGTTTTCTAGCAGAGGGGCGCATTATTCCTGGACTTGAACTAGACCCTAGCGGCTTCACAGCTACATCAAAGACCCATCGCACATATCCAGATATTCACCATGGCGTCGAATAACATGATTAACACGGCCGTCGACCCGAATATCGAAGACGAGCTTTTTGCCCAAGAGGTTGAGGCTGTAAAGAGGTGGTGGAGTGACTCTAGATGGAGATACACCAAGCGGCCATTCACAGCCGAACAGATCGTTTCAAAGCGAGGACACCTTCAAGTCCAGTACCCGAGCAATGCGCAGTCTAAGAAGCTATGGAATATCCTTGAGAACAGGTTCAAGGTAGATAAATTGGATAAACTCATTTCTATATCCTCGTGTACTGATCACCATGTAGAACCGTGATGCTAGCTACACCTATGGCTGTTTAGAACCGACAGCCATTACACAAATGGCCAAGTATCTAGATACTATTTACGTTTCAGGCTGGCAGTCATCGTCTACTGCATCATCGTCTGACGAGCCTGGCCCTGATCTAGCTGACTACCCCTATGTAAGTAAGATAATGAATATGCTCGTCCTAACTAAAGCTGACTAGCAAGACCACTGTTCCAAACAAAGTGAAGCATCTTTTTATGGCACAGCTATTCCACGACCGCAAGCAACGTCAAGAACGTCTTAGCACACCTAAAGCCCTGCGATCGCAAGTCGCTAACATCGATTACCTCCGCCCGATCATTGCCGATGCCGATACGGGCCACGGCGGTCTCACAGCCGTAATGAAGCTCACGAAGCTCTTCATAGAGCAGGGCGCCGCTGGTATCCACATCGAGGATCAAGCTCCGGGCACGAAGAAGTGCGGACACATGGCTGGCAAGGTTCTTGTACCCATCAGCGAGCACATCAACCGACTTGTCGCCATCCGTGCGCAGGCCGACATCATGGGTACGGATCTTCTAGCTATTGCTCGTACCGACGCCGAGGCAGCGACGCTCATCACAACAACGATCGACCCGAGAGACCATGCCTTCATCATCGGGTCTACAAACCCTAACCTCCAGCCGCTGAACGATCTCATGATTGCCGCAGAGCGAGCTGGAAAGACTGGCGAACAACTGCAAGCTATCGAAGATGCGTGGTTGAAAGAGGCAAACCTAAAGCGCTTCGACGAGGCGGTCATAGATGCCATCACGGCTTCTCGATCTCTAACCGGTGATAAGAAAGCATTGGTACAGCAATACCTCGCACAGGCAAAGGGAAAGAGTAACCCCGAGGCTCGCGCTATCGCCCACGGGATCCTCGGCACAGACATCTTTTTCGATTGGGACGCTCCACGCGTGCGTGAGGGATACTACAGATTGAAGGGAGGCTGTGACTGCGCTATCAATCGCGCTATTGCTTACGCGCCGTACTGCGACGCCATCTGGATGGAGAGCAAGCTTCCCGATTACAATCAAGCGAAGGAGTTTGCGGACGGAGTTCACGCCGTCTGGCCGGAGCAGAAGTGAGTATCCTCTTTTATAACCCTTCCTGTCGTTTATTCGGTTCCTTTCTCGCCTCTCCGAACTATCCTCAGAATTCACACCAGAATAATACTAATTGGCCTCCGACTTTAGACTAGCTTACAACCTTTCGCCCTCATTCAACTGGAAGGCGGCGATGCCTCGTGAAGAACAAGAGACGTACATTCGGCGGCTGGCCGGACTGGGATACTGCTGGCAATTTATTACGCTCGCGGGTCTGCACACAACCGCCCTAGCGGCCGATCGCTTCGCCGCGGCGTACGCGAAGAACGGCATGCGCGCGTACGGCGAGCTCGTCCAGGAGCCCGAGATGGACGCCGGCGTCGACGTTGTCAAGCACCAGAAGTGGAGTGGTGCCACCTACGTTGATGAGCTTCAGAAGATGGTCACTGGCGGTATCAGCTCCACCGCTGCCATGGGCAAGGGTGTCACAGAGGACCAGTTCCATTGATCTTACTGATTGATTGGCCTTTTCTAGATATTTATGATTGTGATGTGTGAGACTAATTGGGATTAAGTGCTAAACTGGAGTGGCGATAAAAGTTCGAGCAGCTCTAGACGGATGCATATACGACTTGTATTGTATAGTGATAGGGCAACGATGTTGGATACATCGGTACTGCGGTAAATAACTGCTGCAAATAAGTCATGATAGCTTATGTTAAATTTTTAAGTTTTTTCTTTTCAAACAAAAAAAAACCCGTCCCTCGTTCTACCGTTGAACAAGTGGTAAGGGGTGGTGATGATAAGCATACAAGTTTAGGTTAGGCGGCTAGATCTAAAGTCTCCCAAGCCCCTTGTTCTAGATGTCCATCAATCTGAAAGACTGTCTAGACCTAGTACTAGATATGTCCGACCGTTGCGTGATTTCAAATTTCCGTTTACCCGTTCCCAGTTAAATCCCTCATGCACACATATCAAATCCCAAGACCTGTCGCCAATCCCCTCATGACCCCTAAAAGCAACTTTTCGAGAAAGAAAAAACGCCATGCATGCCCCCGCGTTAACCTGAATGTGAGTGAAACGCTTGCTCACTAGTAATGCGACCCTACCCACCTCGTCCCGGTCATTGCTACGTTACCAACCGTCCCCCGGATTTCAAAAGTTCTGCCAATCCGTGAGCCAAGGCATGTTGCCCTGCGCGTAATTGACGCCGTGCTTATAGTTGCCCGTGAGCTCCTCCTCGTCGACGCCGCAGTGCGTCTGGCCGTCTCGGCCGTAGAACCAGCCCAGGCCGTACGTCTTGCCGAGCCCGTCGAGCTTCTCGCGCATCTCCACGTTCGTGAGCTTGGACGTGCCGACGAAATCGTACAGCATCTTGGACTGATGCATGAACGCAAGAACGCTAGCGATGGTGTTGGGCTGGCGCGGCAGGAATGGATGTCGCCGGCGGACGAAGACGGTGGTCGCCACGACGCAGAGGTATATGAGGATGAAAACCGTCAGCGCGAGCGTGATAATGAAAGACCGCACCGTCTCGGACCCGGCGCCTAGGTCCTTGTTCAGCGTGTTGCCGCTGCCGTCCTCGATGAGGTCGAGGAAGTCCTTGCCTTCGACTTGCGCGAGACTCGTGGCGAAGATAGTGAGGCCTTCCACGAGGATCGTTCCCCAGGCGACGAGGAAGACGATCCAATGCCGGTTGAAGAGCGCGCGAAGAGCCACGACGGCAAAGGGCATGGCCGTGTAGTCGAGGGTCAGGGTCTTAGCCGGCGCATGTCGCCGCGCGAGTATGTAGTATGGCTCTAACATGCGAATGGACGTTTCCAGACTTCCCCAGCCCAGCTTGATGCAGACAGCAAGCGCCGTGATGGCCCAAGGGGCTTTGTCCGTAATCACACTGGCGGGCGTGAATAGAAAGACTGGTATGAGAATAAGGAACAACACGATCCCAATTATGAAGGGTATGCAGCCTTCTTTCCGAAGCATCAAAGGATGAGGGTTCTCGGGAAGGTTAGCGTCCTTATACTTATCGCTGTCGCGGGCGCCGGTCGACATGGAATCTTTAGAGAACAGAGATGAGTTGCGCAGCTCATAGCGCCGGTTCTTCAATTTGTTGTGTATATCCTTTGGCTTGGCAGTATCCATGTCTATAAAGTCCGTCATGATATGACTCACGACCGCCATGGCCGCTAGCCCTGCAATGCCCCTCACGTCGGCGAGTAACCCCGACCGCCTCGTAGTCAGTTGATAGAAAAGGATACAACCCAAAATCGCGACCACGAAGAATGTGGCGGTAAGTACACGTGAGAGGACGGCGCTCACTGTGATCACCTTCAGTTCGCTCGGGTTCGACAGCCGCGTGGCCCTGTCGGGGCTAAGCACGAGGGCAGCGGCGCCGAGCGTCGGGACGAGGGATACAGCGAGCAGAGTTGCCACCGACGAAATGAAAACAGCGTAGTGCTTTCGATGCAGGGCAAGGAGTGGGCGTGTGAAGTTGAACAGCGTGATATAGTCAACATTGATCGACTCCGCTGCCAACGCTCCTCCCTCCTTCGACATCTGATAGAAAGCTTCGAGACGCTTGACTTCAAAATCTATATTTTGCCATAACACACCATATGTAACAGTGATCTGCCAACGCCAAAGGTTAGTAATCGCTTCCCGTAGTGTAACCTTAAGTAAGTGTACGGCGTAGGCCTAGAAGGAAGCCCTCCTATTCTGGAAAGTTGCCAAATCAAGAAAAAAAACCCATTCCAAGGACTACTTACTATAGTGGGAACAAATTTGAAAACGAAATACAACCCCGGATTGAGATCTCTAGCGGTCGTGAAGTGAAGTAGCCCCCCGGGGCGCCTTGACATCTGATATACAAGTTCTTGCACAATGCCAAGAAGAACCGACAGAAGAATCATAAAGAGCAAATACGGCCATCTCATGGGAAAGGGTTTCCAATTGGAATGAGGATAGAACACTTCCTTCTCTGGAGGCGGTGGTGCGGGGGCCTCTTGATCCAGTGTCACAGTATTAGGGCCAATCATGGAACTAAGGTCGACATCTGCGTTTTCTTCCGCGATCACTTCAATCACTTCCCCTCTTTTATTCGCCTCCTCTTGCCCGAGGCTTCTCCAATCCGACCTTGCGTTCGACGTAGGCTGCCTTCTTATCGACAAAGACCGCGTGAAGCTGCGCGTGAGAGAAGGGGGAGCAGATATTAGGTAGTCTCTCCTGATTGTTGCATTTGGCACCTCTCCTTGTCCCAGACCGCCGGTTAGCCTGCCGTTGGCTTCCTGCTGTTGTAACGACTTTAGGAATTCCTCATCTTGGACGCCTAATGGGCCCGAGAAGGAGGTCATATCGAAAGCGGGCTCGAAAGGTTCGGTTTTCGGGACCTCGCTATACGGACCGGAATGGGCGGGAGGCACCGCCGCACCGAGCAGCGACATGTCGATGCTTTCATCTTCATGTATTGTTTCCTGCGCCCTTCCGCGAAAACTCCTAAAACGACTGAGGCTTGACGGCGTCGGAGAAACCGGCTGGTATCGCCCGCCATTATTTCCTAGGAAAGGAACCGACCACTGTCCTCTGCTATATTCTTGTTGCTCGGGTGTGTGGCCAGTCGGAGGCGGGAGAGGCGGTGACTCGTAAAAGGACTGCAGGGACACGAGAGACTCGCGCCCGCGAAGAGGACTCGGTGTCTCTGAACTCTCTGAGAGGTTCGAGACTTTGTGATTTAAAGCCTGGTCTCTATGTCGCCTATATGGATCGCTCGAGAAATACGGATTCGAGGCCATGATCGCTATGGCATTTTACCGCGCAAACCGATGCAGGGTGGGGGTCGGATCGGCGTGAAGCGCGCCCGAGCCGAAGGGAATTCGTGCTAATCGAGGATATTGAAGAGAGAGCACCAGCTTGCGCTTCTGTGCACACGCCTATAAATGACAGCGAAACCCCCCTCCGCCTTCGCCAGGCGACCAGCTCGCGACCGTCCGAATTCGATAAACAAACTCTATAGCATGAAACCCCACTTGCGATGTGATGGCTCGGCGTAGGTTAACGCGTAAGGTATGCCGCACAACCGAATGACTTGTTTCAAGCAGTCTGCTGCAACGGTGGTAGTGAGCCGCAGAATATATGTATAAGATAGGTAAGCTAATCACTCTGCCGATGATTCAGTCGCGCGCGATGTATCCCAAAAACAAGATGCCAGGGCTATTGAGCATCCATGTTTTGTTTGTTTGTCATGGTCTATCACTCAACGAAATTCAGGCAACAGAAACTCGCAAAACACAGGGCAAGCTATGAATCTCAGGTACATGTCAAATCATCACATTAAGACATACTATATCTACCACTAGCAAGGAGAATCCCCCATTGAAAGAGAGACGAAAGAGAGACTAGACTGTTCAGCAGCTGCCACTTTTCTCAGCTCGTCACCGAGCGAAGACGATAGAGTGTGGGGCTTGGCCCCCAATTTAGAAGCAGCTGAACGCCAAGTTGGGTCAAGGCGTACAGGGGTTTACATTAATTGAGAGGGGTCATTCGGGAGACAAAGACTAGGTACGGTACCTACTGTACGTAGGACGTGCAAAGTTTAGATGGATCGGTCCAATGGTAATGTAGTCGTCTGTACCTAACCCATATATGATCTGTCACATATCCTACACATGGGATCAGATAAAACTCAAAATGTCACTTTGGCTACCAGCTGAGTATTGACAGGTAACAGTAGCTGACGGCAGACGCGCGGATTACAGTACATATTATTGCTATTGAAATTAGCCTGGAAGTAGTTAGCTATCGCGGTCCCAAATGCAGGTCAGCATGAACGATGATGAGCCTACCGCATAAGCCATAGAGCTACGACCGTGGGTGGAGGCCATAGAATCAAGAGAAAGAGAGACGGTAAACAAATTACGGCAGGATGCAGCATCCTCATTCCGAACGAAACCCGGTGCGCGGTATCAGGCAGGTTCTTTACTGTAGCACAAGACATGCACAGGAAGAAAATGACACAGCTGTTTCTCTGCACGACGGGAATGTTTTTGCTAGCGAGCTGGTTCATCTCGATGGTTCTTACGCCACGACAGAGCACACCGCCGGCGATGTTTATATACGAGGCATATGAGCATCGATCTTGCAGGGCCGGTAGCATTAGATAGGACGCGGCGACTTGTGCAATTGGTAAAGATGGCTCTTGGCGTTTCTGTCGACGACATTGCTGAGTCTATGTGCATGAGAGTATTGCATGTGTGCCGAATAATGTCTTCCAATACTGCGACTTTAGGACCTGCAATGTGACTGCAATATTGCGAGAGACCGTTACTGTTGCCCCATCATCACTCTAGCTAGCACAACAGCTAGAGATCGCTCAATAGGAGAAACCGTAACCCGTCGCACATGAGCACAGGGGAATTTCTTCTTGTGCGTTTCGGTAGACTCGAGCCGTCCTATCGAGATACATAATACTGTCTCATGATTCCTCCGAATTTCCCTAGCGCCGTCATGTCATGCCCTACCCTATCGGTTACCCAATGTCGAATGAGTATCGGATAGCACAGTCATAATAGTCTCCGCGAGTTATGTCGCTCGTCTCGTATGCTAGTGCTTGTGTATGACGACCGTGCAAACGCCATAAACAGACGCTAAAAGGACATAATCTCCCTCATCACAGCAAGGATGACAAAGTTGTCATCGAAGGGCCCCCATCGCCATCAGTCATTGCTATCGAGGTGTGGTTCCCCAGTATCATTCTAGCGATGTCGGACACAGAGGAAGATCCAGGAACCATGGTCCTGTCAGAGGAGGAAAGGCGATACTTCCGTGCACTCCTCGCGTGGCAACCAAACAATGCTCAGGGGATCATGAGAAAGAGATCAGCCCCCGAGCGGCCCGCCGCCGGCCGGTTTCGAGTCTTAATACTAGGATCCAAGGGCTGCGGCAAAACCGCAATGCTGACCAGGGTAAATATCTAGCAATCTTATCTGTAGTATCATTCCTAACATCCACCAAGTTCTGCAAAGACAGCTTTGCTGGTGAGGGCGAGCCACCCGACCCAGAATACGAGCGAGGGTGCCAGCGCAGGATTGAGATAAGGGATCAGACATACGTAGTCGATGCCCTCGAGCTAGCGCCTAGTCAGTTGTCCGAAGGACATTACCTGCGGCACGCAGTAGCCATTACCGAAGCCGCCGTACTAGTATACGACGTGCGATCTCGCGACTCCTTCGCCCTGGTCCGGGAGCTGTATCAGCGGATACAGGAGGCGCTCGTGGCAGACGAGCGTCAGCATTACTATCTAGTTCTCGCCGGGAACAAGGCAGACGGCGACGAAGATAGCAGCGGAGATAAATATCGAGTGGTGACGGAGGGCGAAGGGTACGAATTAGCGTGCAGTCTCGGGGGAGGCCGGACACGGTGCGCATTTAGGGAGACCTCGGCACGCACGGGCGAGAACGTGGACGGCCTCTTTCTGTTGCTAGGCACGGAGCTACTTAAACTGCGGCAGTTGGCGGAACAATACCAGGAGCAAGCCGAATACTCCTCTGTAGAAGCCATGGAACAGGTAAATAGCTATGCCCTAAATAAATCGCCCGAGAAAGGGACTAAGTGGCGGGTTTGGAGACGGGTCCGACGCGCATTTGGAGACCCGGCTAGGAAGACGGCTGTTGCTCTCACTATTACTTGAAATTGGAATGACTATTTTTCTTACCACGTGTACGAGTCGTTTGTATCGGCCCCGGGCTTCAGGGGAAGTGGTAAGGGGCCGGGCTCGCAAGTATCTTCTGGAGCTAACGTTCATTAAGGTGCATCTTGACGGAGGTATTGGATGAAAATGGATATCATGGAGTCGGCAGGAAGGGTCTAAATGCGCTCATTAACCAGGAAATGCTAATGTACGTTACCGAGGTACATAAAATTCGCACATCTCTTCATTTGTCCTCAATACCATCGAATCATACCAGAATGCCGCCGCAAACCATAAATTCCACAGACGTAGGAGTGGCAGCCAGATAGCCGATACCTTGATGTGAATAAAACCTAGGTGCACCCAAAAATGCTTCATCTTCGTATTCAACCCTGCAGGATGCTAGTGATAGGAATGCCCCAATACCAACCTGTGACTAGCATTCCTCCGACGCTCATGCTAAATGCCATCAGGAAATTGACATCATTATTGTCGAGTAGGTCCCAGCCTGTCTCTGCGACACGAGTAGGCTTATTGTCCCCAAAACTAGGCTTGCGATGCTTGTTTTTCGGGTTATAGGGGTCCTCGGCGGGGGTGCTGTCATCAACTGCCGAGGTGTTTTCAACAGCGTCTATCCCTTCTCCGCCGACAAGCTTGGCCTTTGCGCCTGCAGTCTTCTTAACCTCCTGGGAGGCTTTAGAGTGCGCATCTACAGACGTAAGAACGCGTACGCCTCCTTCACCTTCCACAATCTTGCCAGTTCTCACATCTCGCACGCTTCTCTGCAACCATCCTCCTAAAAAGCTGTCCAATAGGCTTCCGAGGGTTCCCCAGATGGTCATCCCCAAAGCAAAAACTACTTTCTCATTCAAAGACCAGGGGCGCCCACCACCGATCCTGCCACTTGTGTGATCACCACACATCGGTAAGAACATTAGAGATGTGGTTACAATGATCAAAGAACCCAGGAAGCCAGCGACGAGTCCCCATACGGTGACACCACCGTTAGTGCCTCTAGGGACCTTGCGCAATGTTAGCGACGTGATGAGCCTAGGCTCGGTACGAGACAGAATGCCGAGCTCGGATGAGAACGTGTCAGCGCACACGGCGGCGTAGTTGGCGATTATGCCGACGACCAAGAGGTCGCCTCCCCAGCTGTAACAGTAGGTGCCCTCAGGGCTCTGCCCACCCAGAATAGCCTCGCGCCTCTGGTATAGTTGATAGGTGTGTAGAAGAGATAAGATAGAGGCCATGAGGGAGTTTGCAAGGACCTACAGAATCATTAGATTTAGAATATAGATATTTGAAGTCTTTATTACCTGTACATGGGTCCGTGGGCCCTCACCCCCAGAGCTCCCTTGAGCATGTAGAGTCAAGTTTGCCTTCACCTCCTTCTTAACGGCGGTGGCACGCGTGCCAGCGAGGAAGAAGACGATCAGCAGCACGAACGGCAGATTCCATGGATGGATCGCATGGACAATAGCTGTCAGCGCAGCTATGAAAATGCCAAAGGGGGTCAGTGATTTGTGCGAATAGGCCCTATAGACCAGCCCCAGCATCGCGGGGATCGCGAAAATAGGCTTCATCCTCGGACTTGGTGGCGGCTAAGGTACGTGGGTTGATAGAGATAAGCAATTAAGAGGCAGTTATCAGACGACCGCGCGCGTTCATTTGTGTATCAAGGAACTCTTTTTCTCCCTCTCTTCTTTTTCTACTAGGAGCGGTAGAAGATTTGTAATGCGATTCTAAATGAATCCTTACTACACCACAGTGAACACATCTTACCTACATGTAGTGCAATGTCGGTGATGCTACTTAGGTTAGTACCGGGCAGGTACCACCTAACCGTATAGGGTGACGATTGCTTATCGATAGCAGGTTCATGTCTTTAATCGCAAATATGCATTCAATTTGCGGGTATACGTATTAAACACGACCTTGTCGGCAGGTGCTGCTCTCTAATATGTCTCCAAACGCACGTCATTTTCATCTTATGAGTTGAGCATCACACAATTACTTGGGTGGTCAGTCTATAATATCTTAGTTCACATCGACCGAGCTCCCTCTAAATGGAGAAATTCGGTGACCTATTCGGGCATAATGTATGACCTTTAACACACCGGCAGGCTATTTTTAGAACGATGTACCCCTTGTTATATGGTATGCTTCCTCTTCAAATTCCGTTAGATAATATACCCAAAAGAATAGATCCCACTTTCATATCAAGTTTCATTCGCTAGATATACTGCATGGATATTTCCCAAGGTGGCAGCTATGCAATGCCTCATATGATTAATTATACAGCTTTTTGTACAAGTACTATAAGGAATACATTTTCTTTCTTTCTAAAAGTGAGGATGTTGAGCATCGTCGAACATCGTGATGCTAGCTATGAGGTGGATCACATTATAGATTTTTAAGTTTCAGGCTTCATTTTTTTGGTCAAACATTGAACTGTCAGCTCTGGGTACGGCGTATAATTATTAGTAGGTTTCAGGGGTTCCAAACATATTGGTTTGTTTACATCCTCCCTATATACAGAGTACATGATGTCTTCTTTGTTCAGTCATTGCCACAATTATTACATGTGGTTTACTGAAGATCCTGCAACGAGCGCAGTGTATGCGTGTATCATCACGACATGAAAACTGCCAAGAAATGTTCGTCACAGAGCAGTCCGATGTTATTCAGATTCTACCGAAACGGCATTGTACTTGTTAAACATCCTATACAAAGGGAGTCGGTGGTCCGGGTCAAAGTACTTCCTGCATTAACTCTATTACACAAAGTGTACACTATCTCCGTATTTCATGGCTGCCTAAATTTAGCTGTTGATCTGGAGCCCTGTGTTTAGCTGGAGCTCCCAGTATATCAGTCTTACTATGTGCTTGATTGGTTCTAGCTAGCCATCTAGGAATGGCCTTCCAGGAACGTCCTTGCAGACCTCAGTCCCGGCTGTTAGCCTTACAGGTAGCTGAAACTTTGCTTCGTAGACGAGCATGGTTCGACCCAGAGCCGCGGTAGCGGTTTGCATCTCAATACTAGCCTTGTCAGAAGTTTCGTGGTATTTCATTGCGATAATTCATTTCTTATCGTGACTTCTGCAGCAAAACTCCGAAGCCTCGGGTCTCAGTCTTTGATGCAAGCGTGTCCGAGAGAAATATACACCTTGTTACATCGGGACTGTCGGTTTCAACGCCGGTTGCGCTGCAGTACGCTATCAGGGAAATCAGTTTACTAAAAGCTAGGATACGAGGATGGATGTCCAAAAAAATTAAACGCAAACTTGATGTAGAACGCCTATTGGCTATAATAGCCGATATGTTAGTTAAACTTCGCCTAATTTTTGAGGCTGCTTTGTTGCCCTCCTTGCATCAGTGCACAAGTTCTTTACCTAGTAGGTAGTATCTACGATATTATGCTAGCCCTCATAAATATCAAATAGATTAATTCGTTACCCTAATAAACATTGAGACCATAGAAGGAGTTCTGCGGAGTAGAACTGCCCCTTCACAATATCTCGTTAATGCGGTTCGGAGTAAATAAATAGCCCATTAATAGCATTACAGGACGAAAATACCTACTGGATCTCGGGATGCAAGCAGCCAAGAATCTGTACTCGTCACCCATCTTCGAAGGTGGTTGCGGAGGAAGTTAAGTTTGGTTGACTGAGTCTTCCAAGTTTTGGACCCTGACGCGTCTTTCAGGCAATATTGACTTTTCCTTCCTGAAACCCTTTTTACCGCAACCATTTGGTGTGTATTCTCTTTGTTAGAGCGTATAAGACGAAGACGATGAGACAACCACAGAATGAATGTCTTGCTCATTTTTTTCGCATTGCTCATCGGCATCTTAGGCCGTCACCTCCCTTTTCTATCATTTATCCATGGAATTTATCTAGGCTTAGTATATTGTTCTTACACATACCATGTATAGAACACACTTTATCCCATTATTTACCTTAGTCCATACAAGTGTTGTATTGGCAGCAACGGTCACATATAACTGGGAGGTGACTTGGGTATGGGCCGCGCCAGATGGATTCGGAAGGCCCGTCATAGGGATCAATAACTCGTGGCCATGCCCGATCATCGAGGCGTCGGTTGGCGACACAGTTGTTGTTAACCTACTTAACAAACTCGGCAACGAGACTACGGGCATGCATTTCCATGGCATTAACCAAATTAACACGAATGCCATGGATGGCTCTGTGGGTAGCAGCCAGTGTCCTCTGCCCCCGAATTATTCTATAACTTATAGCTTCACAGTATGTTAGAAGCGTATTAAATGCCGTTCTCTAGTATGGTAGAATAATGCTAATTAATTTTGATCAGGCCGATGAAGCTGGAACATATTGGTGTAAATAGTCTTTTGAGATCCAGGCTTCTATGTATGCTAACTACCTCCATGCAGATCATTCACATAACATGGGTCAATATCCGGACGGCTTCCGTGGACCCTTAATTATTCATAATCCGCAAGATCCATATCTAGACGATTACGATGCGGACATGATACTCACAGTTTCGGATTGGTAAGCTCACTCGCTGCTACTGTATCTCTTTTTATTTTTCGGTAGGAAGGAAAAGGAGGTTGACGGATTAAATAGGTATCATGACCAATCTCAAACACTAGTTTCGAAGATGCTCCAGCCCAACAACACGAGGTTTGAACCACCACGACCGGAAAGCGCTTTGGTGAACGAGGGAAGCGATGGCCATATCCCTATCGACCCGGGCAAAACATACCGTATACGGATTATCAACTTCTCCGCGCTCACTGCTGCTTTCGTGGTGTTCAATGCTCTGCAGATGCACATTATCATGGCTGATGGGACTTACGTACGAAAAGAGGCTGCGAATCAACTGCGCGTCGTGGCTGCCCAGCGGTACGACGTTTTGCTCACCATCGGTGACAATGGTCTACAGAACTACCCATTTCTAGTCGCATTGGATACCAACGAAGATTACACATCAAAGAACGCTAGCCCTTCCGTCGCATATCATACCAATTTCACTGGCCAACTAGTTAACGACCCCAAAGGAAATCTAAAGGCGAAATCAGTGGTGGAGGAATTCTTCCCTGCGGACGATTCGCTATTGATTCCCTTCGACGAGCAACCGGCATTTGGCCCTGTTGTGAAGCAGTGGGTTCTGAATTTTGACTACTGTAGAGATGCCAATGGATATCCACGTGCATGCTTTAACGACACGACCTTCATTGATCAAAAGGTTCCTACCCTGTACTCAGTCGTGTCTCTCGGAGATAACAATACAGAGGTTGCTGCATACGGCCAGGTCGGTGCTTTCACGATAGGGTATAATGAAGTGCTAGAGATTGTTATCAACAACCACGACACGGGGATCCACCCATTCCATCTACACGGTCACCAGTTCCAAATCATCGAACGCCCTAAAAGCAACGCGGGTAATTGGACAGGTACTAGGTTGATTCCTGCCACACCAGTACGGCGTGACACTGTTGCTGTGTTTGCCAAGTCGTATGCTGTTTTGCGCATCATCGCTAACAACCCTGGCGTCTTCCTGTTGCATTGCCATATTGAATGGCACGTTGAAATGGGATTGTCTGCAACTCTCATAGAGGCCCCCGAGCGCCTCATGAATTACAAAATCCCACAAGACTTCATCGACATCTGTGAGGTACAGGGCATACCCACAGAGGGTAATGCTGGAGGAAATGACCTATGGTATAATACGGAGGGCTTCGTTACTATAAATCCTACGTCATATGTTGGGTGAGTTTTCGTGATGCTAATGGTGAAGACAATGAAGCCCTCGGTTGACTAACGGTGAATGTTAATACCAGTGCTCTTTACTACGATGACTCGTCGTCGTCGTCGACCCCAACTTCCACGTCCACTCTCTCTTCGACATCGACAAAGACGGCTCCCCGTCCAACCAAAACAACAAGCCCCTCGTCTCAAAAGCAACGCCACAAGAGAATAGGCAACTTGCTAGAATGAACATGCCCTGAGGAACCCACCTATCGGTATATTGGTGTAAGAGAGATTTATAAGCATTGGCATTTTATGTGTGATCAATACAATCCGAGATAATGTTACGGAGGAGGGTGGTTAGAAACGATAGTTGGAAACAATCAACAAAGCGAGTGGTAGATAGTATTGAGAAGGATGCATAGTATAGTTCAAAGCCTGCCATAGTA
The DNA here is from genome assembly GCA_037356035.1 of Xylaria sp. Z50. Lineage (NCBI taxonomy): Eukaryota > Fungi > Ascomycota > Sordariomycetes > Xylariales > Xylariaceae > Xylaria > Xylaria sp. Z50. The sequence continues at coordinate 231,506 of JBAWJU010000026.1, forward strand.
AATACACTTAAGATGCGATGATATATTTAATTCATCATGTATATTGTTCAATCAATGCTCTTCTTTTCTTCACGTGAAAGTTTGCCGAAGAGTGCATACCATAGTTATTGAAGATGAGTGATTTGTAATACCGCTCAGGCGATACTGCCAGCACAGTGAGCCCATTTCTCGCTTCTTACTATACAGTTTTGTATCTGGCAAGAAACACGGTGGATTTTAGCGAGCTAGTCGGGATTTGGGTCTTTCGTTTGTCTCACCATGGATGCATCTGACTATAGTTCCATGACGCTCTAACTTGCATAAACTCGAGCGGTCGGATACGGGCTGTCAGTTTGTGAACGATGCACAATATTCCGGTTATTGGATTTGTTTGAGTAATGTATCACCAGACTCTATGCGGTGAGAAGGAGCTACCGCGTACCACAGCGTTGTAGAGCGTTCGTTATCATGGCTTTCCGGTTTCGGTTCCAATTTGCGAGGGAGAACATACACCAAGCTAGAGAGGATACTGGTGGCTGGCCAGTCAGCCTTTGTCTCTATATTGCATCTAGGTGTCCTCACGTGCTGCGAGTACCTCCTGTATGTTTCACCTTTATTCCATAAGAACCTTGACGGAAGAATTCGTTATGACTTAGAAGCACATATTTCAGAACTTTGTATACAATTGCGGGTAGAGCATCGCGGGAGGGAACAAAAGAGACGTGTTCCGATTGAGCGCTGAGCGATGACAAGACCCGCTGTTGTGGATGACTTCAGTGAGACTCTGGTGTATGGTTGAGGCCATGCAGCTTATGGCCGAACGGCTCATGGCAAGATGCATTTTCGCACCTTCGCGAGGATAGCCCCTGTCACATGATCCACGATAGATCGCTCTCCGTATATAGCAACGCACACAGTAGTAGTAACGCTTGCCTATTCTATAACCGGGTACAACAAGACACAAAAACTGACAAGCATGTCAGCCCCCGTTGCTACAGTTCTAACGACGCTGTTTACACCACCTAGGTGTTAATGAGATAAAGTCCGAAGAGCCGTGTAGCGGTTATAGCATCATTCATTATTTTCAAAACATACAACGTGATATATCTAGGCTAGCAAACGGGTTTCCGTGGATCAATAGACATTGAGAGATTCCCGATGGGCAAGGGACAAACGACCAAAGGGTCTTAGACACACCTACCGCCAATGACTCGAATAGAAAATATCCTTCTAGGATAAACTATGCGCTAGGTAGCGAGAAGTGGCTTGCTGCGAGAATTGGTTGTACGGCGGCCATTTCAGTAGCATGGGAAGGTTGCATCATGGTTCGTCTCAAGTTATGGTAAATATCTAGAACGAGATGATCCGGGTAGGCTGTGCTATGTGGATAAGACGGAACAACTAAAATCCATTGCGAAGGAGGAAGATCGATGTCGATGTTATCCACATCAACGAGGCTATGTAACATTCCCACATGCTCCCGGCTGTCACTGCAGTTGATCAGATAACGCATAATGCAGATGGAGGAACCTATCACGGCTGATTCCGAGGCAGGACTCCGGGATAATATCATCTCTATATTTGTTTGGCGACGACATTGGACCGGAGGTCCGAGATTTAACATGTGAAGCTGAATGCGCCGGCTCTCGCGAGGAACTACCCTGGGTCAACTCCGAGGAAAAGAGTAAGATGGCAACCCCCGGGGTTTGGGACGTTGTGAGAATCGCCGTTGCTGGAGGCAAGAGATATCAATCGAGATCTACAAGGACCTTGGATTCTACCGAGCAACCCGACCCTGAGGGGCATCCGTAGTAGGCGACGGAGTTTCGAGAGTCGGACGACTTGCAGGATTGGCGAGCTGAGTTGATATTAATCAAGAATGAATAATCTGTACTGTGCAGTTATTCGCGGACAAGGATACCGTCAAGACGGAGGGTTATACTAACGGCTGGACTCTCCAGGAGCATTGAAGGATGGTCCAGAAATATCGCCTTCCGTCTCGGAAGCCACTTAACTCAGCATATAGGACTACAGCGCGCTAATCGAGCTGGATTGAGATGGTTGGCTGGTGCTGTAAGGATTGATATAGTAATAACCTCTTTGGTGGGAAGTTAATCCCACGAGATAGGTATGCTCAAGCTTAGAATAAGATCTAGATAATCGCTAGAAGAAGTCGATGACAGGATGATGATTTAGGACTGCTGATGTCAGGGTACTTTACCTATTGACTGAGGGTGTGTGGGTGTGGCCGGTTTTAGAAGTAAGGTGTGAGGACCTTGATGAGGCACCTAAGGTTACCTACCTCTATAACTTAGTTCTGTCTAGGTACCTGTGGCCCTGTATCCACCCGCTGTATCCAGGTCCCTCCCCCTTGCGCTATACTGCATCGGGTACATACAGGTACCAACTGACGAACAGCTGGCCTCAATCGGCTGCTCGATTGGCTGCTGCTGCTGCTCAATAGTCGTTGCGGCTGAGGAGTTCTATCCGCCGAGTTCTGTCTACAGACTACCTGTCTACATGTGCCTTCACGCATGTAGCCTCAACAGAGAGGAGTCGGCCTTCTCTCATTCTCTAGATACCTAACTTACCTCTCCGTCTCTGTGTCGTTGTATTGGTACCAATCATCACCACCACAACACCACCACTATCATGCAGGACGACACATTATCAGCCCTAAGGGCGGGATGAATGTCAGCCTACAATGAGGCGATTATACCATCCACATCTCCGTTGCGCGCCATCTGACCAATTACCCATCGCCCGTGCTACTCATCAGCATCAGCGGCACCACTGCCGGCTTGTCGCCGTTGCCCGCATACACGTAGCACGCAGGATGCACACAGAACTTGGTCTTGATCTTGGTTTTGGCGTCATTAACATCAGCTCAGACGCTTCTAATGTCCATCTCCCCTCTTTCTTCCCTCCCCCCGTGCTCAGCTCACGCCCATGCCCCTGTCTTTTCCATATGCACATCCCACCGAGACAGTGGCCGAGGGGCCCTGATTTCTGTCTCATGAAACACGTTCGGAGCTAAGATTCGACCCATTTCGTTTATGTGGTCTGGGTGGCGTTGGGATGTACTAGCGCCGCGGTTGACTTGACAGATTAGACAAGGCTGTTGGTTCTAGTTTGGCTTCGTCTGCGTGTCTTACTTGGGTCTTGCTTGGGGCTGAAGTTCCTAGGTCCACGCCACGAACCTCACGCTAGGCTGTCCACACCCTCCCCGCCACTACTGCTTCTTACCCTTCTTCTCCTTCTACTGCTGCTGCTGCTGCACACGCCGGCATTATGCAGTTCCTTCTCGTGGGGCTTGCCGTTCTACTGGGACTGCCGATAGGATCAGCTTAGCTACTCAAGCCTCGCGCACTACCCTCCGGCCCTCGCAGCGCTCGTCACTGCTCTTAGACGCGCGCTTTAGCGATTGACGGCTCATCCTTAGTTCGACTCTATGATAAATGCGCAGTGTTGTGGGGATCCTCTGTGCCTATTTTCGTGACTGAGCAATTACCTGCGCCTATATTCTTCAGCATTCCAAACTTCATTTCCACCGCCCCGGATAATTTACCCTTCGGCGATCATGGGGCTTGGAGTCAGCAAGGGATGGTACCAATCGGTATATTTAATTTTCTTTCCCTTGGTGAGACAGTAAAATTCCATTGTGTGCCATCATATAGTCTTGATTCTACTGCTCGTTGCTGAGTTGAGTATAGAGTGCATAGGTGCCCGTCACTATCTACTGTAAACCTGCGCCATGAACCCAGTTGTGCTGCGGTCTGGCGGGCGGACATCCCCAACGGCCCACAACTCGTGACCCACCATTTCTGCGTGCCCAGATCGGAATACGAATTCTCCTGTATACGGCTCAAAGGTTATCAAGCCCATGGATTCGGCGCCTTCGGATCAGTTGCGCTGTGTATAGGACCGTCCTTGAGCTGACTATCCGGGTGATATTGTGGGAGGCGTTTTCCGAGCTGATTATAGACCGGTTTCTATCAAAAGAATGGCACTCCTTTTTTGTGCCGATCCTACGCAGGCGGTTTGGGCGGCTTGAGCATCTTCACATGTCTTTGAGACCTTACCTTACCCTGCGCCATCTTGTCGGACCTGACATGGAACACCCAGCAGAAAGCGGTAGCCTTACCACCCCTGATACGGAAGTCTATTGTTTGTCTGCAATGAAACTTCGGTGACCGATCAAAGAGGACCGGGCCAATGCTAACAAAGGCAGGGATGGGGAGGGTGTGAGCTAACAATTCCTCTTACCCCCCCAGACGCTTATTCTCGATAATACTGATTTTTACATGAGACAATCGAATTGGTGTTATATTTGGCTCACGCTAGGCTGAGCCGAGGCATGATGATAAAGTTATATAAGTAAACCAGAGTCGCTTGCCAATAGTCTTGATAGCATTTACTAGAGTAACTACCACAGTCTTGCCAAGCCCTTGCACGATGGCGGACCAAATATCCTTTCTCCTCTTTGGAGACCAGTCATTAGACACACACGGATTTCTAGCAGATTTTTTGAGACGAGGGAGCCCCAGTGTTCTATCAAGGGAGTTCCTGAGGCTGGCTGGCGACGCTCTGAGAGATGAGATAGAAGACTTGCCTCGAGTTGAACGGCAGAAGATACCGACATTTCGGACGCTTGCGCAGTTGAACCAGGGATACCATGGGCAAAAGGTCAAATGCCCAGGCATCGACAGCGCCTTGCTGTGTATAGTGCAGCTAGCACACTATATCGAGTAAGTTGAAATTGCCATGGATTTTTAACAATTTCTAACACCCTAAAAGTCACGCCGAGAAGAACCATGAAGATGTTACTCGGCCTGAGAACACAAGGCTTTCTGGTCTTTGTACAGGCCTTTTTGCAGCGGCGGCTATCGCCACGAGCCCTTCGCTCTCTACATTAATCCCCATTGCCGTCCAAGTTGTATTGATGGCATTCCGCGTCGGATCCCACGTTGGCTCTTTATCTGAGCAATTAAGCCCGCCGGCTGAGAAGTCGGAGAGCTGGACATACGTCATGTCCTCCGTGAAAGATAGTGACGCCAAGAAAATCCTTGTAGATTTTCATCATTCTGAGGTATGGAAAAGATTCGTCGTAACAAGTTATTTGCTACCATCTAACCACCTCGATAGGGAATTCCCCAGGCCTCGCAAGCATATGTAAGCGCGGTGTCTGCGAGCAATATTGCCATCTCTGGACCGCCAACTACCCTCCGGTCATTATTTGACAAAGGCTTGTTTGAATCAAGGCCAACAGCTATCCCAGTTTATGGACCTTACCATGCTCCCCATCTACATGGAGCAGTGAACATCGACCAGCTGCTGCATCTCAACGACGAGCATGTTACTGCCGTTTTGGCTGGCTCAAAACCGCAAAGCGGAGTTATGTCTTGCGTTACTGGGCGCAATTTTTCGGATACTGATACGAAATCGCTCTTGAGAGCCGTCGTCCATGAGATACTAAATGACCCTTTGTACTTCCACAGGGCTCTCAACGGCAGTATTGATGAGGCACGGAATTTCACTGGATCTCGGGTTCTTGTCATCCCCTGCGGGCCAACTCAGGCTGCAAGCACACTTGCAAATCTCCTGAGATCTGAAACAAAGCTAGAGGTTATCCTTCGGCTACCACCTCAAGTCTCGCGGGAAAGCAACGCTACCCATATCGGAAACCATGGATCTACGGGAAAGTGTAAATTGGCTATCGTTGGCATGGCCGGTCGCTTCCCCGATTCTGAGAGCGCCGAGGCACTCTGGGATCTCCTGGAGAAGGGCATTGATGCTCACCGTGTGATTCCAGCCGATAGATTCCCGGTTGATACTCACTTCGATCCTACTGGGAAAGCTATCAACACAAGTCATACGCCCTATGGCAATTGGATCAAAAACCCTGGGCATTTTGACCCTAGGTTCTTCAATATGTCTCCGCGTGAAGCATTTCAGACAGATCCTATGCAACGAATGGCATTGATGACGGCGTATGAGGCTCTCGAGCAGTCTGGGTATGTGCCCAACCGGACGCCATCGACAAGGCTTGACCGTATCGGTACTTTTTACGGACAGACCTCGGATGATTGGCGTGAAATCAATGCCGCCCAAGAGGTCGATACGTATTACATCACAGGTGGCGTGCGAGCCTTTGGGCCTGGTCGCATCAATTATTACTTCGGGTTCAGCGGTCCAAGTCTCAACATTGACACCGCTTGCTCTTCGAGTGCCGCGGCGATGCAAGTCGCGTGTACGTCTTTGTGGGCTAAGGAGTGTGACACTGCTATTGTCGGAGGTCTGTCTTGTATGACGAACTCCGACATCTTTTCTGGCCTTAGTCGTGGCCAGTTCTTGTCCAAGAACAACAACTGCAATACTTTTGATAATGATGCTGATGGCTATTGTCGGGCCGACGGGTGCGCCTCCGTTATCGTCAAGCGCCTTGATGATGCGCTTGCAGATAAGGACAATATTCTAGCTGTGATACTGGGCACTCAAACCAACCATTCCGCTGACGCTATCTCAATCACACACCCCCATGGCCCAACCCAGTCGGTGTTATCTGCGTCTATCCTGGATGAAGCGGGTGTGGACCCACATGATGTTGACTACGTGGAGATGCATGGTACTGGTACCCAAGCCGGCGACGGAACAGAAATGGTTTCCGTCACCAACGTTTTCGCCCCTGCGGAGCGCCATCGTCCAGTTGACCGACCTCTGTATCTCGGGGCAGTTAAATCTAATGTCGGCCACGGTGAAGCCGCTTCCGGTGTCACGGCCCTTATTAAGGTGTTGTTGATGCTTCAGAAGAACGCGATACCCCCTCACATTGGTATCAAGAAAGAAATTAACAAGACTTTCCCTACGGATCTTGGTCAACGAGGTGTGAACATTGCTTTCCACAAAACACCTTTCTTGCGGAAAGACGGGAAGCCGCGTCGGGTCTTCGTTAATAATTTCAGTGCTGCTGGCGGTAACACGGGCCTTCTCCTTGAGGATGGCCCACGCTATAAGAACGCTGCGGTGGACCCTCGCAGTCACCACATCATTACCGTGACGGCCAAGTCGAAGGCTGCTATGATCCGCAATGCTGAGATGCTTGTGAAGTGGATGGGAGAAAACCCATCGACATCTGTCTCTCATGTAGCGTACACCACGACAGCTCGCAGGATTCAGCACTATTGGCGCATGAATGTGACTGCTAGCACTCTGGTAGAAGCTCAGGAGGCCATTAAGGAACGACTCAAGTCTAACTTCGTCCCTGTCTCTCCAGAACAGCCCAAGGTCGCATTCATGTTCACTGGTCAAGGCTCACAGTATGCTGCCCTCGGCAAAGACCTCTATAGGGATTATTCCATCTTCCACCAAGCTATCAATGAGTGTAACCAACTCGCGCTCATCCATGGATTCCCATCATTTCTACCTCTCATTGACGGCAGTGAGCCTGAGGTTCAAAAACTTTCTCCCGTGATTGTGCAGCTTGGCCTGGCTTCTTTCGAGATAGCTCTCGCCAAGCTTTGGAGTTCCTGGGGCATTCGGCCAAGTGTGGTTCTTGGCCACAGCCTAGGCGAATATGCCGCTCTACACGTTGCGGGCGTTCTTTCCGCAAGCGATACCATTTACCTCGTCGGTGCCCGAGCACAACTCTTGGTGGAGAAGTGTGCCGCTGGTACCCATGCCATGCTTGCTGTACAGAATTCTGTTGACACAGTCACTGAGGCTCTGAGCGGTCGCGCGAAACCTATGGAAGTTGCTTGTATCAATGGGCCCCGCGAAACTGTGCTTAGCGGTAGCTCAACAGAGATCGCTGACGTCGCTGAACAGCTGGGTGCTTCCGGATTCAAGTGCACTCAACTCAAAGTTCCTTTTGCTTTCCACTCGGCTCAGGTCGAACCAATTCTGGACGATTTCGAGAAGCTCGCTCGTTCAGTCACATTCCATAGCCCGAATGTGCCCATCATCTCACCTCTACTTGGTAAGCTCGTCGAGAATGAGCCGCTCGACCCTACGTATCTCCGTAATCATGCTCGGGATCCCGTCAACTTCCTCGGCGGTTTGGTCTCTGCTCAGGAGTCTGGTGTAATCGACGAGAAAACGGTTTGGCTCGAGGTCGGTCCACATCCCGTATCTGCCAACATGGTCAAAGCTGCTTTTGGTGTATCTACCATTGCTGTTCCGTCTCTACGGCGTAAGGAACTTCCTTACAAGACCCTGACCTCCACTTTATGTACTCTTCACTCTGCGGGCTTGAATTTGGACTGGAACGAGTATCATCGTGACTTCGACAGCACGGTCCGTCTCTTAGACTTGCCGTCGTATTCATTCGATCTGAAAAATTACTGGCTGCAATACACCGGCGATTGGTGTATCACGAAGAACCGTGGGGCTGCTACTTCCCCGTCAGCCAAGGCTCTCGAGGCTCCACCAAAGCCGAAGCTATCCACTACTTCGGTTCAGAAGGTTACTAAGGAAGAGGTCAAGGGCGATATTGCAGTTCTCGAAACAGAGACTGAGATGGCCGAAGAGAATATGCGTAAGGTCTGCAGTGGGCATCTTGTCAATGGCACTACACTCACGCCGTCATCGCTCTATGGTGATATGGCTACAACCATATGTGAATACGGTTATAAACTCCTGCGCCCTGATGTGAAAGATATCGGCATAAATGTTGCAGCCATGGAGGTTCCTAAGACACTGATCTTCGATAGCAAAGCCAAAAGCCAGATCTTGCGCATGAAAGCCACCGTGAATGCTGCTGAAGGCACGGCCGATGTTTCTTGGACCACCAGCGAGGGATCTAAGACGACAGAGCATGCCAACTGCAAAGTCTACTTCGGGGAGAAACAGCAGTGGCTTGGTGAGTTTGAGCGCGTGAGCTACCTTATTCGGTCACGCATCGACACACTAAAAGCAGCCGAGGAGCGTGGAGAAGCGTCAAAGGTCGGTCGCGGTCTTGCCTACAAATTATTCGCTGCTCTTGTCGATTATGATCGCAGGTATAGAGGTATGGAGTCTGTCATCCTCGACAGCGCGACGTGTGAGGCAACCGCTAAGGTCGTGTTCCAAACCTCCCCTGAAGACGGCGTATTCCACACCTCTCCCTACTGGATCGACTCTGTTTGTCACATTTCCGGTTTCATCGTCAATGGCACTGATGCGGTTGATTCTCGTGAGTTCGTCTATATCTCACACGGATGGGGTAGCATGAGATTTGCCGAGCGTCTAGATGCTACCAAGACTTACCAGACCTACATCCGTATGCAAAACGTGAAGGGAACCAAGATGATGTCTGGTGACGCCTATGTCTTTGACGGTGAAAGACTTATTGGTATATGTGGCGATGTTCGGTTCCAAGCCATCCCTCGCAAGGTCCTAAATATTGTCCTACCACCACAAGGCGCTGCCGCCTCTGGCGCCACACCTGCTCGTGCTGCTCCCGTGGCTAGACCTGCAGCGAAAGCACCAACCAAGGAAAAGAAGCAAGTCACCGTGAAGAATCTTCCAGCTGTCAACAAGAAACTTTCGAAGAGGTCAGTAGTCGTTCAGGTCATGGATATTGTCGCCAAAGAAACTGGTGTCAGTCACGACGAGCTAGCGGATAACATTGCCTTCGCTGATCTCGGCGTTGACTCCCTTATGGGGCTAACTATTAGTGGTCGCCTCCGGGAGGAACTAGAGCTCAATGTTGACTCGCATGCTTTCAACGATCATTCCACCGTCGGTGCTTTCAAGAAGTTCCTCGCCCAGTTCGAATCCGCCACCACCACGGTTGAAGCGGTTAACATCGCCGATGGAAGTGAGGAGAGTGATGAGGAGGGCATGGGGTCCGATGACGATAATGTTACTACACCCCCCGACGATAGTGAGAAGGGTTCGATCAATAATGACGGTGCCGCCGTCGAATCTGGAAGCACTAGTGAACTACAGCAAATGATTCGTGAGACTATCTGCACCGAGATGGGTGTCGAGGTCGAAGAGATCATTGCTGCTCCAGACCTGGCTGCTCTTGGCATGGACTCTCTCATGAGTTTATCAATTCTTGGTATCCTTCGGGAAAAGACCGGGCTAGACATTCCGAGCGACCTTCTGGGGCACAATCCGTCCCTCAAGGATGTCGAGAAGGCTCTCGGAGTAGAAGACAAGCCAAAGAAGGTCACGCCAACCGCTAAGCCCATTGAAATCAAGTCAACAAAGACCGTTGCCAAGAAAGAGGAAACTACTGTGGTAACCGTGTCGAAATCTGAGGCGATTGTCGATGCCTACCCCCACCGCAAGGCCACCTCCGTGCTCCTGCAGGGTAATCACCGTACAGCCTCCCGTCAGCTTTTCATGATACCTGATGGGAGTGGAAGCGCTACTTCCTACACCGAGATTGCTCGGCTGGGCTCCGACATTGCTGTCTGGGGCATGTTTTCACCGTTCATGAAAACTCCAGAAGAGTACAAGTGCGGTGTCTACGGCATGGCCACCAAATTTATCGGAGAAATGAAACGTCGTCAACCCAAGGGGCCTTATGCCGTTGCAGGTTGGTCAGCTGGCGGAGTAATTGCCTATGAAATTGTCAACCAGCTTACCAAGGCAAATGAAGAGGTATCACATCTTATTATTATCGATGCTCCTTGCCCCATCACCATCGAACCACTGCCAGCCGGTCTGCATGCTTGGTTTGCCGAAATTGGTCTCCTTGGCGAAGGTGACTCCGCTGAAGCCAAAAAGATTCCCCCGTGGCTGCTGCCTCACTTCGCCGCCTCAGTCACTGCTTTGTCAAACTACACTGCCGAACCCATCGCGAAGGAAAAATGTCCAAATGTGATGGCTATCTGGTGCGAAGACGGTGTATGCAAGGAACCTACCGATCCTCGCCCCGATCCGTACCCTACCGGCCACGCTCTCTTTTTGCTCGACAACCGAACGGACTTCGGTCCAAACCGCTGGGATGAGTACCTAGACATCAACAAGATGAAGTTCCGTCATATGCCAGGTAACCACTTCTCAATGATGCATGGCACTCTAGCTAAGCAGCTCGGTGGGTTCATGAAAGAGGGCATTAACTTGTAAATTGGTTAAATTGCTCACATCAAGTATTGAGAACTATGAGAGTATATGGAAACAATTAACACACATTTCCACCACAATCATTATATCTATATCTTCATTCTATTGTATCTAGGGACCCTTGGATTTGACATATAGGCGTTAGGAACAATATGGGACCAGGGGGTTGAGATACACAATAGAGATTATAGCTATACCGGCACATTCGTCGCACATTTATACAGAGCTAATGCCACGTTCTCTACCTTCCACACTATTTAGGATTCTCCCAAGATTTGTATTGCAAGTGCTGTTGCTATAGATGTAACTAATACCACCGAGAGTCAGACAGCATATCGTAATACCATCATCAAATAATGGCCGCAGCCTTCGAAGTTAGTTATTAGCCTCATAATCGTGATTTTTATAATATCCTAGCATACAAATCCAACGGAATTTCCGACAAAAATGTCTTATATTTATAAGAACAACTCCCAAAATTCGAGCATTTCTTGTTAGCTCTAGCCTTTAAGTAATATGCTATAATTTGCCTCAAGATCTGACTACTCTTCCAAGACTCTTCTAGACTTACTTTATTCGCCACGGTTCTTTAGGAGAAGTCCTTTTTTATTTCTATTTACTCTTCTTATTCTTTTTTAGACAGCTATGAAGTTCGATGTAGGCCGTGAGTTCTATGTGAGAACTTATTGTCGCAGAACCCAACTGCAGAAATTGGCACTGCATCATTGCCAAAGGCTGATAGAGTGTAGTAAAATCGGGCATTTAACCACTTGCGGTCACCAATATAGTCACGGTCGGAACCATGACGCATATTTGAAGGACCAAGGCACCTTCAAACATAGATGTATGGATCGCATCCCGCCATGTACTCAGCGATAATGAGAGTTACCGTTAAGTGTCAAAACCGTAAGAATACTCAATAACGAAAGGTCCAAAAGCGTTAGAGACCTGTTTTATGTGAAAACTCGTAAGACAGGAAGAGGCTTCTTTGTGTAACCTACTAGCGAGAAAATCCAGATAGGTCCAGTTTCAATGTGTCTGATATTTCCCAGTGTCGTCTCAGTTTGGCGAATACACGTACTCTTTCTCGACAAACAACTCAGAATAGCTCCCCGCCGAAGTGAAGTCCAAGTCGGTTTGAGTTACACTTCAGCTTTTGGAACGAAGAAGTAGAAAGCCCACGTTCCAAGGACCATGGCGCATAGTGGGCTTGCTACTCACCGCTCTCTTTGGTTCGCTGAAGGAAACTCATCGTGAATCACTTCACAGGCAATATCCCTCCAGAGAAACGGATGTGGCTAGCGCGTTAGATAGTATATGTGAGTGGGACTCACACAGCACGGGATATTGCATGGCGGACCGCGCCTCTCAAACAGCGTGTCACAAGCCGCCACCACGTCGCCGATTACAAGGAGGTGGTAGGGTGGCTCGGGTCCCTCAAGGCATACATGAGCTATTATAGCTAGCTTATCGATGTGACAAACGTCCGAGAGTGCACAGCGTCGACTTCGCTGTTACTCGCCCACCGACAACGCAACAAAGTACGCTGATCACGCCTCCTCCTCTTGCTCTTCAGACGAAATATGCGACGCGCATATTGAAAGACTGGGTTACGCAGCCGTCACCACCACAATCCAAATTATTTTTGTCTCATATAGTCGGGGGTCTTGGCGGACGGCACTCTTTTTTTAAAAACAAAACGAGCGAAAGGGGATTGTGGCAGCCGTTACTCGCTGAAGGTGGCTGCCGACGGGCACAGATATATTGAAAGCTGAAACAATCAATACCTGCTATAATATGCGTGCGATTTCCACGTGTGAGAGCACTTTGTCCGCATCGGTGGGATCTCGGGGGCAGAGGTTGTGTCCTCTCGTGTTCTCGCGCCGCACAAAGAGCGAATACCAACAAACGCTGTGCACCAGAGTCCAAGGTAGGCCAAGGTAGGCCAAGGAGCGTACGAAAAGAGAATATTGGTAGCACGCGTTTTGCGCAAGAAAATGGGACAGGAGGGCCTTGGAAAGCTCTAGAACCTATCACGACGAGGACGCGAGAGCAGATAGCTGATTGAAGTGGCGCGAACACCCCTCACGCAGTGCAACAGACCAACAAAGCGTAGACCCCGGACGGGAAACGTCCCACGAACGCATGAAGCGGACAGGGACCACGTTGTCGGATCAACCTAACTCAGGGCGTGCAACGTTTCCGAGATAGGTCCCGCTGTATGTGCCGGGGGGACGGTGAACCTTTAGTGTGCCAGTAGGAAGTGGCGATACTATACGCGCGGCGTATCACGGTGTCGAAGCTCGCGACTGGTGCGTCGCAAGACTACCTGGTATCCAAAGATATGCCCGAAATGAGTCTTGTGTGTTTTAGATTGTACTCCGGGGGTTGGGTTTTTCTCTCTCTCCGCATTCTTTAAGAAGAAAGAAAAAGAAAAAGAAAATAGCTTATCTCTCGTAGTAGGATTTCCGGGTGCGAAATGTATGTATGACCGAGTTGAGTTCCGGCCTCGATCGTATGTATGTACTCGTTTCGCACAGGTTACATTTCGGTTAAGTCACATCCTGCAGTTAACTGACCGGGCTACTACGGTCCTGCTGTGACGTCAAAATCAGTATTCGCTATTCGAATATAGTCTTGCATCGGACATTTTCAGTCTTCTCAAGTTAGTCGTCTATATTCGTTCATATCCAGTTCAAAGGAGGATGTCCCTTGCTGCCAAGGCATGTGCCCCTACCGATTCAACAGCTCAGGGTCGTGAGGATGTGCAAACTCCCACGAAGCTAGTCGTTACAACCCAGGAGGCGGCCGGCGATCACCACTTGCAGCTCCCTGTAATCCATCCCTACAGTGGTACTGCAAGATTATCAGCGTATAGGTTACTGCAAGATGCCGGAAATGATCGGGCTCTATGGGATGGACGACACTAGATCTTGCATCGACATTCATGCATGACCTTAGATAATGCTGGGGTTTTATGTTCTGGAGAGCTAGTGTCGAGGACGTATTAGTCGAAGGTCGCACACTACCAGGGCATCGGGATTCGATACCCTGGACGACGACAAGCGATAAATGGCGATTCTCAATGTTGAGCTACGAAGAGGATAGTTGAGATGGACTGCGGCAACATACTCAGTCCTGCCTTCAGCCATGCCTCCAGGTTGAATCCGCGTCAAGCAATCAAGTTCAGACAAGACACATGTAAGTGCTGTATTGCCAGGTATGCCGATAGGGTAGCACAGCCTAATCAATGTCGTAAACTCGAAAAGAAATCCTTCATTTTGAGATGTCCGTTTCCCCAAATTCCCTATCAGTTATGCTACAAGATCCGATGTTTACACTTTCCCTAGCGGCAACTTAAGCTGGCTTCTTGACCAAGGGCACTCCCGCCCTACTGCTAAAGTTTTAATAGCGAGGTAAACTTTATCTCAAACGTTGATTAACAGAATTGGAGGTTTGTGGAATGTAAGATGAATAACGTATTATTAAGATTCCCTCACGGTGATAGCCGGATCGTTGCCTTTATTGTACTTTGAAAATCAATAGAACTTAGTTATTGACACTTACGTTGTCCCTAAAGACTTAATTAATGCGCATATGCGGGTGTTTGGTCTCATAGGCTAAACTCTGTTGGCTTAACGCAACTAAAGAACGGAGGGTTAGTTCGATCTGGTCTTTTTTTCATTCAGCATATTGATTGGTTATTCCTGTCGGGTTCCTCTATTATAGGGCGTCTTGCATATATATTGAGATGAAGGGATCACACGTGCCTCGATTGCTTCATAATTAATCGAAGCCACTGGCTGATCTTCCCGTATTAGTCGTTCGATACATTAACAGCACAGAGGATTAGGCAAACCGGTCAAGTATCGAGATCACGATTGGACAATGAAAGATGCGTCTTTCATGTTAATTAACTTTCCTAATTACGAGTTTCATGATTTTACCTCGAATTATGATGGTGTGTTGAGTTTACTCATTTTGGGGGGATTTGGCGCAACGTTACTAATATCCACATGTCTATATCTCTGCATCTAAACGTGAGCCGTGCTCGAGAACTCATAGGTCGAGAGTGACCCAGGGGGCGTTGAAATAAAATAAAAAAGAGCTTATTGGACTATGCTAGGTATTAATGTGGAAAATTGATAAGGCAATACGATTAATGACGAGGAAGCGGGACGAGACTGAAGAGCCTTGGACCTTGAATTTGACTGTTTAGCTAGAGGTGTTGAGTAGCGAGAAGAGAATACGGTTCCGCTATCTCACCCTTGTCCCTCAACGAACCGTACATATTGCAGACGGCGACCAGGATTATCGCTGGAAGATACAGCGAGTGATATTGACTCGAGACTTGTGTAAAAAGCAACTCAATCAGCCACATGTAGACCGTTGATAAGCGCTCATATCGAGTGGACTTATAGGTTAGAATCCCTAAGGGATCAACGGCAAATGGCACGAGTGACTTCCAAAAACAGTGACTGGTGAGTCTGGCAGGCCAACGAGCTTGCAGGGAGGCTTCTGACGCGACTCCCAATGTCTCACATTGTGGCGCGTTTTCCAACCATGCCAAGGGTGCTTTTTCCATGGCTGTCCCCGCCGACGCGTATGCACACACACGAACCACACTGCAATAGTTTCGCTGAGTTGAATGCCAACTTGGAGCGCATTGCCTTAGTCAGTACTTAGTCTCCCACTCACAAGAACTGGGGTCACTAGTAAAGTATGTATCAGATAGAATATGTCCAACCAGGGTAACGGACGTCCGGAGAGAGCATGAGTGAAAGCACGAGCACGAGCATGAGTACGAGCTTGAGTATGGGCAAGAGCTAGAGCAAGAGAAAGAGCATGTACATACACATGAACATGAACATGAGAATGGAAATGAAATGAGCATTAAAGTATAGATAGAACAAGGATGGGATGTTAGACGTCATCGTTCTAGCTCCTAGGCGGCTCACCGGTTAGTAGGCGGTTGGTTGGTCAGCAGCATAGATCTGCCGGGCTCCTGCACCAGGTTTGGATTAGTGAGGAAAGACGGCGACCACAATTCACCGTTTTGGCTAGACGCAAGCAGCGGGCTGGCGTCACAAATTATCTACAGCAAGAGCTGCCTCTAGCCGTCCACGTTGGCTCATCTTGTTAGAGGACGTGATTGGCGGCCGGATGGAAGGGCCTTTTTTAGACTGTGATGTCGATTGTTGAATTCTGAGTAGCGGTTGAATATTATGAATCGATAACTCGGAGAGACGGAAGGTCATGGTCAGTATGGCGACGGTTGATTCGGAGATACGCCAGAGAGAGATAAACAACATGACAGTGATATGCAGACTTTTGAGAAGCTCTACTGATGGTATCGGTTAGTTGTTCCGAACATAAGTGTCTTGTCCATTGGCTATGGGGTTGAGGTGGTGTAAGGTGGATACCTCCTATACAGACCACATACATACCTCCTGTAGTATAGGCCAAGTATAGGCCACAGATAGTCGACATATAATGTAGGCAGACCACATATACATACATAATGTACCTATTATACATATGTACCCACACATACCCCACATACCCGCATACCCACCCAATCTACCTACTAGGACAGTAGTCTTTCTCGTCTTGCTCGTCGACCTAGGTACCTATTCGGTACTATACCTAGACACGTAGGTACGGGTATGTTCTCCAGGGACGGATCGGTACCGGAATATCCTCAAAATTGTTTCGCCGACTATGCCGAGATCGCAAGCTAGGTATAGGTACATGGCACTACCCGGGAATTGTAGCTTCGCTCATTTTACAATGCCCCTGAATGATTACCGTACAAGCCGGAAGGGAGTGAAGAAGCAGAGTAATGTGGGGGCCACCGTGATAGAGCGGGATGCAATGGTGTATAGTTTATAGTACACTACCTACCAGGTGGTAAAATATAGCAGTAGCCTTGGTTAAGAATCAATAGTATAAATTATAATCCAGCTAAGTTAAACTCTACACTATCTACACTATGTTCGCACTAATTGCCACCACTCTGTTCGCTTAGGCAGTGTCCGGGTAAACTAGCAACGCACCTACCTAGGTACATGTAGCTATCGTAGGTCGCTAGGCTTCGGTAGTAGGCTAGGTACCTCGGTAGGTGTCTACACTAGTGTAGGTACCAATCTAAGTATTGACGAGCTGGTCTAGGTACCTAACCTACTTAGGTAAGGACGCACTTAAGTCTTGTAGCAAGCAATATCGGTATAACGCGCCTATTAGTCTTGCTGGTAGAGTCAATATGCATATCAAATAGTTGCACTTCCTTTAAATTGATAAGCTGGGTCACGGTATCTTCCGGCCCCTCTCACACCCCCAACCTCCACCTCACAATTTCTCAACTTCTCCCCAGGTCATACTTCTTGTCATACTTCTGGTCATACATACTTACGTACCTACTAAAGTAGGTACATACATGGCGAGGTGATTAAAACAAAGGATGACTGCTGCTGCTGCTTACTGAGTAACAGCCTGACAACCCAGCAATCTAGCAGCCTAGCAGCCTTCAAACTAGTATTAAATCTGGATATACGGTATTACCCCCATTCTCTGCTTCGTCATCCTCCAATTGAATCACTTCCATGGCGCATGGCACAATTTCTGCTCGACTTATTCGGCCTCGCGCGGCCATCGTTTCAACTCTACGACGAGAAGCAGGAGAATGGAAGCGGTTCAACGGTAAGTGACAATCTGAGGTCCTGCGGTACCTCCTCAATAGACCCAGTGAAGGATACGGTGCTCTCACCAACTCTTGACATACCCATAGGCTAGAGCAGGCTCCTACACACGGCCTACATCTCGGTGCCGAGCCTCAACTCCTCTGTAGGTAGGTAGTTCAGCTGCTTTGGGAGCCGGTCTAGTTCCTCTACACACGCCGACTCACGTTTTCGCGTCTGCGATGCTGGTGGGGTTTCGATAGACCTGCATGCATTCCACGCATACTCTGTTGGTTTCTGTGAATCCCCCGCCCGTCCTGGTTCTAGTGTCGAATAGAGCTACCCCGGTCCATGATGATGATGATGCGAAGATCTCCGCGATCTATTCATCAAGAACTACACAAAATATTGCACGCAGGCTTGCGATTATGCCCATGAACGAACTTGGTTAGCTTATATGTGTTTATGCTTTTCCCCTACACTAGACCCTACTCTACTAAGCAAAGTAATTTCCATCATCTCCATCTCCTTCACTCGTGTGCCACCAAGTGTCGTCTTCTCAGCGAAGCTGTGTCTGACGCCGTGCCTCGTACGTACTCGTACAGGATTAGGTCCTGGATAAGCCTCCCAGAGAGGTGTGTGTTGGCTGATCTCATGCTCTTTTACACCACTCACATACTTTGGCCTTTTTTCTCAACATTTCGCTGATCTAGTTCATGGTCATTCCTCTTGCTGCTACATGCCTCCTTGACACCCAATCGGTTACTTGCTGAGTTCCTAGCCGCCCACACCTTTCATCTACTCTTCCCTGGCGTCTAGGCACATGCACCTGATCGCCAGCTTCTACGATGCCACATACGTATCCTTGCTCACCTAGGCACTCTGGGATATCCATCCAAGGGTGGATTACAACACCCAGGCCCGTATGACAGCGTCGTGCTTGTCTGGTAGCGTAATTCTCATCTACCAGATGCCTCAGCCGTTCTTCCCCAGCCAGGTCGGATCCTGGTAGCTGCATACAGCAGCTAATCAAGATGTGAGTAACTGTTCCTTTCCCAATATCCGTTCCTTACCTACTCTTGTCAACATTCAAACGCCTCCTTAGCGGGTCCGCCCTGTGTACCTACCTATATGCCTTGGAGTTTATCAACCCCTCCACTAGTGTGTTTTCATCCAATATTTGAGCCTGGTTCTTCGTCTATTAACATCCATTCAACCTTTGGACCCTCCCTTTTGCCTTTCTACATATCTTGGAATCAGCATATTCCGTTCTGCCGTACCAACGTAGCCAGCATAAAGATCTTCATCTGCCACGCGGACTACTTGGCCGATATTTATTAGGGTTCATAACTATAAGCTTTGTGAGCCTTGTACTACCATCTGTGTGTCCCAGATCTCCTTGTACACAACATGTTCTATCCACATTAAAGCTCCTCGCTTCTGCGATCTTTTTAACCTTTGAAATACTCATGGTTGTGTTGGATGGTAGTGAAATATGAAAGAAAGCCCAACTACGACTAATACAACCTCTCGCTCCAATACCCGATAGACGCTGCAACACCATGTCCAGCTCAGCCAAGACTCGCCAACCTCGTTTACGGGCATCATGCGACGGTTGTTTTCTAGCCAAGGTGAAATGCTCCAAAGCTCGCCCTGTTTGCTCTCGTTGTCTCGCCTGCGGCATAGTATGTCACTATTCACCCTCTAGCAGGTCCGGTAAACCAAAGCCGGACAGCAACCACAACACACATTCGAATACCACCCACGATCAGCAAATGCATGCGATAATGGACGACAAGACAATCGCATTCTTACAACAGACGGCCCAGGAAAACATGTACCCTATCGAGACAAGTTGGGCCACACCACCTGCCAGTAGCGTCGATGGCTCGATGAGTAGGAACTCATCTTTGGCGCCCAGCCTTCCTCTAGGTAGCATGAAATATGAAAATTCAATGAGCGAACAGGATCCAATGTCAGCACCTCCGGATTTATATCCCAGTGGCATACCTTGGGCTTCTTCCGCAGACCTCGCCTGCACATCATTTCCAGAGATGTCTGTCCCGCCCAACCACATGCAAAGCTCCCACGGCCGATCTCAGTCATTTGACGGCACGATGCCCATGCAGGTGCCAATACCGATGACAATGTCGATACCAATGCAGATGCAGATGCAAATTCCGTGGGGAGACTCAACACCACAAGACATGGTTTCGTACACTCAAGTACAAACCCCAAATAGCGTAGCTTCCAATAATTACTTTCCGAGTCCTACCACGACACCCATTGCGCAGCCTACTCTATCTTATCAACAGAGCAGTGGTCCTTGCGCATGCTTCTCCACCTGTCTGCAGGCACTCCTAGCTCTACACAATATCTCTTCTACTACCCAAAATACCTTTGATCAAATCCTAACCGCCAACCGAAGAGCGGTTGATGGGTGCTCTGCCATGCTAGGGTGTTCGACGTGCCTTAATAGGCCCGGGGTAGATACTGCTACTATGCTCCTCGCCACCGCGATCGGGAAAATTGCATATGTTTACAGGACTACAACTCAATCATACGCGGAATCTGGCGCCATGACACTGCTAGAAGGCACCCCAAGCAGCAACATGAGCAGTGGGAGTCTCGGGCCATATCAACTCCATGGAGAAGATGGGAAATGGATAAAGATGGAAATATTGGCCTCTGAAATTAGGAAACTTGAGGAGTTATTCCTCCGGTTTCGCGACGTTTGCAGAGAGGTATTTGAGGACTCGGACATCTCAAAGGCCATGATCAATTATACTAGTCAGAATATTGGTTCTACACTGAGTACTGTTAATCACAGAAAGAGTGATACGAGCTTTTCTGTTGCATCACACTAGGACGAGGCTGATAAAAGGGTCCAAGTTGTCGATTAGGAGATGACACGGAATCGAGACGAACCGCAAGAACAGAGCATTCCGGTACTATCAGCCGGCAGGATATATTTCAGTGAATAACCTACCATCACGACAGGAGTCTTTCTCCATTCACTCCGGGATGGCCGAGTGGAGAACAGGGGTGGCATTTCTTGATGATATCCTTGCGTCGTTTCAAATGAATAGGTGGGTATGTGCTTCAAGGTGGACGGAGTCTAAAGCAACAGTCTCTAGACTCGATGGCTTACAATGGGGTCTGGTCGTATTGATTACAGATTGGCGTTTTGGTGACTGGGAGAAAGAATTCGGCGGGTAAACCGGTATAACCACTAATCTCTGGGTTTGGCCACTGTGAAAGGGGGTGTTTCGCGCTTCGGGTCACTACTCATCACTACTCGTCCCGACTTCTCCCCCACCCCCACCCCTCGACTCAAGTTATAGTATATCTATAGAATTTGCCGATACAGGATCCGCAGCCTTTGTAATTAAATAGTAATATGTAGGGTTTGGACTTTGGATTGTTTTCATTGCTTTCCATGGATTTCTCTACAACACGAAGCAATCAACTTCAGCTCAAACTAGTTTGGCCCTCTTCTGCCGCGGTTCGATTTGTTTGACCTAGAATTGCAATTCGCCTTATCTAGCCAAGTAAAACGTTGTCTCGTAGGATATGCGTCCTTTTTCCAGAACATGGCTATAGCCCGTCTCACGGAACTAAATAATATCTTGGCTACGACTTCGTACTTTTGCTCGCCCAACTTTACGAGATGCATACCACACTCGTCGTCTCCCAGGGCATTGATAAGTCGCTTCATTAAAACATGTCAAGGGCCTTTCTTCAATAAGGTATCAGCTCGT
Source organism: Xylaria sp. Z50 (assembly GCA_037356035.1). NCBI lineage: Eukaryota > Fungi > Ascomycota > Sordariomycetes > Xylariales > Xylariaceae > Xylaria > Xylaria sp. Z50. The sequence continues at coordinate 252,978 of JBAWJU010000026.1, forward strand.
ACTCGGCCGCCATATCCGTTGTATGAGGCAGGGTCGATCATGATGGGCGAGTCGCACTCTGGGCGTCATCTTCGCATGCATTATCGCAATTGTAGAAAGTACCGACCTGCCGAAATCGAGACGTCGAAAAGACTGCGGCATCGAGCTCGGATGGTGGCGGCGGTTAAAAACAATGGGGACTGGGCTGGGCTAGCGCCCGGGTAGCTAATTTGAATTCCTAAATCGGAAATAGACGACCAGGTAGACAGTCGACCGGGTAGATGGACTAAAGCTGGGCAGAATTGGGTACATTTGATGAACAGCTCTCCATCGTACTAGAAGCAGGTTGGGAGCTTGGCGTTAGAGCGCGCAATGTGAGATGTGAGAGTCTGGGGCAGCAACCGGGGGGAGGGGGGGGTCAGGAGTGTATGTACCTACTTGCTGGGGAAATAATCGTGGGGGGTGTTGACGGTCTGAGGTAGTCTGGAATGGCCCCGTCTAGAGCCTATACTCGGTATCCACTTGCTGCACAGCACTAGGTGGGTACCTACTGCACTGCTATTGTGTAGGTACAGTAGGAGAGATCTTTCCTATCTTAGCTTAGTGCTATTCGGTACCCGGCATACTACCTGTATAATGGACCATTGCAGGGTTACAGGGACAGAGGGACAGAGGGGCAGAGGGGCAGAACTGGGGACGGAGGCAAGGGGGACAGAGGGGGGAGGGGAAGTGAGAGGGGTGGAAGTCTTCCGCGAGCCAAAGGTACTTGGGCATCCTAGGGAGGTATGTATCTAGGGTGCCTACACTAAGATGATAGCGTAAGTAGGTGCCTACACTACAGCACCTACCCGGTAGATCCCATCTAACGTCGCAGCTAAACCCTTAAACTACTCCTTGTATAGTTAGTACCTGGGTAGTTCCCTTGATCCTGAACTTGGCGTAATGTCTACGTACTACCTGGGTATAGGTCGGTAGTACATAGCAGGTAGATTGAAACAGGGCTCAAACATTCTAGATTGTTCATTATCTAAGCAAAACGTCATTCATATACGTCGTAGGTATATTGTCGTATATGTATACTTATATATATACCTACTTAAGTATGTAATCAGGTTCAATCTATCCCTACCTACTACCCAGGTATGTATATACTATACCTTAGGTAGTATCCCAAGGCAAATGAACCAAGGTAAATGAAGCAAGGAATGTACAGAAGCGTCATCTCCCCAGCATACATACAGCATACCTACATACAGCACAGTACAGTACATAGGTGCCTACAGCTTCATGCCCCTCGAGCTACAAACTACCTACTCCAACTACGGCTCCAGCTAATGCTGATGTACATCATCATGCTACTATTATTATTCACCACTCGCAGGTCATCAAGGTTGCAGATCCACATCTTACTGCCTGCAACAGAACAACGTGTGAAATCCCACGAACGCCCACAGAAAATGGCAAGTTATCATCGTATGATCCAACAGTCAGGCGCCGTACATTCGGGCTCATCTATCGCTTCTGTCTTCTTTACCAGGAGAAACGGAGTTCACGATGCCGAGTCCACACCGCACTGCACTGCACTACGCTACAGTACACTTCTACTACCATAACGATCAGTCATGGCCCGTTTTTATTTTCTTATTATTAATCTTAGCTTGACTCATCGGTAAGAAGGGGGGAGGGTTACGTTATCTCTGATGAAGCTCATCGGAACACATCCAACAATTAATCAAAGCATCACCATGCTATCTTGTTTCGACCTAGCGCCTACAAAGTCATTTCATCAACCAGTGGACTCCGTCTTCATGCCCAAATTAACGGAGCTGACTCGGCCTTACTATAGGGGACGCCTTATCGACTCGTCTTACCGCATCATCTCGACCCGTCCAACTGCTGTAGTCCCGTCCCTCAGATTCATCATAACCCGATACGGCCATAGTCATACTTAGCATCTGCAACTAACCAAGTAGCGCTGCATTGCAATGAAGAAACAATATACTCGAAAAGCAATAAAAAGTCCGTGAAATCCCCCTCTGATAGTAAGATAGATTAGTATGGATCTCGCAATTGGATTCAAGATGATCGAAATAACGGTTTGACCGTGAGCAAGCCGTCAGCGCGAGCTATTTTTACCTAAGCGCTGGCCGATCTACACCAGCTCGCAATGCTGCGTGTCTCTTTTGGAAAGAAAAGGCATAAAAAGAAACAAAAACAGACCCGAGATCTATGAAAGCGCGTTCTACCGTGGTGGCCTCTCTTGCCCAATATGAAGACTACTCCAACAGTGAGTGAGACGTGCGGCCCTCGCTTGTGACTAGCGTCCCGGCGCTCCGCGATGCTTTTATCTTGTTCGTGTAATGATGGCGGGTTGCCCGCGCGTACCTGCTCTAGGCGATGTGTTACGTCGCTGATATTAAAGCACAGCGTAACACGTCGAAGGAGTCGGAAAATTTGGAATATTCGAACTGCGGAGTGCCCAGCCCTACGGTTCTGCCGTGCGATGACGCTGCTGTCGTGTCATCATCCGCAAACCTCTAATGCTGTTGGACGAAAGGGAATGGGTTGTATGGTTGGTAAGTAGGTTGGTAGGTAATACGATGTCAATTTTTTTTCCAAGCAGTAAGCAGAGAGCTATGGCCATTCGAAAGCAGCCTGGGTTTTCAGTACGACATCACGAACACAACGTTACAGTGAAGGCGGTGCACGTCGTCGAAAATCCCATGCGTTCTTACTACTTTGAATAATTTATTGACGACGAGGGAAAAGAAAATGATTACGAATCAAGCAAGAGAGTCTTATCCCCATGTTTTTTTCCCGCGGGCCTGTTCCCCGATGAGATACCATGCGTGGCTTGGCCCATTTCTCGGTCTGCTTTATGTTAAGCCATGAGTGTAGGGGGGACAAGAAAAATATGATGGCTGAACCCTGCACGCCAAGTCCGTTGGGCTATGGGAACGAAGTTGAGGGGCCGCATGTTGCGAAAGAAAAAAAAATGCGTGGCATCCCGCATGGATGAGCGTGGTTAGATGCGATGCGGCCCATTATCCTCAGCTGATAATCCCCAGAAGCTCGCAGGCGGCGTAGCTGAAATACGAAATCGCGAGAAGGGAAATAGATAACGAGATGCCATTCCCGCCTCCTCGCTAGCAGTTGCCCGACCGCCCGCCCGCCCGCGATCCCCGTGCGGCATATTACCATCTAGAACATGGGGCAGCTCACGCGATGGTTGTGAAACGAAAACGTGCTAAACTGTAGGGCTGGCTGACATATTGTGTTGCGAGAAGCTCTTCATCCAATGTTTGATTAGGGGTGAGGAAGGGGGAGAGAAGGGGGGGAGTTTGGTTCGATCTGACTGGCTGTTGGAGAAAGTCCATCGAATCCCAACCCGTCTAATACCAGCATGCACAGCCCGCATTCTGGCGACGAATCGCATGTATCGGTACCGCTCGAACCACTGCCCCATTCCTGAAACTAGCCGAGCTTTCCGTCGATCTGCCTACCTGCTATCGGGACTTTGGGATGATGACAGGGGAGTTGGGGGAAACGCCACGTTGGCCGGCATTGCGTTGCTGATGTGTGTTGTCTCGTCTTATGTTGTATCGGTAGGCATCTCTTGGCGAACGTGGCGTCGACAGCCAGAATTCTGTATGGGATAACGCTCGACCCGCCACCGCCGTAAGTAGGTAGGCAAGTCAGGGTTATGGTGGTGACCTGGTCTAATTCGCCATGCGCTATGTAGCTTATGGTGAGGGTATAATCGGCCCGCTTGCTGGCCTGCTAAGTAGACAGAATCACAGCCATGCCTATGAAATCTTGCCGTTCCTGTCGCGCAAAACGATTATACGGGGAAAGTAGACCCTGGCGAGTCGTACGCACATAGGAGGGTAGCGCAACAATGACGAAGGTAACACTAAAACGGGCAAAAAAACGCACTACGCTAAATGCATGTGATACCTGTCAGAAAATACTCAGTAACACACAAACGGGTAAACTGTTTAATGCGCGCAGAGCATGCAAACGAAAATCACTTGCATAGGCATTCCCTGTGGATGACAAAAGGGCGCAGATGTTTGAAGAAGTGCTGACGAATGGCGGCGCTGATTGGCACGAATTTGTAGACTCGATATGAATATTATTGTCTACCTAGTCTATATTTTGCGAGCTCCTTCACGTACTGTATTATACCAACGACCTTTTTTCCCCATACAATACTCCTCTCATGTCGTGTACTTGGGCCAAATGTCTTGGCAGGATCTGTTGCCTAATATTTAGACACCTCCACCCGAGCATCGAATGACTTGACCTGGAGAGAAGTAAGTAAGCTGATGTACTCATGTCGTGATGCGGGAAAGGGGAACATAGACACTGACCATTGATCCACTCGCCCTCCTCGCTAATCAAACAGTAGACCGCCTTTCCGATGTCCGCTGGCTCTCCGACGCGGTCGAGAGGGCACATCTTACGCAGGCCGTCCTTGATGACTTCCACTGGCATGCCCTTGTATCCGCCAGGAACGTAGTGCCAGCTGTTCTCGTCGAACATATCGGTCTGGATGCCACCGGGAGCGATGGCATTGCACGTCATGCGCTTGCGGCCGCAGTCGACAGCGAATGCGCGCGTAAAACCCTCAACGGCGGCCTTGGAGCCCGCGTAAAGCGCGTGATTGGGTATACCACCCATCTGAGCGGCAATGGATGAGGTCAAGATGATGCGTCCTCCCTCGCTGCAGTGCTTGAGCGCCTGTTGCGCGACGAAGAACTGACCCCGGCAGTTGAGGTTGAACACCTGATCGAACAGTTCAGTGGTCACCTCGGTCTCCTCGCACCATACCTCCATGCCTGAGTTAGAGATGACGTAGTTGATGCGACCGAAGTGTGCTATGGCCCTTTCGAAGAGACTCTCTACCTCGGCTGGCTTGGAGATATCGGCTTGTAGGGCCACCGACTTGGAGCCTAGCTTCCCGAGCTCCTCGACCACGGCCTCAGCTGACTTGGAACTGCGACCATAGTTCACCACAATGGATGCGCCACGCTTACCAAGCTCCAGGGCGATACCTCGTCCAATACCGCGGCCGGCACCTGTAATCAGGGCCACCTTGCCGGCCAATGGCTTCACTTGATTACTCATGGGCTCTGTGGATACTTCGGAGGTGGCGGAGGGAGACATATTGACTGATTGATTGCGTTTAAAGGAGGGAGGGGGGAAGTGCAACAAATAGGAGCTCAGGAAGGGTATCTTTGGAATGGAAGAAAACTGTACTATTGCTTGCAGGGAATAGAAGGAGTATCCTGAGTGAGGAGAAGTCGCCGTCTACAACAGGAGCCTGTAGCGTCTCTTATCTCTTATACCGGACGGATCACGTAGTGCTGGAGTCCCGGTATGGTACGGAGGACTCTGCTTGGGGAAGTTTGGACAGCACACGCCAATCTCCGGAGAGGCGGCTGAAGAATAACCCGAAAGTGAGACATTCCCGCGCCCGAATCTAGGGAGTTCCGCTCTATCTGTCTCGGCCGTGCCTGGCTTGACAGCCTTCTAACGGTGAATAAGTTGCACGGTAGAACGGCTTGCTGTTGCCCGAGGACGAAACGAGGTCCTAATAGATACTACGAGCCACATGCTATCACATTGCTAGCGGATATTTCATAGTGGAATCATCTTATGCTCTATCAGTAACAGCCTCCTCGCCGAAGGCAGCGTCGTGCCACAAGTGTGTGTGGTGACCCCATCGGACTTCCGTATGCAACTTCCCCAATTTGGGGCGATATGTAGCTAGCACACATAGGTAGCGGAAGAACATATATCGGAGCTCTAAGCAATAAACAACGCATTTCCGGACGTACGGATCTTGTAGTGTGCTGAAAGGTAATAATGAGATAAGTCTGTCTACGTTGAAGGGAAGCTGATGAGAGTATTTGCAGCATCAATTGAAGAAGATATCAAGGTAACTTGGGAGGTGAGAGGATGTTTAGATAGGCACTGGAGTATACCTAATATAGACTGATAGGTTAAGTACATAAGCTGTGGCTACCTGACTATCTAAGCGAGTATATGGTTCAAGAGGAGGAGGTATAACCTTGGAAGCTGTACGACTTGGGAGCTATAGGTTTACCCAGTATATATCTAAAAGATATAGCAAGGTTGGGAGGTATATAGTTGTAATGAGGCATGTGATTAAAAGTAATATGATGTCTAAGAGGTAAAAACTTTAAAGGGGATTACACCTAAAAGGATGTTTTTATTTAAAAAGAGGTATACAGGTTCAGTATATCTTGGCGAAATAGAGTTTTGGGGGTCAACTCCCACCTTCAGCTGCATCTGCATGCTCCATCACTTCTCCAATTCTCACATGAGATAAGGGACATCCCTGGTATATCGTCCTTCTTTTATTGCCTGCCCATCTTGCTGGGACGGCTAGCGGGTATTGGCATTGATTCGCAAAGATCTACGCTGCTTGTCCACCCTTGATCATAACGAGGTCATTTGACTTGCAGACGACAAAGATGCGTTTCAGCCTCCTAGGCAGTCGACTGCGGCGCCCTCGGCACTGAGAACAGCTGGGCGGCATTGCTCGACGGGATTGGTGAGTTATCCAAGGTTGCCACCATCGGCAATGGTCGCATTGATAGGTGTGGATGGTGTTGTTCGTGCGAAGAACGCCATCTCCGCTCATAGATTGAGAACCGTTCAGTGTGCCGTCCAACTTGAAACCGGAGGTTTTCCATCTAGAACTTCTTACGCTTCTATATATAGGGACTGGCAGGGATCGGCTTTCATACAGTCGTCATTCTCAAGGACGCGGTATCGAATCCCGTGGCATTTGTTTTGTAGGAATTCCCGTTCTATGTCCAACGCAACCTACTTTGAATATCAAGAGTACGTTGTCTATAATTCCATTACCTCGGTTCTGCACTTGAAACAACCCAGCGGGGGCCATGATTCTAGTTGAGTACCGACAAGCTGGTGCCGAATTCCAGGTACATGAGGCGTGCTGTCGATCATCTTTGTGCTTCACTCGCCCGGTAGCTTGGGGGGTAGATGATGCAAGTGTCGAGGGGTGTGGATTCATCGAAACCCCCCTTACCCAGCAATTCTGCCGATGGAAGACAAGGAATTATGCGAGTAATAACCCCTGCATTTGCCCGGTCATGCAGATGCATTGCACTTGGCAAGGGGCCCCTACACTTATACTGCCTAACTCCGAAGTCTGTCACGATAATACAGGGTTGGCGGTACGACCGGAAGGCCATTACGGTATTCTCGAATTCTGTCGTACGCTAGTAACGATCTATCTATCTGTTTCCCAAGGCAAGTTTCAATGGCTTGGCCTTCTTGAAATCGAGTAGACAAAATATGTCGTGTGTCCCGAAATCCCGAGAGAAGCAGAGAGTGAGTGCTGCTTAGAAGGAAAGATGGGATAAGCCCTTCGTATTCCACGACAGATCTTTACATCTCGGGTTTTGTTATGTTCGGTCATCGAGATGCCGCCCTGACTAAGCTAGTTGTCTGAACCCAGTCTCGGCAGCTACGCAAGGTGGTGCTCACATAATCATCGACAGACCCAGATCATCATTCACGGAGGATTCTTTATGCATACGCAAATAAACAACAAACTTGCGGCCAGAAGGAGTGGTTCTTGTGAGACACCTAGCGACAAGGGTCAGCCCAGCCGCAAGCCAGAAGCCTCAGCGGCTTCCATGACCACGGGCGTGGTGCAACAGTACGCCTTTGCCGTATACAGTAATATTAGGCGCAAGCTAGACTACTACTAGTTCTTCTTCAGGAGCCTTGAGATGTCATAACTTACGAGTTACGAGCTTATCTTCTAAGATCTGCGCTTTTGTTTCACTCATTAAAGATAACCGGCATCAAATGACACCAGAACGCACTTGTGGGTATCACCCGAAGTCGGCACAAACGGCTCGTGACAACCCTGTCCGCTCTCGCCACTACAACCGACTTTCACGACCGCCCAGTCCTGCGACTTGTCTGACCACCGGTCGGCTTAATATATAGTACTGGGCCGCAACTGGTCACGGGGAAGAGCCCCGACGCTATAAGCCGAAGGGGGGAAGCTACTGTGACACAGAAGGTTGGGATGGCTCTATGGATGGCCGAATTGTTACCCGTTGGGAGGTGCCAGTGTGCCCATGGGATCCTGGGGTAAAAGCCCAATTATACATGCGCCGTACGTGCTGTGCCGTACGTTCGCTCTCTATAAGGCTGATTTCAAAACTCGCTGGCCGACACAGAGTATAGGCCTAAGAGGTGTTGCGACGCCGTTTTCGGGTCTACCCGGCTGAACTTGGGATTGGTTCGATCATATCTCGTGTGGCGCAAACCAACCAACATACCCACCAACTCGTCTGCTAATGTAGATTTCATGCGTACGAAGGTGTGGTTGTTAGGAATCCTACTCGGAACCCCGAGTTCGAATCATTTCTTCGCTGCTTATAGTTAGAAGGAAAATAAGTAACAGAGCCTGCTAGTAGGCACAAAGAGCGCTATAGCTGTGTCCAGATACCGAGCGAAAAGCGCCATCATCCGCCCCCTCCGAATTCGGCAGGCAGCGCGATTGGCTTTCGCTCTCCTTACATGCTTAGCACCATCATCCAACAGTGAAGGTTTCCTGTCTCAGTCCTCGTTCACCGGCCGGCGAACCAATCGAGCCGTAGAAAGCCATAGATGTTGCGGCTACAGGCTTAGAATTTAATGCGGAAATGCCAAGATCTAAAATTATACCCAACTAGTGCAAACGTTGAACAGCCTTAATCGTGAGGTTTAGAGTTCATGGTGGTGGCGGCATTGCTAGGTAGGCAAGCAGGTAATCGTAGGCCAAGGACGGCAAAGGATTCTTGCCCAACAGATAAGGAGATAAGCACACGTCGGCGCAAAGTTCAATGGTCGTCGACGGCGAATTAAGGTAACTACTAGACACCTTATTGATGCTGGAGTTATGCTTAATACATGTATTTGGGTACATGTGAGGTATGTAGATGGTATTCCCTGCCAAGATAAGCTTCAATCGCTGCGCATTACGCCTCTGGCACCCACCTCACGACGAAACTCAAAAAGCCTAGTAGAGTTCGACCCGAAGAAGAAAAAAGACAAGCAGCAAACTTGGCAACAAGAATTTAGATTCCGCTCTAGTAATGCAGGACAAGGGTGGGAAAAAACCAAGTATTGCCTCTGCCTGGTCCCTAACCCAAGCCGTCTAGGATAGGAATGCCGTGCAGTATCAAACCCGTCTTCGCTAGAACGCCTCCCCGAACGCCTTGGCCCCAGCCCGAAGCCCAGAAAGCCGGAAGAAAATGACCCGTAGATACTCTCCAGGTCGGCAATAAACTATAGCAGATGCTTGAATGCCTTCTCTTAACCTTATTGTTGTGATGTAAGTCGCTAACCTCGTTGCCCCGCTCGTAAACGCCTCGCATTCCTCATCTGTTATATGTGCGAACGCCTCAGATGTGCGTTGCTAGCGTGAACATAATGATATAGAATTGTGTGAATTTTTTTGTTCGTATGCCAGCCTATTTTGCCGTGGTTTGTAAGCTTCCATGCTCACCTCCTAACATCTAACCACGATCTACGGCAATCGAACCCGCTCCTACTTTATCCGTAAGCACCTAACTTCGTAGTGTTAGGTATATCCTATATACCGCGGAGGCCTCTCAGAGCCAACAAGCTGTGATTGCCGGCGGGTAGAATGAAGTTGTAAACACATTACAGCCCGATCAAAGGATGGGGCTGACGAGTTGCATGCACGTAGATCAACGAGCACACTCGATATAACTGCATAGTTCAAGAATCCAGTAATGTACAAAGTGATGATTCGCCGGTATCTGGCTCATACAGTCCAGTTACGGCTTAGAGTGATGAGTTTGCGCTTGATGCCGTCACTGAAGCGTGAGCTGAGGCCCTCATTGAGCATTATTACGGCGTGTTCGAGGATGTCTGATGATTCAGTGAGGCTTATGGTTTTGCCACCCACGCCCGACAATACGGGAATGGCCTTCGGGCCTGGCTCCCACATGTATTGAAATAGGCCTTGGTCTTGGTCCCCCACTTCGTTGATAACTACGAACGACTCCGTCTCTCGGTTCTGGAGGAAGTTTGGGTCTCGCCGTAAGACGCTGTAGGCCCAGAGGATGAGCATGGCGCGGTAAAGAGCGGCGCTCCACCATATGGGCCGGCGGTCTGCTGCCATAGCTCGCACCAAGCGCACCACTTGTCCACAGTGATAGATAGCCTCCTCTATAGCGTGGATGTAAGGGCCGCGCTGTTGCGGGGGTCCCCAGGCTCCCTCATTCCGCTCGCGCCGTGCGAGCCTTTCGATCGCGGGGAAATTTGACACGGCGTTGAGCGAGATGAGGTGAAAAAGCACTAGATTGGTCTTGCTTACCGCACACGCCGGGTTCGTCTGGTAGTGTATTTGGCTTAACATGTACCATTTCTGGAGGAGATCCTGAATTTTGTCTTGGCGTAGCATCGACGAGTTTTTATTCACTGTTCTAGAGCTCAAATCCCTCATATTCAACGTATCGGAACAGTACAATATCGACTCCCGTAGGTGCCACAATAGTGACTGTAAGGGATGCAGGAGGAGCCGGAGCTGGTGAGGTGTCAGGCTGTGCGCTCGTTGGCCCGTCAAATTATCGTGCAGGAAATCCTGGAACAGGGCGTAGAGGGACGGCGTCAGTGATGGCAGCTGTGTACCGACGTTGGCTGACCCGTTCATATTTGCTTGCATGGCGGCCATCCACTGGTCAGCGTTTTCCGACATCCACATCTCTTCGGGACCGGGTACCGGCGCGCAGAGATCGCCAATAGCAAGTATGGGTGCTGTGTCGTGGAACAGACTGAGCTCCTGGTCTACCATGACCCAGTTGTAAACCAATCTGCTTCCACAAATAATTGATCAGTCATTCCGTTAAACATTCGGTTAACCAGCCTCTCAGCTTGAATGAAATAGCAGCGCACAGGAGGCGTGGATTAAGACTATTGACACATACCTGTTCTTTATTTCTTGGTCCACCCAAGATCGCCATGCTAACTCAAGACTGGTCGGGTTGTTAAACGAAGGAATGATGGAAGGCTGGGCCTCAAACATCCCAGCATGCTTTAGCATCTGCATGAATGACTGTTAGTTTGTGAACTTTGCTCTGCTATTATTAGCTTCCAGGGTAAGAGACGGACGGCCTTACCGAAAGGTACATTCCTCGCTGGCCCATGGAGATATCCATGAGCCACTTGTCGCCGCTCCAGGCTCCCAGCAGCGTGAAGAGTAGAGAGCACCGGTGCACTGTCGGGTCTGCGCACAACTCGACATTCTTCTCGATTATGTCAAATAATGATATTCTGCAAGTTTCAACGAGGCCGATGGAGAGCGTGCGTGCTTCTTCTCTAGGGACAACAGAGGCACCCTGCGCTATCATGAGTAAGACTAACAGTGTCCCAGCCAAATTGTTGTGCATCATCACGTTAGGATCAACGGGGCCTGTAGATACGAGTGAGTAGAAGAAGGAGAGATTGCGGACATAGCTCCGCAGGAAGTATTCTAGGATTTTGGCTGGTGGAAGGACGAGGAATGTAAGCAATGCAGGGCTTGTGGTCCGCTCGCTCTGTGGTTGGAAGCCACCACGATGTATCTCGAGCGCCTTGATCAAAAATGTTTGAGTGATGGCAAGCATATGGTCGCGAGTCCGAGGGTTCATGGGCACCACCGAGGCCATATCGGTACCATCCTGTTGAGTGAGATCCAAAAAGCCCTCCAAGGCATTCCATGTGCCTTCATTCTTTGACTTTCGTTCTAGACATTCTAGATGTATGATGGCAGTCCGCGGGCAGCTGCCTGAGTAGATTACGGGATTGCAACGAGCGAGTGGCCACCCAGACTCGGACGCAATCACGACCTCAGGACCCATGTCCCGAACTTCCGGCCGGTTCGCTGGTTTCGGTTCAAGGCTAGCAGGCTCGAATTCTTTTGTCGACATAATGCTTGTACTTCTTGTGTGAGTTGAACCGATAGATGAGCAAACATTCTCCGAATTCGAGCTTATTATGGAGTTGAGATCTGGGAATGTTGACATCGGAACATCACCCTGGGTTTGTTGCGTGTCGTTATTGTATAAGTCGAATTCTAGAATCTCACCCCACGGCCACATGCCTGAGTAGTTGGGGTCTTGCTGCAATATGTCATTCCCGTATTGCATGAACTCACCCATTCCGTCCATTATAGCGGTAGGAGGTGAAGCAATAGTCTCAGAACCCAGATGCGAGTTAGCTGGTGAGCCCCTTATAATGGGACTGTCATGATGTGATATGCGAGGATCGATGGTCAAGGGCGGCTCTTCTGGCGTCACTGGGGCTTTAACTTGTGGACCATGATGAGCAGCTCCGTTATCGATATCCAATACCGTGGTCATCATGCCTAAGGGCTTTTTAGGGGGTATGGACGCCGGCATAGGCAAAGAGGGTTTCTTGGCGGCCTGCGATGCCCGGTAGGCGGCTTTGGTAGATCGCCTGGCATAGCGAACTTCACATGGGAGGCCCTTTTCGCGGCATCGCGAGCAGGCAGGCGTCTGTTTGTCGCACCCTGTTTTTGCCTGTGCGCAGTTGAGACAGGCGATTTGAGTTCGCCCAGTAGTCGTAGGAAGGCCCCCAGGAGCGGGCTCCATCGGGTCTCTTGCTTCGTGATACGTGTTGTGATGTCTCTGGAGAAGATCTCTGCGGTGACCAACTTGTTAACAGAGTCCTTGTGGGACTGATGCAAGTCTATGGAGAGGGGCAGCACCTTCTGCTAAATCCTAGTTGACACTCCTCACAACGATGCGGTTTGACGTTAGTGTCTGTGAGTGACCGTTAACATTTTACAGAGCTTTATCGTCAACCGGGAGGGTTACTAACGACTGGGTAAGTGTCTCTCGAGGTGCTCCTTGCGCGTGAACCCCTTTCCACAATATGCGCAGAATACCATCTTGCCTCCGACAAGCTCGAGGCTGCCAATGAAGCCTCGACAGAAGGCTCCTAAACGGTCGCTGAGTTGAAGTCGAGTCGAGCTAAGCCGAGTGGAATCGAATCAACGGTATGTATAGACATGTATGGGGTTGGGGAATAACAACTGAAAGTTGAACTGTCAGGGCTGGAGCCGCGAGGGGCATAGGTTGGCAAACGGGTTCTAAATACGAAGGTCTCAAGCCGCAAGAAGCCAACCATATGGAAGGAAAGACACAGCTAGCTTAACCCTTCTTTTGGATAGGGAAGTACAGCCTCACTGACGCCAAGCTTTCGAAAGGACGAGGGTCTTATGTCTCCAGGGTATATCTTAGACATGCGAGCTTAAGCGAAAAACGCAGTGTTCGGCCACATTCAGGTCCAGGGTCCAAGGCGCCACGAAGCTGGACCGTCCGTGTATATATACGCGGGGGCATGATGCATCCAAGGCAGCCAAGTGGCGGCAGGTAGATTATAGCTCGAAAGTTAATCTTGAACAAATAGAGTACTCAAGGCCGAAGCAACCTAGACATGTGGTCTCGGTACCAACATGATTTGACTGGCTCTCTGAGTTTCAACATGTATTAACTATGAATAACGTAAAACGGCATAACTGCCTGATGACTTCCTTCCTTCACTACCAGCACACCTTTTGCGGCTTTGCACGCCTCTTGCCTCTCTGTGACGGCGTTTTAATGCAGGTCGAAGACAAGCCGGGGGGGTTTGAATAACTGGGAACAAGTTATTACGGCGGATTTGGAGGCATCGGCATAAGCGCATGCTAGATAATAATAATACATAAGACCCGAGGAAGGGAAGGCAAGGGAAGGTCAGCAGCATCTCTTGTCGATCTCAAAAGCTCAAGGTTCGAGTTTCTTGTGCGTGGGGATACAGGGATGTGGAAAAAATAAAGCTTTGGGTATATTATGTATTCTGAATTGTGTGTGGTATGTATTCGGTGTACTATAGTGAGTGTGTAGTGTAAAGTGCGTAGTGTAAAGTGTGTGTACGATGTATCGTGTCTGCTGAATTTATCGTATATTTGTCGTATACATGGATCTGCCTCGGTACCTACTCGACGTGCCAGCGACTGACTAACTGACTAGAGATGGTAACGAACGAGACGCATAACATAGTTACCTACCAATAGTAGCTGTAAGGAGTACACTACCTCCCCCTCCCAGGACAAGTCTAGCTTCCGTGCATGCCGCTTGCATCATGTAATGTACAGTGCAGTTATGTACTAGAATATTGAGGAGAATAATAACAACAATAATAATACGAAACGAGGGGCCCTCTCAGAACGACCACTCTATTTACTGTAGCGTAAGTAGGTAGGTGAATCAGTGTCCATCTATCTAACCCTTCAGGGCTCATTGGAAGCATCGGTGGCCAACTAGATGGTGCTGTGGTGCAAGGATTGCTGCCTTCTACCGAGACGTGCATCGATCTGCAGGTATTAGCCCCGACTTCTGATATAGCTGGACAGACGCCCCGGGCGTGACTGGCGGCTTCAGCTAGGGCTTCGTGCTGCGCGTGCATAGATATGTATGTACAACTGTGTATATACATATATACCTACACACATCGGTAGTGTACGGTGTGGTCGACTCTATGTATGTTGGTAAAGTATGTAATGTAGTATGTCGTATGTCGTATGTCGTATGTAGGTATGAATGGTGGTTGCTGTATATCCTAGTCGAATCAGAGGCACCACGCTGCGTACTGTACAGAGAGATATTGTAACTCACATACACACACTCTCTCCCCCTTCCCGTATTAGCTCTGTATTAGATTAGCTCTATATTAGCTTACCTCGAGTCTGGGCTGATGAATAATACAGTTGGCCGACGTGACCGATCTGGCATACCCTACCCTAGCAATGGGGGGATGGGATGGCATTGACGATTAGGTCAGCGGTTAGCTTTGTAAGCTATCATCTATTCACGGCGATACCTCATTCCTCTTATATGTTTGAAATGCCCAGTATATTGCTCTTGAATATTGCGGCCGATTACCTTTGGACCACATAAGCCAGAGTATTTTGCTGGACGCAACCTTGTGGATGTAAGCCTGTAGGTCTGCGTAAAGAGGTATAAAGTGTACCGAAAAGTGTACCGAGTATCTGGGGCATCGCTACGTAGTACGTACCTACATGTATAAGAGGCATGTAACATGTACTAGTACACCGTCTGCAACCGCCAGTTGTCGCCAGCTGCTCCTCTTTTTCTGAGCAACATACCAAAAACGGCAATGTGCTTCTAATCGCGTTCACCTCGCCTCTTAACTGGACTATTATCTAGACTAAGCAGACTATCTATTGAAAACAACGGCGCCTCAAGGAATAAGAAAGATGACCACCCGCTGCTATCTAGCGATCGGTCATGATAATGCGAGGAGCGAAACCTAAGACTGAATCTCATCACCTCATCACCTCATCACCTTGTTTGGCAGCGTCTATTTTTGGGTTTATTTATTTTTTACATTTGTTTTACCTTTGCATTTTGCCATGTTGCATTTTAGTCTATGTATACTAACAGGTAGTAGATCTAGTCTGCATGGCGCTTTACGTAAGCCAGCCAAGTGCGTAACTTGAACTCATCGACTGAAGATGAGAATAGTACATGTCTACATCGAGAATACCATAACCACAAGGTACGAAGCCATCATGTCACTTCAAGCCAATCCTGCACGTCGCCGCTGGCGTCATCTTAGGCCAAGTCCTGATGATGATGTTTGTGCAGGTGGTATATTTGGACGAGTGTGAAGTCGCCTATGAGCATCCCAGCCTAGCCTTGCAGATTCAGCACATGGCATGGCACGCTCTCAACGTGACTCACTTCTTTTTTATTTCTCGAATGCGAGCGCCGATCTGTGCTAGCCTACTACTAGCCAGATGTGCAGACAGAGTTGGCGTCACGCCAGCGAAGTTCTGATCAATGCATTCCTTCCTATCGGGCTACGCCATACGACGATCAACAAGCCCTGTAAGGTGAATTTTGTGAGATCAATTGCCTTCACCACAATAATGGCTTTGTGTGTAAACTCCTCATCATTAGAGAGAAATACGCCTTACGTATGTTGAAAAGCAAGCTGGCTAGTAGCGCGCACAGTCGACGCTGAATAACTTGTTCCAGAAAGCCTACACTGGCCGATGTCGGTGTAGATGAGAGAATGTCTCACGGCTTCTTCCAGGAACTATATCTCCTATCTGATTGTTGGGATATGTATCTAAAGCCATGACCAAGTGCGCCCCGCATTGTTAGCAGCGAATGGTGAGAGTACTAATTATCCCTGCCTATTTTCGTCCAATCCAATATCCAAGCTATTCTCACCAGATTTAGATATCGCTGTATGTCTCATACCGTTTCTTTCTGTCTTGAGTGGTTTGCTGTCGTATCCATCGGCAACCAATCGGGTTTTCCAAATGCATCGGACGGATAGCGAGGAGCTATCTGCTCATTTTCCAGGCCAGCGCCAGGCTTTGGTGGGAGGGACGTGAGCACTGCGTGGGCTTCTAGCGTATCATCAGCCTCCTTCTATCGAAACACGACAGGCAATATTAAACATGGGTAATATGGGGCCCACGAGGTAAGTCTTGTTCGCAGTGCGACGACGTGTCTGTGCTACCGAACCATATCTCTGGGTCGAACGAGCTTGTTCCCGCTGTTTCCGCTGTCGTACGCGATACGGGTTTCGGGATTGAGCTCGAGGGCATCTTTTTCGTGCAGCTGGAGACCTATTGAGACCTAGCGGTGTGATTTGTACGACATGGCCCTTCCCGGATTCTCTCGTAGTGGCTTGCTCCCCAAAAGCTGATGGCATGTTGTCTTCTTTAGTTTTCAAGCCCCTCTTCCCGCTCTCGCAGGGCTAATAATAACGGTTCATGATTTGCCAAGAATACGCTGTCCATGGGGAGGGGCAAGGCGTGCGCCACTTCGAAAATGGGATTGCTATGCGGCGGCTGTATGGTGCTTAGGCGAGATCTGAACGGCAGATGTGGATCGGCACTTTCTTATTCAGTGCCAGTACTTCACGAGAGAGAGAGAGAGGAGGTAGTAAACGGGGCGCCGATCGATCGCCATAGTTCCAACTCCCAATCCTTTGATTTGTGGCGGAGATGTGACTATACTATTATAGAGCGCACCTCGCGCCCCGGATTAGGTCTAGGTGACAGTGATGATCTAACTCACTCACTCACCACATATTTTTTTTTCGCTAGTTTGAAACTAGATCGATGCAAATTTCACCACGATTTCTCATTTGCATAGGTTCAGCGTACGCACTGTCATCTGTACAGTAGAGCTCGAACTCGGTAGCGTGTGCTGTGTGACGAGTGTGACCAGAGCTGAGAACTAGGTACCTACAGTACAACCGTACAAGCCACACAAAGTGACTGTCTCGGTCCCGACTCGGTCCCGAGCAGGACCTACATATACGTTGGCCCAGATATGTCGAGGATGCCCCCCACAGACATGGAAGCCTGGCGAGAGTGCCGACATAGACCCGAGGTTCTGGAAATCCCAAGTGGTTGGCTGGGATCGGCTTTGCCCAATGAGACCGATCGCTATTGACCAGCCCGTCGCGGTTGAGCAGGACAGCTGAAACGGGCAGCTAGGCAGTTTCCTTCCGTTTTACCAGGGTTACAATCGCTTGTAATGCCACATGGCTTCCAGGCTCTCAATGCCGTTGGCGATCCTTTGGCATTCAACTCCGCGTGGTCCTGGAGCTGAGGTGTCTTGCTATCTGATACCTACAGGGCAAGCAGCTATTGACGGTCTTGCCGGCGATGCCGCCCTGCCTTTTGCATATGTCGGTTTACTCCTTTAGGGACGATGACGTTGTTTTATTGTCATTGTGTATTATTCACCCCGTCTTTCGTCCTTGTTCGGTGTGCGGTTAGCGGTCAGCGGTCGGAATGCTAACTGGACTGTTACATCACAGGCCAATATTGCAGTAAACGGGCAAATTGAGATGGAATTTCCAAGTAAGCTCGCGTGCTGCACGATTTTCAGGACCTCGGTGCTTTTGAATATCATGCCGAACCTCAACTGCCTTGTAATCCCGGTTGGCCTCTTTGGCCGTCTTACCCCGGAACCCCGAACCTCGCGTAGTATCACCATAAGAAGTTGTAACGCGCGAGGACTTTTATCTATAATCTAGTTTCATTCCACAAAACACGCTAATTGGCTAACTAGATAGTATCATCGTCATATGTTGCGATATGGTCTGATGTTGTCAAGGGAAACCTTCAGAGTTACGGCGTTTCTGTAAGGTCCCTTTGAAAGTGGCAAGAATGGACAACATTCGATAAGCCGATTAACTAGTATTCTATGATAGGCAGCGGTGATAGGACGTAGATTTCATAGGATAAATCTCATAGGGCCGCTATGGTCATGTAGTTAAGCTATGTTACACGTTGATGATAGCTTAGGTGAGACTCACCCTTACGCCGCCTAAAATGCGCCGGTCTCATGCGAGGTCTCTTAGTTATGACTGGCTTGTAAGGTGTATTGCCCCGTGTATGGAAATACTTCATCGCAAAATACTATTTTCTTACCTTTAACGGCCGTAATTAAGGCCTCTGGCAAATAATCGTTATCGTGACACTACCCATTCTATGGCAAGGAGGAAGTTAAGGCATCTAAGTGCTTATGCGCACTGAGATCTTTAAAAGACTTAGCACCATAATTAGAAAGAATGATCTATTTAATGATTAGCTAAAACCGTTGGTGTGGCAAGGAGGTGGCGAATAGACGCGATTCCTAGATATATGTGTTGGTGTTAATGGGTGGCTTGACTTTACTAGTACCAACGGCTGACTCCCCTCGAATTCTATGTTTGCTCTAGTCGGATTTTCTTAGTTCCAACGTCATTAGAAAAAATATATATCATTCAGACTAAGATATCATTCTTATACCGTCTAAACGTTCATTGGGCGAACTGTTACAGCCCTATTGACTAGTTAGACCAGCCCTCGTCCATGAACCAGTGGTAATCTTCAACGGCCCTGCAAGTTCGATTCTGAAACAGTGGCATCTGCCGTACGCGTACACATCTTAACTGAGAGAAAACGTCATCCCAGCCTTAGTGATGATCCCTGAAGTATCACTTCTTGAGAGGGATTGGGAAGAAGCACTACTTCGACCACTACTTGTGTGATGAGGGACGAGGCGCGTAAGTCATCAGTAGAGAGAGCTCGTACGTTTTAGGTGTGTCGTTGTACCTCGTCTTGGCCGGGTAGAACTAATGGCCCTACAGAACGATGAAGATAATGGAGGAACTTGGTATAGTCCTTCTCTCATGCGGCAGTCCCCGAGACACCCCGTTGTGGGTATGCGCTCTAATGTCTCTCACTCCAATCGGTTGGCGCAACGTCTTGCAGTAGTTCTACGGCCAGCGGCATACGCGTCCGCTGGCTTGACATTGAGTCACTGCATCAAGCCTCCGGAGAAAACTGACTAGTGGCCGTCGTCGTCGCCGCCCGATAGCGTCGTTGATACGGTAGTAGTGCTCGGTTAATAGATATCCTCCCGTGCTTACCTTGCTGATGTGAATTCTCCCGGAGATTTATAAATAGCTCGCTTAGGCGCCTCATTCCTACTCTACTAGTCGGGCCTAAGGAGCTTTATACCTCGATGCTGAAAGCACCCTCGATAACACGAACCGAGCTGAACTTGTCGTCGCCCTGGAGGCTACCTAGAACCAACTGTTACCAAAGGATACGGGGCCCTAGGTTGAAACAATACGGATGCAGGGGTGGATATGACTTAGGCATGGGGAAAGATCTTACTCGATCTACCAGAATGTGCATCGCCTTTCCTAAAGGAACATACGAAAAAACATGGGGCCTGGGATAAGAGATCGGCATCACATGGAGGAAGGAAGGATACCTAGGCCGACCTGGGGAATACCTGGAGAAAAAAAAGGAACAATGTTAGCCTGGATTACTTATTATCCACTTCGGGACTAGGATCAGTCCTACCTCGCCGCATAACCTCGAAAGACAACGACCTTCGTTCAGCAAATCAGAGGAATAAGTCCTATTGAAGAACGATACAACACTCCATAATATGAAACAGGGTAGCAATATTGCACCCAAGAGTTGGGAATACGAAGGATTGAAGAATACGTTGGCATGACGTAGGAGCGCTCTTTGGTGATTAATCAAGGGACCGAAAAGGAAGAGAAAGGAGCCGTCTGATACTCAAGCCCACGGCAGGGGTGTGTGGCATACTAGGACGGCCCTGAAGCAATTGAGGATTGGCGGTAGCTGAGCCAGACTAGACCATCGTGGCAATTGAAACCCTATGATAGGGCTTAGTCTAGACAACGGCCCGGAGAAATAACGTATGCTGCAAAAATCTAGGCCAACGAATCAGGACGCTGAACGTGAGAAGCTATGGCGGCACAGTCAGAGAGAGTACTACCGCGCTCAATGACTAATGAGTCGTGTAGGAAAGAAATACCATCCTTCGAAATAGAGCTATAGCTATCGCGAACCTTCAACGAAGAACGATTTTGAAGCGCGAAGATAAACCTACAGGCGCCATGGCTAACAAGGCCCGATAACATGCATAAGAGCGTTGGGACTCTCTACACTGTATAGCCCTGCACACACTATACTACCGTTCATGGGCTTCCTAGACTCTACTCTCCCATTCGCGGTTTTCTTCACTGGTCATCTTGATATTTGCGTTTAGACATTTTTTGATGGCAATGATGAGTGGTCCTTGGATAATACTGTATCTCACCCCCGTTCCTAAACCCGGGGTATATGCTTGGCCTAATAGTCTTAGTAGATATAATCCCGTCTGGAGTCTATGTACAAGACTTCGTTTATTCTGACTGAGCCCTGTGATACATTCTAATGGGGAGAGGCTGCGTCGATATCCATAGGGTCTGCTGGATGAGATCCAGGAGTTCACATATGTCGACCCTTACATATCAGATAAACAGACATCCCGAGTTGTGAACCATCAATGTCTTCGACCAGATCGGATCTTCCGTAGACCCTCGTGGCTCATTCGCCTGTCCCCATTGTCCCAGGTCCCGTTGATACTAAGGACGAAGGTGCTTATTGGCGGCCCTTCCCGGCCCATAGCTGTCGGGTTAATCGCCCTCACAACATCTCCACGCGGAAAATATGAAACACCAAGAGACGACATACAGAAAATCCCCGGGCGAATAGTAATCCCTTTTACAATCGTAAACCCCGGGGGGCCTTTGCCGATAAGGAAGAGGCTGATCGGTCAACTAACTCGATCAATGCAACACCGCGGAGCTTCTCCAAGCCCCCGGACGATAAAGGGGTAATGCCGAATGCCACCCTATAACCCATTCTTCACCGGCCTCGACGCCGCCGGTCGAAGTGATGATCAGCTACTCAACTTGAAAACAACGGTATTTGTTCGTGACGCTGCTAATAACAGGGAAAAATCGGTTCAGAGGGTACACATGGTTCGGATCGCGAACAGGGGAAGCAGGATAATTCTGCACACTTCATGCAAGTTCTTGTATTTTGATAATGATACACTTAAACACCAACATGCGTTCGAGACATCTGAATAGCCATTTCAAGCAAGGAGTCCCTCCCAAAACAGAACGCCAATGTCCGTTCGTTCACCGATGCTTCAACGGAAGGGTGTGCAGCCATGCTACAAATGACCTTACCAAATAAATTACTACAATACATTCTCCTCGAGCTTTACAGGAGGATCAGTGAGGATCTCCCCCCTCTTCAAGATAGAGCTTGAGGTCGTGTTTCTTTCAGGATGGCGCGGACGAGTCCGCTTCTAGAGGTCCCTTTTCCTTGTGCGCTTCGCCGGCCTCTCTCTCTGGGTTTGGATCCAGGCATCCTCAAATACTGTGGGCATCGTCGCGAAATGTTCGTCAAGTAAATTCAGTCTCCTGACAACTTGGAATGCACCTGTACCAACTGACATGGTCTCTCCCATGATGATTTTTTCACTGACACCTTCAATAGGGTCTGTCTTCATTCCCGATGCTGCGTCAAACAGATGGTCTGCTGTTTTCTCGAAAGATGCAAGCTGCAGCACGCTATCACGCATCTTGGATAGGCCGAAACGTGTGATACCCAGAATTTCGCCTTTGTAGGTCATCACATCGGCGAGAAGCTGCATATGTCGAGGGTCGATGTTCATATCACCCATGACATCGCTGATTTCATTGGCAATTGTCGTCCGAGCAGCTTCGATCCCCAAAACGTCCCTACATTCCATTACGCTATTCGATGTGACTTGGGTGCCAATAACTCCTTCTGTATTAATGCATTGCCGCAAGCCGTAACCTTCAACTAAAACGGTGTTTGTAGAATCCTTCTCGCTTTGCTGGATGATAGCCCGAGTAGCTTCAGGATACCCCGAGATTGGAACTGCAGGTAGTACACGCTTTAGCTGGCTAATACGAACGGACAGGTCGGCCATAGCTTCTGTCGCAGTTTTTGTTCTCGTTGTTCGCTTGGTTGAAGGGTCTATATCTAAAGCCCTCACCGTGATCTCGATGCTTGCGTCTTGTTCGAATATTTGCATGTCCGCTTTCTGGATCTTGAGTTTCTTCTGCCTGGCAATAGCATCAACAATATCGCTGAGTTTAATTCCGAGATGCATGCTTTCCAATGTTTCAGTATTGATATGTAGAGTAATAAAGGAGCGGTGAGGTTGCCATTCGTCATCAACAAATCGCAGGACGTCTTCAACATATGTCTTCTCAATACGTGCTCGCACGATTTTGGCAGCCTCCAAACTCCTGGGGTTCTGCAAGGGACAGGTAATGACGGGCGTGCTGATAGTCTTAGAAGCATTGATGATTTCTTTAATACGTGGGACACCCTGTGTAATACTCATACCGGCCACACCAGCGAAATGGAAGGTTTTCAAAGTCATCTGAGTTCCAGGCTCACCAATGGACTGTGCACCGACTGCACCGACTGCATGCCCTGGCTCGACGTGTGCCTTGCTGTATTTTTCTAGGCACAGCCCAACAAAATGTCTAAGAGTTTTTTCAGACACTTTTGCTGCCCTTTCCGATGCCATCTTAGATACCTGCCCACGTTCTTGCGATTCGATTTTGCATGCTAATCGTGCAAGGTAGCCAAGTTCTAGCGTGTCGAGTCTCGTGTTAAGTTCCAAAAGCCTCGCAAACTCTTGCTTTTCGATGGTAGTCTTCGCCTTGGGCGGCCGTTGGAAATCAAGCTCCTCGAGCACCGGTTTAAGATTCAAAAGGTCTTGATACGTGAGCTCGTTGGCCTCGGGCTTGATTCGTGCAGATTTTCTAGTTTGCCGATGCCCTTCCGCGGCTTTGAGTCTTGCCAACTGCTTGACACCGGCTTGTTCTATGTCGAATGCAAGTGTCGCAAGCACTTCTCGCTCATTACTAGTGAGTGGGAAGGAATGTGTATTAGGTGTCGACAGCATGCCGTCAAGGCCGGCGGCAATACGCAGTTTGGTGAGCCTTTCTGCTAGGCTCCGTACGTGATTGTGGATGGTTTCGAGAAAGTTGCGACCACTTTCGTGCTCATCCACACCGTAATCGGTAGTGTCATTGTACATAAGAGGCTCTCCATAAAGTAATCCACGCCTTCGGTACCGATCGCGTTCTTTCTTGAGCATCGATTCACAAAGAGCAAGTATTTCGAAAGGCAATAATGCCCGATCCGCATTGTTCCATGTTAAATTCTCAGCATGAGAGAAAGTACGTGCGAAGTTGACAGGTACGGCTTTTCCTTCCATGTCAACCGGGTCTAGCTTATCGGCTCCAAACTGAAATTGGACAACACCATCACCAGAGGTTCGTACAGTATCATCATACTTGGTTGATAGATCTTCTAGCGATTTCATGAGACGACGCGACATATAGCCAGTTTCTGCAGTCTTGACGGCGGTATCGACCAATCCTTCTCGTCCAGATATGGCGTGAAATAAGAATTCAGTGGGTACAAGACCCGTGTAAAAACTATTTCGTACAAACCCCTTGGCAAGTGCATGGCGTGTATTCTTGTGGAAATGTGGCAGCGTACGATCCTGAAAACCGTCCGCTACACGAGAGCCCGCGATAATCTGCTGTCCGACGGCAGCGATCATCTGAGCAACGTTAATGTTGGAACCTTTGGACCCTGAAGACGCCATGACCAAAGGTGCGTTATTTCGACTCAAGGAGTTGATACAAAGTTCACCTGCATTCTGACGAACTTTACTAAGCACGCCGGAAATTTTGGCCTCTAGGGTTTCTTCCATCGAGCACCCAGTGGCCTTCTGCAACTTGTTTTCGTTGAATTGTTTGATAAAATTGTCCGACTCGATGTATGCATCTTCGACAAGCTTATTCTTAGCTGCGGTGAGAGCCGCAGTTGGGAAAACATCTCCAATGCCGATAGAAAACCCTCGATTCGTAAGCATTCTTGCACAGAGCTTTGCAAGTCGGTTCATTGCGGTCACAGCTGCGTCTGGACCATAGTCTCTTAGAATGACGTAGAATACGGAGTCTTTTTTGCCTGATCCCACGGTAGATTTATCCATTCGGCCACACATGACCTCTGAGTTCCTGATGACGAGCCAGCCATCATTGGGGCACATATCAGGTGCTCTCTTTCTGTGGCCAGGAGGAGCTGGGGGAGGGTCCACATACTTTATACATTTGGCGTCTAGGTTAACCTTGACTTGGGTCGACTTGTTGGGTCTCATGAGCATGCTGAAAATCTGTTTCCCCGTCCATAGTCGTTTCGGGGCTAAAATGGCCGGGGGTGGCAAGTCAAGGTGCGTAACGCCGTCCATCATATGCATTACAATATATGTGAAAGTCCTTCGGTCAAAGAACATGTCCTTACTACTCAGAAGATAAGATGCCGTAATAAAATCCTGAGTGGCTGCGATGATAGGCTCCCCGTTTTTAGGCGTTGCTAGGTTATGTTTAACGCTCATAAGAGTAACGGCTTCGGCACGAGCCTCTTCCGTTTGTGGTACATGAAGATTCATCTCGTCACCATCAAAATCGGCATTATAAGGACCGCAAGCACATTCATTGAGACGGAACGTCCTCCAGGGCCGTACCTTGACAAGATGGCTCATTATACTCAGTTTGTGAAGTGACGGTTGTCGATTGAAAAGGACGATATCTCCATCTTCTAAATGACGCTCAACAATATCGCCGATACGAAGTTCTTTCGCAGCGGCCTCTTTATCACCAAATCGGAGCGATACACGGAACGGCGGATGATCGCCATCGACCTTGAGAATTGCTTGTGCTCCTGGCCAGACCGTGGGCCCATTGACGATGCACTGTCTTAATTTTGCGATATTGTCGCGATGGGCTCTCTCCGGGTACGTTAGATTCTTCGCCACTAGCATTGGCACCGCAACTTCGTTGACTGCTAGATTCGGGTCGGGGGAGATGACGGTTCTACCCGAGAAGTCAACACGCTTTCCTGATAGATTGCCACGAAAGCGTCCTTGTTTGCCCTTCAGGCGCTGACAGAAGCCACGCATTGTCTTGGTAACTCCGTTATCTCGAAGGCCTGGCACGTCACTATTCACGTATACCGCTATCTGTAGTTGAAGATATTCCCACTGCTCCATGATGGTTTGTAATGCAGTGCCTTTTTGTAGTGCTGCTCGAATAAGACCACAAGCAAACACTATATCGCCAAGGCGAGTCGTTATGTCATCTTCGTTACTCGCACCTTCTTGGGCGACTGACGGCCGAATGCAGACAGGAGGCGCCGGTAGATATTGCCAAAGAAACATTTCTGGTCGCCCCTCGGCAGGGTTGAGGCCGAGAAGCTCGCAATCGTCGGGGGTGATCTGTTTGAAAAGGTTGAGAACTCTGAGAGGGTTCAAATCTTCGAACGCTTTTCTAAGATGCTTGTCGAGATCGTTGACGTGCTTCCTAGCTTCTACAAATGAATTGTCGAACTCAATTTTGCTAGGAGGAGGTTGCTTCTTGGCAGAAGTAGACTTATTATATGCGACGAACTTGTCGTGAACGAGTTTCAGAGCGCCCACCTTGCGGATCTGGCCGTTGACAGCTCCACAGTAAGGGCACTGCTTAGTTTTCCTACACTGGTCGTTGATTTTCTTGCATATGGCAACACGTTTCATGTTATCGATATTTGGGCGCCTCAGTTCCTTGAGGTATGCTCGGCGCTCGTGTTCGACTAACAAAACCCTCGAGCAATCCTTGCATATATTTTGTAGAATCGTAATTGTGAATTTGATGTAACCGATGTGGAAAGCCGGGAGAGGAAGCCGTACATGGCCGAAATGGCCGACGCAATCAGCCAGTCTCTCGTTGCATGTAGCGCAGATGCCCGTCTTGCTGGAAGTCCCCTAGCGGAAAACAATGTTAGAATGGGGCAAAGTAGATTCCCATCGTCTGGTGGTACTCACTAGGCGCTTATCAAGCACACCATTTTGAGTTGGTTCGCGACCCTTGTCGATATCGTACATGCTCCGATCCGACACCTCCAAAACTCCCTGGTTCACGATGTCCTGGTTGGACTGGATACCGAATTTCAAGTTCTTGAATCGCTTCGGCAGCTTGTCGACCACCTGATGCTTGACGGGTGCGACGGGTGCCGCAGCACTCGTGACAGTCATTGTCGCCATCTTGAAAGCTGATTGGGGGTCCGGGATGAGCTTTCTGGGTAATTATTTCGAGACTTGGTTCGAATAGTCGAGCTTGTCGCGTTACTTTGCGCGCACGATGGTGTTAGATGACGTGTTCTGCGATATAATTCGTTCGGGGTTGTGTTATGCTACCGCGCCGTTGTCGACAAGAAAAGAGCTCTCATCATCCTCATCGTCATATGCGGCTCGGCGGACTGGCGAGAGAGGGATAGAAATGGCGTGTTCTGTTGGTGGCAGATAGTTTATTACAGATAGTGAGAGTTGAATTGGATAAATTTTGCTACATAGTAGGTTTTAAGATGGGAGTCATTAGACTAGTCGTGCCCCACCATTTCCTACGCTACCTCAGTCCTCCTACCTGCTCGATGCGGGGCTACATAGCGGGGTTTCATAAGAGGGGTCACTATGTCACTATACCTAAGACCTACATAAGGTGCATCGTGCCCTACAGCTTCTATACTATAGGCTGCCTACTTGTGTAGAGGTACCCACCGCCATAGTCTAAAAGACCCCTCCATCAACCTGCCTAATGCCAAGTGACAGCTACCTAATCCTCCAAAGGATAGCTTAGTAGCTCAGTAGTCCAGTGGTCCATCTCCATCTCCATCTTAGGCGCCTTAGGTATCGTTTCCATGTGACAATCATGACAATTACCACGTATACAGTACCGTATGCAAGGCATCCCTTGACTGACCTCTGTTTCAACCCGTCAACTGGCCAACCAACCAGTTAGTCAGTCACATTCTTTCGCCTTGATAGTCAATAAGTCAATGGTTTTGATGTGATAACCGAAATGCGGCAATACATATTGTAGCTTACTTTAGACACAACCACAACCACAACCATATCCACAGTTGCCTTTTCTCTTTGCTCGTGTTTTGCCTCGTCCTAGCGATCAACCTTGAGTCTTGCCAACCTCTTGAATATCTGCCGTCAACCGCCACCTTCGATAGCGATCCCGCCGAGACCATCATCATATTGGCGCACAGCTTTACTGCCATTGTGTTGCGTAGCCATCTACACCCTCGATACACGCTACTCCCGGTGTCCCGCACAGCGAACTATTCACGTAGATACTTGTTTGGCTGGTCCCCGGGTCCTTCCGGCATAATGCCTCCGGCGGGTGTCGATAATGCCGCCGCATCGAAAGATAGAAATGGGGACAAGAAGGGAGAGAAGAAGCCTGAGAAGTCGTATTTAGCTAGTGCTGTCGAGTCTATGAATCCCTGGACAACAAATCGAAGCGCTTCACCCGCACCTAAGGACAGCTCTTCCCTACCACAGCCGAAACCCAAGCCTCCGCCGGCCCAAAAGGCGGATGATCATTCCACAAACACCCTTTACGGCCATAGCTTCAAGAAATACCCTGCCGACTGTCCACCCATGAACGTCATGTGGTTTCATGCTGTTGACGTCTGTCCTTCTCTAATCCATACCCGCCCTTAACTGCTACTGACCGGTATTACTAGGTCCCGAAACGTAAGCCGCAATTCCTAAAATCCAAGAAGGAACCAGATAATACTAAGCCGGTCGCCCCCAAGAAATTCGCCGCCTTTTCAAAGGTGGACTCAAGGTCCCTGGAAAATACATACCAGAAATTACTTGAAGAAATAGAGAATAATCGCGGAAAAGGTGTAGCTAACCAACACATGCGCAATCGATCTAGCTCCCGCCGCTCCCGAGGCGCACCTGTTGAGGATGCGACAAATACTGGGTTCGATAGCGATCCTAGTAGTCCCCTCCCAGGCTCCCGGGTCCCAGTCAATGAAGATTTCCTATTCGACGTCAATATTGAGCACCGCGAATTGTCCCCCGTCTACTGGCTTGGTCCCATATATGAGGTTCGTCGTGGCACGTGGTTTGTAAGTCATTGCTTCTTTGATATGGTTATCTTAAGAGTACAGGGACTTCCTCTCGAACCAAACCTACGCCCCGAAATTTCTTTGGTATTTTTGAAATACACGTAAACCACATTGATGGTAGCAAAGACTAACATCGGGCATCGTAGTATCAAGAGGGCTCATCATTGAGACCTTGTGAGGAGAACTTGGCGGCCCAGTTAGAGGAAGGTTATCTCAAAACTAAACCTTGGACATACCCCACGAATAGAATACGCAGCAACTCTGGGAATATTACCCCAAAGGCGTCTTCAGATAATCTGAAGGCAACGGCCAAGTCGCAGGCCGAAATCCCCTCAAAAACGTTGCCTCCTCCACCCATAGTCCCCCATCAACCACAAACATACCGCCTTTTCGGCACATATAGTGAGTAATTCTTGAGATCATTTTTCTTCCATTTCTTGCAATTTCTAGAGGATAGAAAGGCTCCTTCCCAAGTGAAGATCGTATCCTAGAAGGTCCCTTTACTTTCGAGTCTCCCATATATTACACTCGAGATAACGATGGCTGACTCTAAGTGTTGTAGTGAACAGCGTGGCTACTTACCAAGATTCTAACACCGCATGGTTGTCTTCCGACGGAGTGTTCAGCTGGGTGACATCCACAGTCTACCAGAGGTTCGCCGGCGGAGGCTACATGAATGGGATCAAGCTTGTCAGGGGCTACTCGGAGTCCGGAAAAGCAAAAGAGAGCAAGCGGCCCCCAACGCCTACAACAGCGACGCTACCACCACCCCAGTCGACTAATGACGATAAACAAGACAAAGAAGATAAGGCTCTTAAGCGGCGCTCCGCCCCACCAGCCACACGCCCAAGCGCTGTAGACGGCGAGAGAGACGAAGGTGGTGCTAGAGCGGAAACTGAGCGAAGGGAAAACCAACTCAAACGCCAATTTTCCTCTTATATTGAGGGCGTTGATAACCCTGAAAAGCAAGAGGAACACATTAGGCTACGCGAGGAGCAAGAGATTCAGGATGATTATATCGGCCAAGATGGCGAGACCCAAGGTCGTGAAATTGAACATCTAGTTTTGGTAACTCACGGCATTGGTCAGCTGCTAAGCCTAAGGTATGGAAATTAACCCCAGTGTCTTGAGTGATTGCGAGTTAACTCGGTACTTTAAGGATGGAGAGCGTAAATTTTGTTCACGATGTCAACATGCTACGGAAAACGCTAAAAGGTGTCTATGCTCATTCAGAAGATCTAAAGGCCCTAAATTCAGATAACGGAGATGGCCCCGGGAATTCTAAAATTCAAGTTTTGCCTGTCTGTTGGAGACATCTACTTGACTTCCCAAAGAGACGAGAAAAGAAAGGTGAAACCGATATAGGTGATGTAGCAGAGGAGGACGACGAGTGTCAGTAACACATCGATTTATTCGACTTACGATCGACAACTAATCTTTTGACAGATCCCTCCCTCGAAGACATTACCATTGAGGGTATGGCTTTCGCGAGATCCCTCATCTCGGATCTTGCCCTAGATGTTCTTTTGTACCAAAGCGCCTACAGAGAACAAATAACCGAGATTGTTCTCAAGGAGTCAAATAGAATTTACAAACTCTTCCTCGAAAGAAATCCAGAATTCAAGGGCAAAGTCCATAGTAAGCAATCCTCGGGGCTCGAATTTCTTTCCTTTAGTGACACAGGCCTTTGCGAGTCACAATCATACCCCAGGAGCTTCTCACAGTTCTGAAAGACTTTCACACTATACTCGAAATGAGAATACTAATTTTTATTATTGCAGTCATTGGCCATTCCTTAGGTTCAGCGATCATGTTTGATATTCTATGCCGACAAAAGCAGGTAGCCAACAATATTGAACCACTTCGTAATCCCCTTAGGTTCTGGCCTTCCCAAGAGCGTCCAGAAACTCCTAAGGACACAAAAGATCTTTCCTTCGACTTCCATGTCGAAGACCTTTACTGTCTTGGTTCGCCTGTCGGCTTGTTCCAGATGCTTAAGGGGCGGACGATCGCGGCTCGGCATCAACCGAACGCTGCACCATCGGAGAGCCCTCTCAGCACGGCATATACGGAGGATCCATTCCTATCAAGTACAAGTACTCCAGGGCAGAATGTGTCAGCGGTTACCGGTCTACCTTTTTCCGTATCATCGCCAAAAGTCGCACAGCTCTTCAACATTTTCCACCCATCGGACCCCATTGCGTATCGTTTAGAACCTTTAGTTTCGTCAGCAATGTCTTCCCTGAAGCCACAAGCTTTACCATACACCAAAAAGGGCATATTTGGGACAGTAGCCCCTCAAGGTCTATCTGGGATTGGCGTCAAAGTAGGACAGAGCGTCAGTGGCCTATGGTCGAGCTTCAGCGCCGGCATTGCCAGTAGTCTGCTGAACCGGAGCTTAGGACTAAGCAATGAGGACATAGCGAATTTCAATGCATCAAACCCTTCAACAAATACTCCCCCTTTATCCACCCCAGGCCAAGCTATCGCCAATTCCCAGAATACTGGCTCGAGCGCCTTGGTCCCTAACCCTGCCACACAGTCGGAGAAAACAGATGCCCGCAAAAAAGCACTTGCGCGCCAGAATACCTCAGACCTCGGTTCTACAGACCCCAGTACACCTAATGGTAATAATCCTAAAAACTCGACACTTATTGATGACGACTTGGAGACACTTTACGCTCGCTTCCAGAAAAAGCGTGTGGAGGAACACAAAGATAGCCCGAGCCGAGCCGAAGAAGGTCAAGAGCTGGGCGCCGCATGGGCTGCAGAAGAATTAAAAGCACAAAAACTTAGGAGGGAGGAATTGAAGGTACGAGCACTCAATTGGAACGGGCGTATCGATTACACTATCCAAGAGTAAGTAGATTTCCTTTCTTAGACAACCATCACCCTCTCCAAATCATGCCAAGAGTTTTCTTCCCATTCTCCTTCAATAGGACCCCCTTCATTGACCGGGTGCGATACCTGCGTTCTAAAGCTAAATCGTCTAATAGGAGCGCGCTCGATTTTAACCCAATAAACACCATCGCCTCTCACATGAGCTACTGGCAGGACGAAGACGTCAGTCACTTCCTATGCTCGCAACTACTTTGCAACCGGGATGCGCGCGCAAAACTATACCTATCTCGACAGATTACGCCGGGCCGATATAGTTGAGCAAAGCAAAAACTAGGCAGAGCTTAGACAGAGAACGTCGCCTACCTTGGGTCTTTTTCAATACTTCGTATGTTTCCTCGCAGGCTGTGTATGGGTTTGCATATAGATGGTTATTTAGATTTCGTTTTTAGCTCGTTCTGAGTCCGTCAGTAGATATACACCAGAATTAGGATTATAGGACAGGGTGCGACACGGGCTGGCTGTCCGGTCGGTAGGATGAATATGATGTGACATCTTGTGTTTAGCAAAAGCCAGGGAAGCAATACTATGTCATCCCCCTAAATACGACACTAGATAGGCCGATCTCCCACGCGGAATTGGGAACAGAGAATATGAATTTCCAGGTGTTTTAGAGCATAGGGATGGATCCCGGGTTAGAGAGGACAGGACTCTACGAAATAATGTTGTATGAGATATTCATCCCCTTTCCAAAAAAAAAAAAAAAACATCGTCCACACGAACGTTATGATACGAGAATACGAAATAACATCTGTGAACTTTTCGACGCTCATAGTCTACCACGTTGAAATTCGATAGGAATAACTATCTACGCATCCCAGCCTTCGAAGTGCGACAACGCCTAAAGGGGGGCCTTATTCAAAAAGGCGAAGTACTGCTCTTCGTTAGCTACGAGCGTTCGGTGTTGGTTTTAGTAGAGCCTCAAGGAAGTAGATGCCCTCAAGGGAGTCGGCAACTTATAACTGCAACCCACATTAAGATAACCGATAGAAGGGCAATTGCCAAGTATTGCGCGTAGTTACTATTGCATTGATCAAGTAGCTATGGACCTATCAAGTGCTACAACGCGATACCAGTTGGGCAATACGACGTCCGCGACCAGCCAAGCCCAGTACCGTTTCCGTTTGTATACGGGTTTAAAGAAACCCCTTCATTCGTTGTGAGTGCGAAATCAACGACCTTAACTCCCGAATAGAAAACACTTTTATCCTCAGCCGAAAGAAAATGGCTTTTGCCCAGATGCCGGTGATTTTTTTTATTGACCCTTCATGCTATGCTGTGCAGTGGATTCCAATGCCAGATCGGATTAAGAAAAAGGGAAACATGGGTATTGGGCATTGGTGCAACCGAGATATGAACATCCTTCATCCCCAATGAACCTAGGCGGAGTAACTTCCTAATTATCGACATATCCGACTTCTCTCCGTGGCTGGAGAAGTACCGAACATGATCATGGAATTTAGGGAGTACTAGGAGCCTAGTGAATAGGGTTGCCGTTTCGTTATGCCGAAAGAAACCCGTCCAACATCCGGTGAGCATGCTTAGTTGGAGGAATTAGGGCACGCCGATTGGATGTGTCCGGGCTGCTGGCACTTGTAGCAGATCTTCTCGCCACCTGTGGACTCCTTGGGACAGTCTCGAGAGAAATGGCCGTTCTCACCACAGTTGTAGCATTTGCTACCGTTGACACACTCGCCTAAAGTCCGTGTTAGAATACATCCTAAACCCACCTAGCTTCAGAGGACAACTTACGAGACATGTGTCCATAGCCACCGCAAGAATAGCAAGTCTTGCCTTGGCCTCCGCCGTAGCCACCGCCGCCACCGCCATAGCCACCACCATAGGAGTTACCGCCATAGGCATCAGGGCAATTACGAGCGATATGGCCGACCTTACCGCACTAATATTCCTAGTCAATTCAACACGCCATGATAGCGAGAACCGCAAATTACCTACCTTATAGCACTCTTGTGATCCGCCCTGACCACCTCCAATTGGGCCACCACCCTGGGGGCACTCACGGCTGATGTGACCACTTTGGCCACATCGGTAGCAAGTCTTGTTGTCCTTGGGGCCCTCAGGACAGTCGCGGCCTGGATAGAAATATAGATTAGACTACTGATCAATGCCGAAGAATAAGGACACCGGACATACTAAGGTGACCCTCGTTTCCGCAGTTGTAACTACATATCGATTAGCGAAGATCATAGCCAAGAGAGAACACAGAACGCACCACTTTGCAGCGCCACGGTTAGGGCAGTCTCGGGCCTGAGAGAAGCTTCTGATCAGTACAACTCCTTGCCCTTAAGTAATCCTTCTCGCCTCAATTCTAAAGCGCTCCGCCTCTCCTATGCTCTTCATACCTGATGAGTGGTCTGGCCGCCTAAACAACAAAAATCATATGTCAGATCACACACACCCCTACCAAAAAAAGACCAGGGTTAAAATTGAGAAAGACCGGGCGAGAAACAATTCCTGTAACAGGAAAGTTCTCAAGAGTCCGCAGGGATGGTATGAATATGTTGGCTTTGGCGCAACTAGTAGCCAAGAATCGCACTAAAGTGCAAAGGGCCATGTTGCAAGTTTGCAGGTGAAGCGGACTTGGCCGGGCCAGAGATGTATGACATAATGGTTGTTGGCACGATGACCGGCCGCGATTCAATGGCTATGTTATGAGAGAGGCAATCGGACGAACATGGTATGGTGTACGTAGTTGAAGTGGGTAATGAATATGCACAAAGTCGCAGCAACAGACAGGTAATGAACGTATCCTCGAAGAAACCGAGCATCAGAGAGAGAGTAAAACGTGTTCAAAACTTACAAGTGAAGCACGAGCGTGTGGAAGTGGGGAAATCCATGGTAATGAGGATATCGAGAACTCTGTTCCAGTCTTAAAAATCGGTGATGAGGCTCAGTTCTCTTGAAGTCTAATGGATGAATTAGTCGTCGGCGTTGTTCAATTGAGAAGCAAAGGCTGGTTCTAACTCAAATCGAAGGAGAGAGGATAACAATGGCAAGGAATTGAAAAAAAGGTTGATGCAAACGACAGGACGACGGACGCTGATGAGGGTTGGCTTGATGGGCCCGAGAGAGAGGGAAAATGAAAACTCTACCACACACAAGCCTGGCCGGGCCGACCAATGAGAGTAGCGTGGTCTCGTTTTGGTAAGTAGACACAAGCGAGACAGGCGAGATCAGGCTCAGCGTACGAGAGACAAATAACCGGGGCTAGGATGCAGGGTATGGCAAGTCAACGTACATGAGAGAGATGTCGGGTGTGTGCTTGTGATACCTACCTACTAAATGGGTCTAGGTAAGACAAGGTGTTCGTTATCCGGGTGACAGCACGCGCAGAGGTGTGATGTTATGGAAAAGGTAGCGTGTAGTGGGAATGTAATGCAACGTATTGTGGCGGCGGTATTGGTGGGATGGGGCTAGAAGGCGAGAGATGCAAGGTACAGAAAATACCCACGGCAAGGTTGAGAATATTCCCCGACGAATAATAGTCTTTGTGGATAGAAGCGTAGTGGGGAGAGGGGGGGGGCGAGCTCGATACCTAGGTACAAACTACCAAGATAAAAAAAATGGTTGAAGATGCGTGCTGTAACTCGTAGTACGAGGGCTCAGGTGGTACTGGTGCCGTTCAGATGAACTTGCCTACCCAGGTAGAAGAGAGAAAAAAAAGAGAGGCGGACTGACTGCGCTGGGATAGGATAGTGGGGTTCATTGAGGGGTCTATACTAGCAGAGGAGGGCACTTTACATAATGGCGACAGGGTGTTTCGAAGAAAATCAGTGTCACACATACCTTTGTGTAAAGAGGCGCAATTCAGTGAAGATGTGTGAAGTCGGCGTGTTAAGTGATCAAGGAATTGATGAAGGTAGGTAGGTAGATAGGTAGATTGAGTAGGTAGGTAGTTGTTGATCTGGAGAAATTCAAGACTGGCAACGTGTGAAGATGGATTTATAGAATACCTGGCACTAGACAATACGACCGTGGTGGGAAGGAAAAAAAAATAATAGCATGTAGGGAATAATAAAACAGTTTAGCCCTGCTTCAAATCTCTTACCTACATACCTACCTCTACACTATGTACATATACTTGTCTTGCGTGCTCCAACATCATCGCTGCGTCAAGTATACTATACCTCCCTCGCAACTGCAGATCTTATCGATGATAAGAGGCATCATTATTGCCACTTCTACTCTCAGTTGCAATATGTACCTGTGCCGTCCCCTGTAGTCTAGCCCATGCAGTCCTGCCGTGGCCTTCCAGATGCAACGGCAGACTACTAGGTAGTAGATAGCACTAGACTAAATGCCTACCAGTTTTGGCAAGATTTGCTACCCAGGTAGGTAGCTTCTTATACAGATGGTCCTTTTTAACGAGTCGAATTAAGGCCCTACATAGTACCTAAGGTACTTATATAAGTGGTAGTTAGGTTTAAGTATATCCTAATCATATAATCTCCATGAGTATAATTATCGCCCTGTGGTAGGTCTTATAAAGAAGGGAAATATTGTTTAATAGGTAGTATTATGGTATTTAAAACAGTACACGCTTAGGGATTTTCTTTTCAAGAGGAAAAAGTTATAATATATATAAATATACAGCTGTAACCTTGTTTTTTGATGGCTGATTTAAAGTCAAGGTAGTCTTACAATCTATTGTAAGCATTGTTGTTGTTGTTCCTTTACTCCCTTCCCCTCCCCTAGAAATCTAAACTGTGTTTGTTACATGTAATTGTAGTGTAACCCTGCATGTTTAAGACTCTCTCTCCTCTACCATCTATATTAAAATATAAGTAGCTCGAGCTACTAGGCCCTAAAAATGGTCATTGAGCTTTTGAACCTGCCCCACGGTTGGTTGTAAGCGGTAGGGTTGCAATATGGTAAAGATGACATTGTGATGCTACACTGTGACACAATCATATATTTCAGATAATGAAATGCATGTAATCGCCAGGAGGTACATGTGTGCTCCAAGGTTGGATCTTGGAATTGGGACGGAAATTGTTTTCGTGGGTGGCTTTATTAATTAGCCCCCAATATAGGTTACAGCACCCCTGCATGAGCCCCGGCCTCCACATGGTTCGATTACTATTTACATATCGACATATCGAGGCGATACTGTTTAAAATAAGCTACACTACACTACAAGTATGATAAAATATCTATATGCGTCCTAGCACACCTATTCAGTCGAAATTTCTATATTCCAACATGGCGCCAAACAGCTTGATTTAAAAAAAAAAAAAAAAAAAAACACAGAACGTGATCAGAATTTTTTTTTTTCGTAAAGCCCTAGCCTCAGCCTGTTTGCGGTTAGGTACTTAAGCACATAGTGATTACCAGTGTAGGTACTAAGTACCTAGGTAAGTAGTACCTGTAGATAAGAAAGCTATTGAGAACACCCAATAAAGTACCTACGTAGGGGCAAGGCAGGAGGTAGGTGCTACAATAGGCAAGCTTGGTCACCTGCTAGAGCGGGGTGCATAATACTAGGGGCAAGCGTTGGGGTCTATCTAGGCATTGTTGGTCCGAGCGGGAAGCTACATCCCTACGTGGTAAGCCATTAGAGTCGCGCCTCTAATAGTAGAAACGCGTTTAATGGATATTAGTACCAACCTACTTACCCTCATGTGCTTGACTCACGGGCTCTCTCCACCACCTGCTGTCAATCGACAACGCAAACAGCTGTACGACGTCAATTATGAAATACATGGTTGGGGGGAAATATTCAACTATTTGTACGCTTATCCGATCCGACGGGTTCCAGGTTGTGAGCGCACTCTAGTAGCCGGCCTCGGAGTTGTGGTGAAATGGAAAATTGGTTTAGAGATGTCGGCAGGCCAGCCTTATTAGAAGCCCTTCAAAATACTTGTGATCGGATCAACAATGATTTTAAGATAGGTATATATTTCCTCCGTAACTTGATCAAGTTATCCTTGTGCTGATGAATCCAACTTGCAGACTTTCAAGAGTATACCCAGAGTAATGTTCTAAGCCTTACTACCGAGCTAGAGACGCTAAGACAAGAAGCTTCTGAAGCAAGTCGTCTAAAGGACGAGAATTCCAGGCTCAAAAACGAAATAAAAACCCTTAAAGATACGAACCATGAACGAAACAACGCTCCCAATATAGATAGCCATGGAGAAGTCAAGTCGGCTGTTCGAACACCCCTGGCGCCGAAGTCTATCAACCAACTCAACTCGAAGCCACATGTCAAGATCGATATTGAAAGTCTAAACCTTCTGGAACTCAGATCAGAGTTCTTGCGCGTCGATAAAAAATACACGAAACTCCATGATAAATACCTCAACCTTTGCGATGCACTATCCAAATCAAGTGCTCTCGTTCGGGAGCGAACTACCATGTATCACCAATGGGTCGACCACGCGAAGCAACTAAACGAACAATCCCTAAAACGCGCACAGAGGATTAAGAAGCTAGAGGCGAAACTGGCTGAAATGTCCCAGGAACCCTTGAATTTAAGCTTCTCCTCAGACGTTGGGGTTGTGGAAATGGTCACAGAATCAGCAAGCCCAGCTCCCATCCCCTCCCACCATTGCGAACAGTTCGACACAGCTACCCCCACACTGGTTCCTATCCCTCAAAATCGGCCGGGGGCCTCTGCTCGTGTAGACGGTGCTGGAAGGCCGAAATCACCATTGAAAGCCCGCAGTGTAGCCGAAGTTAGTCGGTCAGGTTTAGATCTAGGGACGGCAGATTCACCAAAAACAAACGAAATAGTATCCTACCTACCCCCGTTACCCCAAAACCGCGAACCTATAGTGGGAGGACGGCATATCAAGCCAGAGCCGTCATCGGATACGCCAGTTGTGGTATCAGAACGTTGTATACGAAAGCGAAAATACCCCGGTAGTGAAGAAAAAGACGTGTCCACCTCTATAAAACTCAAAGTTGAACATAGCCCCGAGCCCCAGAGTACGGACGAGGCTCAGTACTTTGCTCTTGATGACAGTATAGATTTCGATACGGGATCCCGCAGGGTGGAGACCCCAAGAAAACATACAAGATATCAGCGTGCACACAACGTCCGCCTCGATGAGGGCGTAAACATTCAGGGGCATGACTACAATACTAGAATCATGCACCTTGATAAGCCCATTAACCATGATCATCGAACATTGCGAAGCGATGTAGCTACCATAGATCTAGAAGCTGCTGATTGCATCGAACTCCAGGATAATACTAGCTCCGCTTTACAGTCTCGGAATCACAATCAAGCTCTTCACCCAAGATCCAATCTATCTCTAGGTACTAAGAGCCAGAATTCCTCGATAATGCCACAAGGTCTTGCAAGTATTGCCGAGGATAATTATCCGGATGGAAATATAAGCCCGTCGAACAGTAAGAATGGAGCCAAGGCGGATGTTTTGGAGCGGCTTCTTAACACGCCATCGCCAGCACAGGACAATCCGGTCGGGGGCGAACAGTCAACGGATTTTGTTTTCCAACTACCGAAGAGGCGAGAGCTCCCCTTCGGGAAAGATGGACGGAGGAGAGTAGGTTTGGATGCTAACGGCAAATCGAATGTGTTGAGCAATGGAACAGCCTCTCCACCTATAGATCAAACCCACGAAAAGCAGAAAGTGATAAACAAAAGAGACAAGGGGAGGTTAGGAGTCCCGCTGCGACAAATTCCAATGGCAAGACTTCGGCTTGACGACTTCAAGGTCAACCCCGACATGAATGAAGGTTATGATTATGCTTTTAGTGATGTTGTCCGTAATAAGGACGACCGAGCCTGCCTCCAAGGCTGTATTAAGGATAATTGCTGCGGTCGTAAGTTCCGTGCTTTAGCCCACGCGTCTCGAGCGGGTACTAGCCCATACGAGTTCCAGTCTTTGCTTGAATCGTATCTCGGGGACGACTGCTATCGGCTGTCTACCATGTCAGAAGCCGAGAAAGAAACATTATGGATCGAAGCTAGGACAAGAGAGCTGGCCAACACAAGCGGCAAACATCGCCACCGGTATCCTCGTATGTCCACACCACCAGGTTTCTGGCGGCCAGATTTCCCCAGCACACAAGAGGGCGAAAAGTACAGCGAAGAAGCAGCTAAGCTAGAACTTGAGCTCATTGAGGAACGATATAGAGAGGCTATGCGACCCGGGGGGTTGTGGATTTTTCGAGACGAATAATATAGAATAATGTGAAATGTATGAGAAGATGTCACTTATGTCTAAATTATGTCCCGAAGCGCCGTGTATGACCCGTATCTACACCAGCAACTCAATATTTACATCAAGCTGCGATTCAGGTAAATAAATATAGTGTATATAGTTATAGATCCCCTAAACACATGTAGCAAGAGCATTTGATAGGTAGTCCTTTTTTTTTTTCTCTATTTATTTGAATATGTCACAAGCTGTAAAAGGTTGTTCAATCCCCTTTTACCTTTTCTCTGAAAAAAAAAAAAAAAAAAAAAGCTCCTGCAGCTGACCAATTACCAACCATAAAGGTTGTTAAGCTTTGATGTAGAGGTGACATGCATGATAAAGCATGTCGGTCCGCAACTTTACTTAGCTAAAATAAAGAGCTAGGTAGGAGGTAGGTAGGAGGTTTAAAAGTTATAACCCCCGCTAGCTAAGAGGTATTACCTCCTAGTAGCATGTTTCAACGTCAATCACATATATTCCTGGCCAACCGAGAGCATGCAAGACGCAGGATGCCGATTTCCCATGAATTCAATGTGCCCAACGTGACAGTTAGGTGAAGGCAAGGCCTATATAGGAGGTAGCCAATACAGAATATTTGATTTAGCTACATAACCCCACTAAATCGCATTGTGAGCTGTATTAGTCAATGTGTGGCGAAGCATATCCACTTTACCACTTATGCAGTATGGCTTGACCTCCCATAATTTCGGCACCTGCAGCTGTTGGAGAAAAGAACAAGGCCGAAAATCTTAGAGGGGAGCTTTGGATTGACCTCACCCCAAGGACCAAAAGTGCAAGACCAGGCGGCAACCAACATCCCTCGACACACGTGCTTTTCATGCTGTTTTCTTCTTATTTGGCCATCCTTTCGTTTGCTGGATCTATGCAGTAGCGGCAGCAGCCCTTGCCGGATATTTTACCCAAGCTCTTTTGTCGCGGAACTACATCGGAGCAGTCAGTCTATCGCGCGACACACCACGGACAGTCAGTCACCCCGACGCGCATGAGCAGTCAACAAAAAGAAGAGACCAAGCCAGCCAATTCAGCTGGCGAGAAACCGCCTCCGCCGCCGGGATCTGTTCCATCGCTTGCACCCGCAGAACGGAAGCGCACCGAGTAGCCCGTCGTGACCGTACAACGAAAGCAGTGGGATAACCACTGCTTCATTCACCCCAAGCCGGCACGATGAACGGTAATCATCTGCCGGCTGGGCAGCCCATGCCTGGTGGCATTGGAGGAACAGCCTCGGGTCCAGGTCTGAATGGAGGCAGACGTCGACCACCGCAGTCTGCATACTCAGCCCATCAACCTACCTATCACCAACATCAGCAGCATCAGCAGCATCAGCAACACCAGCAACATCAACAACATGGAACCATGATGTACCCAAACAGCTGGATGAATCCTTATGCCAATGCATATTATTCGCCTCACCAGATTGCCCATCACATCCAACCTGGACATATGCCTAATCCCTATTCTGTTCCTTCTTCTTATACTACATATCCGCAGCGATCCCCTCCGCTCGTCCACCAGACATACCCTCCTATTGTCTCCTCTAGTATGCAGGCTCACCCGCAGCCGTACGCACGACCACCTCCTCCGCAACAGCAGCCCTCTCCAGCCTTGTCCACCCCGCCTCCGTTTCCCACTACCGTGTCGCCTGTGCCACCACCCGTTCCTCAAACCCCAACCTCGACTCACTCATCCCAAACTGGTGCCACCCCATTATCGCCAATAACGCCTCAACCCCAAGCAGTCGTACCTCCCCATCCTGAGACTATTGAGGTTCCACCGCCCGAAGAATTCAAGTACCCGGTAAGTCGCTATCGTACATTAGCACCAATCCATAGGCTAACCCATCCTTTGTTTAGTTGCCCTGGCTCTCACATCCCGATGAACCCTTTCCTTCACGAACTACTAAATCTAAGAGGCGGCGGCGGAGGATTAGTGTCACAGCGGTGGAACTACCTACAAGTAAGCCAAATGACACAACGCCCGAGGAAAATGTGAAAACCGCATCCTCGAATGATCCAACAACTCCCGATACTCCCCAAAATGAAGCGACTGATGCCGTCATCCCAACTACGCATATACCCTCGGAAATATCAGGTCAGAGTTCATCCCATGAGCATGAGCAGTCTCCTTCCACCCCAGCATCACATAAACTCGTGCCCTCGACTACCTTAACTCCCGCGACAACCAATAAATCTGCTGCGCGTACAGCAGTCCCCGCTGTCCCGGTTATCCCCGCGATGCCGAAGGCGAACCCTAAAGAGCCAAAATCCCCCCCGGACTCTGGAGAAATAGCCACGCCAGCTAGCTCGGGTCAGAGTGATAACCGTTCTCAGCCCCCCACCCAAGCATCTCAGATAAAAGCAGAGGTTGAGTCCACCCCTATCCAACCCGCAAGGCTCTGGAGCCAATTGCTAAAGGAGAAGACGCCTACCACCACACCCTCAAGTGGCCCTAATAACTCTAGATCTATTGACACAGCTTCTGGCGGACCGTCCGCAGATGCAACGATTATGGGCAACGGTCTCTCCGGCCCTGGAAGCTTTGCAAAGTCCAATACAAGTTCTTTGGCAGAGGCTCTACGAGACTACCAGGTATCTAATAGCCATAAGATCGCATTCCTTGAGCCCAGAGGTTTGGTCAACACCGGGAATATGTGTTACATGAATTCTGTAGGTTTAAAGAGGCATTCCATCTCTCGAACTCGCACCTAACGAGATTCTCAAGGTCCTTCAAGCATTAATTTTCTGCACTCCTTTTTATGATTTCCTGGACCAAGTAAGCAAGAAAGCGGCATATAGCTTCAACAGTGAAACACCACTGATTGATGCCATGTAAGTTACCCAAGGCCTCTTCGTCATTCGTCCATCCCTAATTTCAATATCAGGGTCATGTTGTTACGCGAATACAAGGTCATCGACTCTGCAATCAGCGTAGACCAGCTGCAGAAGCGATTAAAGAGCGAGGAACTTGAGCAGTATGGCGACGCGTTCATCCCCGAATTCGTCTACGACGCAATGAAGCGTCTACCGCGATTCGCCAGCATGGAGGTATGTTAAGTCACTATGTAGTGTATCAAGCTTAAACTTACCACGGATGTGTAG
This sequence comes from Xylaria sp. Z50, assembly GCA_037356035.1. Taxonomy (NCBI): domain Eukaryota; kingdom Fungi; phylum Ascomycota; class Sordariomycetes; order Xylariales; family Xylariaceae; genus Xylaria; species Xylaria sp. Z50. The sequence goes on from JBAWJU010000026.1 coordinate 295,658, forward strand.
CGCGGACAGCAACAAGATGCCGAGGAATTTCTTGGTTTTCTTCTCCAGGCCATTGGAGACGAGTGCACTCATGTGATGCGACATCTTAATGAGTCTTCAACAACCACTAACTCCTCCACCGCTACGCCTACTGGCACATCCTCTCCAACGAGCATAGCTGATTCGAGCGAGTGGCTCGAGGTCGGCCGGAAGCAGAGAGCTGCTATTACACGCTCCTCTGGCCACGCAACGGCACCATCTCCCATTAGCAAGATATTTACCGGGCAACAACGATCAGCGCTAAAGGCTCACGGACACAAGGAAAGCGTCACTATCCAACCATACCAGTCTCTACAACTAGATATCGGGGACGCACATGTTAATAACATTGTAGACGCATTGAAACATATGACGCAACCCGAAAGCTTGGAGTCTGACCCTCAGAGAAAAACGACCAAGCAGGTACTAATTGAATCACTACCACCAGTCCTTATTCTCCACCTCAAACGTTTCAAATTCGATCCGGTCGCTAACGGTACCGTGAAACTTTGGACGAAAATTGATTATCCTCTTGAACTTGAGCTGCCGGAGGAGATGTTCTCACCTGGAAAAAAGGTTGCGCTCCAGGCCGAAGGCGTGGGGTCAATCAAATACAAATTGACAGCAGCCGTCTACCACCACGGCAAACAGGCGAGCGGTGGTCATTACACCGTGGACCTCCGACGTCAGGACGACCGGGAGTGGATTCGTCTTGATGACACTGTTATTCGACGTGTGCGAAGCGAAGATGTAGCCGAAGCTAGCGTAGGCAGAAACACGCCCAAGTCGACCACACGGGTTAGCCAGAAACAAAGTGCTGTCAGTTCTACAACCGGGAATCGTTTTGAGGGCATCGGCGATGAGGACGGGGTTGATGAAGAAGGGTGGAACAAAGTTACCTCGACTGCCACTGGCACGAAGAAATGGAGTTCAATAGTGAATACTAATGGCTCAAGTAACTCTATCCCACCGAAAAACAAGTCAGTCAAAGAAAACGTCAAGGACAACAAAGTTGCCTATCTACTGTTCTATCAGAAAATATAACCATTCCGCCTACGAATAACTGAACGAACCCCACAACCTCAAGTTTAGTACGGCAGCTACTCTATCTTTAATTGACCCGAACTCAGGCAAACTCGTGTGGAAAATAACAGGCGATATCATACAGGTTTAAATCATCAAACATGCATGTAATGCGATGCGATTATGTTTAAGTGTTGGGCATCGAGCGGTAAGGCGTCCGGGGGAACAGTTTAACGAAGGGCAGTACTTCTAAAGTCGGTTGAGGGACAAAGGCATGGTTCTACTACTATCTCGGTCCTAGCGTGGGGCCGTTATGAGGAGGCGTATTGCATAAGCTATGCAAGAGGGCAAAGATTCATACCTTTTGGGGCGTTGGGGGGCCATTGAATGGTCCCTCTCTTTGTGCTCTATAGGTGTTTCTTACCCTAGAAAGGGCCATTGTCAGGCCCACAGACCAATGCCCTCTGTTTGTCCCATCCCCTATATTATGTTATGCAGATATCATGTCATACCCTTGTTGTAAAATATGGGAACGTAGCCGATGAGAAAAACTAATAGATAACTTTCTATCGTCATGTATGACGGCCAACTTTCCGTTATCTCTTTCGAGGGCATGCTCAACATTCGATTTATGAAAGGCTCCTACTCGCAGTGGAATAATCCCACTGGAATCATTAGAGTTACAAAACATAACAATACTTTAGAATGCTACCGTCTCTGAGGTGTGATGGTACTCCCTAATTATTCGATCGTTATGAAGATGAAGTGGTTAGAATCTATCGAAGGTAGTATTCATCATTTCCCTCGGGCCTTGCGCGCAGAATGATTAAGAGAGACGATGCCTCTCTGGTTACATCCTCACAGCCACAACAAGTTTCGATTTTTGCCAACCTGTCGTCTTCATAGCAAGAATGCAGACAGGGTAGATATAAACCTACTGGCGTGTTTCTAGATTATTTTATTCCCAAAGGAAACGGAACCGGAGGCAACTTGTGGCTAACGTTATTACGCCTCTGATCACTCGCTTCCGTCGTGGAAACTTAAACACCGCTTCATCCCCAATGTTTCAATCAGGTCATATAGTGGCACAGAGAACTTGGAGTTGTGTCTCCGTCGTTATTGGCGGCAATAAGCTACCCTAGTTTTATCTATGCAAATATAGGGAATTTCTATATAAAAACTATCAGTATCTTTACCTCCCGTGGCCGATAGCTTCTCTACTCGCCGTGTCTCCGCCGTATCCTCTAGGCCAAAAGGAGGTGCTTCGTATATAACCAAAGGTTATCAATTTAGTTGGTATCAGGCTGTTTTTACAACATGTATTAACTACACCCTATACCTAGGTCTTGATAGTCTCTGACAGTTTTTACACTCAAGCAGCATAACATAATCCATTTACATAGTGACCTATATGGAGAAACAACTTCCGTTATCTCCCTCACTGCGCATGGTTATCTCGGCGTCGAGGATGAAAAGAAAATAGTTTCTTAGGAGCTTAGAGTGAATATTTCTATATTCTTAACATCTTCCCTGACTCTCGGCTTGCTCTAAAATGGCCATGCCCATTACGATCTAATTAGGATACATATGCACCAGCCGAGAACAAGGCCGCCTGATGTTGGCCTGGTGGGAATGGAATGCCCAAATATAGTGTAAAATAGGAAGTATGGACCTAGAGCTTCTAGTAGCATAGCGTATTTTCACGGGATATATCAAAAAGCCTTCGTAATGTAATTTTGTCTAATATTATCATCAGGTGTACAAAACAATGTTACATACAAATGTTGAAGTGTTGGTATAGAAGCCTCCATGACTGGAGGTTGTGGCATCCGAAACTAGAGTTCCCCATACCACACAGAGCGGAGACGCTTACTTGAAGCTCACCCTACGGCATTTGGACGAGATTATAACGAATAACAAGCGGATCTTAGCACCAATTAACTTCGATAGGCAAGGCTTAATGATTTTGGACTTAGGAACGCTGTTTAACGCTATTTATTAATGTTTTATAACGCTACTTCGCTGTAAAGCGAACAATACCTAGCCACAATAATGGACGCAGTAAGCGATAATAGTATAATAAACGCTATAATAATAATATAATAAACGCTATAATAATAATATGATAAACGCTACAATAATAATATGATAAACGCTACAATAATAATATGATAAACGCTATAATAATAATATACCACCGCATAGCGACACTGTGCCAGGCCAAGTTGGTGATAATGTTGGTAAGTTAATTAATTATTGCTGCTTATTGTTTGCTTCTGAGAAAAGAAGAGGAGAGAAGAGAAGAAGACAGAAGAAACCGGGTGCTTGAGAAGAATATAATCTCGAACAGAGGAGAGGTCTCGAGGTTCGCACCTCCCTGTGACAATATCTGAACATCTTGGGTAGGTTCTGCAATACATTCTAATGACGAGCCGAGCGGCAAGGGAGACAGCCTGGGATGGAAACAGCTGCTGATTGGGAATAGAAAGAGGCCTGCATGCCCTTTACTACATTGCGACCCAGAATTGGTATCTGTCGGTCGAATCTTTCTATCCAGCAGGCCACTTCCAACTATTTCAATTGTTCTGACCGCGATATTGTCAGACACTTTGGTAGCAAGTAGGCGGCTTGACTTCACTCTAGATACAACAGACCCTGACAGATATCCACGAAAAACTCATCGAAATAAATCGCACTTTCTGTCTTGAGGTCTTCTATTCACTGGTGTGCTGTGATTACATCTCCTCGAACTATGTGGCCTACAGTACCGCCCCCTCTTTCTTTTCTTGCCCAGCCACACCATCTTCCCCTATTCGGAGTATTCCAATATCTATAAGATCTTCCTTCGATCGACATTTATTATCCTTCGGCGGCCAAGGCCAGAATCCCTCCAGAGGCATTTTATCGTAAATCATGTTAAACCCTTTCATTGGGGTTGCACTCGTTTTAGTAAGTTTGTCGGTGGCCGTATACGCTGTATATCCGTATATATATTTCTCATCCTGATTCGTTGCTGACGCATATCTAATCAGCTGTCGTGATAATTGGCTCACGTCGAAGTCGTATAGAATGTCAAGATGCAATGACTTTACAACAAGACGGGCAATCCAGCGCCGAGGTTGATGGATATCTGCGAGGAAGTACTTTCTTTCAGACGCAGAGTCCCATGAACCGACATTAGAGCCTTGACGCCCGTACTCGATGTACCCTTCTTCTTTAATAATATTGGAAGCATCCCAGTAGAATCCCTCGCGCATCAACCGAGGAACGTCTGAGCATTTGATATGCATAAAGGCGATCCATTCATGACAATCCACCCTGCAGAGTCGAGATGTGTCCGGACAGAACCTGAATGATATCGAAGGGGTTTGCTTATCTTCCTCATAGAAACGTCCGCCGGTTGCCGGTCCTGGCCCAGCATGTGATGGAGGGCTATGAGCAACCTCGACAGCGGATGAGGGAGCTGGGGTTTGGCTATTCAGCTCTGAAGGGATTGGTGTTGCTGTCATATTATCGACGATAGATAGGAGTGATGAGTTGAGATCTTCAAGTTCGTATTGAATGTTGGTGAATGATGCAGAAATTAATTTGGTGAAAAGTTCTCAGTCGCCTCTAGTACCTTGGCCTTATATTTATTGGAAAGCTTCACCACGCCGCCCACACTCCCTTTTAAAAGGGGCAGGTAAAGCTTGAGAAGTTTTACTTAAATACCTCTAAAACTTTATAAACTAGGTTAGCTTTTTATTAATCGAGAAAAACTCTACAAAAATTTAATTCGTTAATAATATATTTATCTTTAAATTCAAATACAAAGAATTTTAATTTACACTAGTATTTAAAATAAGAAAAAGCGCTACTGTCATCCCATTTCTGGAGTGGAAAACGCATCGTTGTATTCTTCTATCTAGAGGATAGCCGATTCTGGTCAGCAACTATCTAGGGATCCCAGACGCGGTCTCTCAGACGTAGTCTCCCGATCCAGATATCTCGGACACGGTCTCTCGGCTAGTGTCTCCCAGCCAATGTATAGCACTTGCAGTGTCCCGTGTGGCCGTCACTGGTCTCCCGACCAGTGACCGGTATGTAACAGCTACAAAGGACGAGTAAAACTTTTTATTTTAGTAACAGCGTGCTAGCGCTAAACAGTACTTATATACCTTTAATTAACTTCCAAGCGCATAAAAACCTGCCAAAGTTAAGTGTAGTAAGTAGTAAAGTTAGTTTCCTAGCTGTAGCTATATCAAACTATGCTTCCTCTACCGCCGATGGTCGCAGCTCTATACTTTCGTTCATAAAGCATCTTTATATGGTGCTCCATTAGGGTGACTCCGACACATCAGCAAATTAGCGTATTCAGCGATTTAACGATTCATCAATTAGCGTAATTGAGTACATAGTAGTTTGACCAAGACTTATTGTTGGTTTTTAGCGCGTCCTCGGCGGCGGTTATCAAGAGGGGCAAAACTGACGCACCGCCACGATGAGTCAGCAGACACCTTCGTACTGAGTTACTAATATTGCATAACTAGGAAAATAATCATCCAACAAACTGGACATCCGGTGGGAAATTCTAGGTGCTCATTCTACCAGCTAACTCGAGCCTAAACGACGGACCGAGAAGTTGTTTTAATTTATTTGCGAAGAATAAAAGTCGTCTACCCGAGCGACAACGCTTAAAACATCTAGCAGAGGCGGCATACTCAAGCCTATTACCATCATGCCTTATATAAAGAGTCGAAACTTTTCGGCTTAAGTTGTTTGCGCTACCCGAAACAGTGTTTCCCTCTATAATAACATTCGAATACTTATTTGTTTATTTTAAAAGTGGTGTTACCGGGCTACCCCTACATAGTATGGTGACACATTGGCGCAGAAGAGACAACTTGGTATAACCTACGCATAACGAGTAGAGGCTATCTGGAGGGATGATGAATTCAGCTAGGTCATTACTTAGGGTTAATTCAAACTCGGACATCCCAGAATCAATCTATAATATAACGACAAGGGATACTGTCAGGGCTGCCAGTATGGGGTGTAATATAACACTTGTTGATGCACGAAGCTCCCTTGGAAACCTCATAGTTACACTACTATATACAGGGATTTCTTTGTTCCCTATATGTTGTCTGTGACATATACGAAGCAATTATATTGGAAGCTATTGGAGTTTCTCCATCGCAGAATGAATAGTACGATTCGTAGGGAGCCAGGAAGAGAGTAATAATGGCTCAATAAATTGTAGGATAGCTGGTATAATAGTCCCTGGCATAAGCCCCTAAAAGCGTCTCCTAACGAGAGATCAAATGCTGAAAGGGACTGACGCCCTATCAAATTTAGGCCAAAAATCTGACATGCTCCAAGTCGCCGTCCATTTCCCTTTTATTCTATCGCTAATCTGTAGTAAGAACCACAAAAACTCTCGTTTCTGTTCCAGTTACATTCTCAGTGGTGTTAAGCATCTGATAATGGAGACTCTGTATAATATATGATAGAGGTATTGCAAGCCTGAGAATAGAATTGGCAATATTCTCTCCCATTGTGGTAGTAGAAGCGAGCGATGAAAGTCATCACGTTTAGTGGGGTGTGTGGATCGCATGTTTGGAGCGATGTGAAGAGATTGGCCAACGAGATACTCACTCTTCCTACTCTCTGTCTCCACTCTTCCAAAGCTGAGGGTCCATCTCTCCTGCGGTGGTGTAACTCAAGAAGTCCGTCGATATCCCCAAATATATCTATATGCATAGTAGGTGTCCTCCCATTGTTATGCGCCCCAACTCCTCCACCGCCGTTGATTGGATTAAACCGGAATCTGAGTGTGACTTCTGGAGCATTGTTGTCTAGATAAAGATGACTCCGGATACATCTCAAGATCGCAGGCGTGATATTATATTCGTCTCCTCGTCGGAGCGAATATTCATAGTGTACTCCAAGATCGTTCAGCTCATAGCTACCTATGCGTATATGACGCGTGATTCGACCCCGCAGATGTGTGTAACCCAACACTAACCTGTCATCATTGGGGTAATAGGTCATTGCGAAGATATTGAAAGTATTTGGCTGGAGATGTATTTGTGTAGTCTGGTGTGATGAATAATTATTTTGGGTGTATATTAAAGTGTATTGCAGGTATCAGAATAGATTTTGTGTAGCAATATAATGATATAATTAGTTGTAGAAGGTGGTAAAAAAGAGTTCTTAAATTGCTATCTTGGACCAAGCAGGCTTTATATACAAAAATGTAGCTCAGTACCACAGTTTCGCAATGTACGAAAGAAAAAATTACGGCACGGATCTGAATTTATGACAGACTCACATAGATACTCCTTGCATAGACCTATGGTTATCCCGAGACTCGAAAGTAGCGATGGAAAGTAGTGGAAATCAATCGAGAGACCAAAACACGGTGTAAATGTAAGTATAATGATCCAAATATAAGCGACTACGCACCATAGAGCCACCTCATTACGGGTTCACAACGAGATCAGAGGAAAATTTCGTGGTTCATATGATCATCAAGTGTTACTTAGCCTACGACTGCCTGGGTACGCGGCTCGGGCAATGGTCACCGAGTTTAGAGCAAACTGACAGGACAGTAGGGAGTAGGGGGTTTTAGAAGTCGGCTCCCTTGCCTTAACTCACAAACAACTCCCGGGTCATTTGAGGATAGTAGAGTAAGCTCTGTACTTCTAAATAGCATTAGGCAATATATCATGTAGTTAGGTAGTCCATATCTACCTGAGAAACATTCCTACCTAGTGGCAATTCTCATATAGTGTTATGATCTTCGCAGTTACACAATCTACGTGTTCCTAAAACTTCCAATCTTGTTTGCTTCCTTCCCTTTCGGCTAATAACCTTGTAGGCGCTACGCAGTTTTCATATCTAATTAACATCCGCAATGTACCCTTACTCTTTTATCCAGATCCGACCCTAATGACCGCGTCTTCGAGCAAATAGTCGTCGAATATTCGAGGTTTATGGTCCCCTGATTTAACATGGAATAGCATAGCGCATTTCCTCAAGTCGGGATTATCCTTGAACGGGATTTCGTGCAAGTCTTTGAGTCTTTCGTTCCGAGGCTCTACAAAGAAGCGTCTGTAGGCCGCATTGAGTTGTCCCCTGGGCAACTTGGCCAATTCGGGAGGAACGCGAATAAGTATCGTCGCGAGATATGTCTTGTATTTAGGATCGTACTTTGTTTTGACTCCCCATTTGCTTTTTGTGTCCTCGATTGGCTGATATTTCCCCATACTATCACGCTTGACCGGTATCACCTTGAACTTTGATTTGAATCTTTTCGGAAGCGTGTGGAAATCGTCTCCATCCATGCACCACTCATATAGTAGAACCACATTTATCGTAAACTGTAGGGACTTTATGATTTCCTTGCCCCTAGCACGAGCTTGCTGAATTGGGAATGTGACGTCCACAGCTGTCGGGTTAGGGACAACCTTAGGGCTAACCCTCTCTCCCCCACCCTTAGGTTCTCGAGATGAAGTTGCTACCTTGGAAGAAGAGCTATGTCTGCCGGTGGATGCACGATACTCCGGCTTTTTGTATGATGTACTTTTCTCCCGCTTGCTTGATGATGATGAACTTTGTCCCAGCTTGCTAGATGATATATGATGCTCCTTCTTCTTAGGTAGTGAATGGTGTTTATGCTTATTAGATGATGTATGGGTATCAGGCCTTTTCGATGATGTTACCCGCTCCTGTTTAGTGGATGATGAACGATGCTCGTACCCTTTCGACGTATCCTGCTTCTGCTTTCCAGGTGATATATGATGGTTCTTGTCTCCGGATGATGTGCCTTGCTCCTCCCTGCTAGATGATGAACGATTTCCATTATCGTTAGACGATTCAGACTGCTCTTCTTTTCTGGATGATGAGCGGTCCTCATCCTGTTGAGATGTTGTGTAATGTACCTGCTCATAGTCATGTGGGGGCGAAGCGAAGCGGACTCTCCTCGCCCGGGTCTCTTCGGCCGCCTCCTCATAGGAGGCAGCTGGAGGCGGTGTCGGCACATTGGGTGGTGGGGTGGGACAATCTCTACTACTTCCTTGTGTATGACTAGTTGAATGAGAGTGGCTTTGTCGGTAGGGAAGAGAGATTCTAGAAATATGATCAGCTCGATTATACGTTGTTTGGGAGCTTAAATGCGATTCATAGCGTACCCTTCTCTCTGGTCTCTATTAAGCCGCGACGAGCTACTGCCGGGTTCTTTCTTCCTACCACTGCGTTTAACAGGTTTCGTGCTTTTTAGATAGAATCTCCCTATCTTGTCGTCAATATGGCTCTGGCGGTGCGACATGATGCAATTTCTCTTCTACGACGATTGCTAAGAGACCACTTTCTTTCTAGGTAAGAATGAATGTCTCCTGGCTACTTTATTGAATTGAGAGTCGTGTTGGATTTTACTGGGTCAAATTGCGAAAAGCGGTTGTGTGAGTCTGAAGGTCTAATCGATCTAAAAGGTCTCACACAAGCGGCCGGGCGGCCTTTATATTTACGATTATTACTTGCCATGTTACCGCGTAACCACATCCTTGAGTTATGGTCGCATAAAAACGAGTACAAGACGAGTACAAGACTAACCACGTGCCTCGACAAGCCACATTTACTTCCAATGGCTAATGACTATTGTGTCACACTATACAAGAATAGCTACAAAGGGATAAACCCTCAGCACGATTTTCATAGCCAACCGCCACAATGCGTCAGAGGTACCCAGGCACGAGTCTCCATATTTCCTCATGCGTCTTCTATCATTTTTATGATGGCTAAGATTCACACAAGAAGATAGTGAGTCGGGATTGGACAGAAGGTTGATTCGCTGCGACGATTCCAGGCGATCCATGTAGATAACCATGGACTTTCGTGGATCTTATCTGACAAGGTGGCGCTCTATATGCACGAGCGCTGTCGCCCTTGCTTGTGAGATCGAGTTAAGAGCCAATCCAGTCCGTCCTGGGTAAATTTCGTCATTCGCACTTATTAGTACCATTACGTCTCCGGGATGCCTTAACTTATATTCCTCATTGCCAATCTGAGCCAGCGATCGCGGTATCTTGCGTTGATAGTTGAAGGGAAAAGGAGGCAAGTGGAGATAGATAAGCTCAGCTGGCTCCCTTTCTCTCCCGGGTAACCTCCCCTCCCTGGTATAAAATGGCTCTATTTCTCCATCCAATCAACAACGCCTCTTATCCCCCACATTTAAACCTCAACATATCTCGATGGGTTGAGAACCTCATTTCATTGATGTTACACCTAGAGTATATATACGTTAAATATAGAATGAAGAAATCCCAGGGTCAAGGGGCCGGAGAAAAAGGCAACGCTAGACAGTAGATTCCTGTATTTATGCATCTCCCTATGTGTCAAATATTTTCGCTACACACTAAGTGCTCACGACTAGATAGCCAATAATTTCCCCTTCGCATCAATCAGTGGCGGCATCATCAGCTCACAAACTCTGACACAACTGAATCAACATCTTGTCCTGCTCGGCACTTCGCAGGTTTACCCCTCCATGTCGTCAGCTTGGTGTGACTAGTGTTCGCACGAATTTAGTGGCGTGACTACGTATTGGCGATCAAAAGGGCAGAACACCCAGGCAACTAGGCGGCAAAAACATGCTACAGTGGGACATTTGCTGATAAACGTGTTGACTAAAAGGCTCCCTTGCATATCTCGTCATACAAACCTTTGCGGGTTCGTTTCACGGATGCATATGACTTTAGCTCCTTTTCGGGATAACCATACATGGGAGAGGCGAATATTGTAGTGGACTCGAGCCACAATTACACCATAGGTTTGTTTCTACCAGCCCATATGTTTTCACCCCGGCTCTGAGTTGGAAAGCATCCGCTCAGGCGTCAGTTTGCAATGTATTGTCATGTTCCAAATCCATAACGATAATAAACTAACACTATTCAAGCAAGCTAGACTCAATGTACTCCCCCCTTGGTGTTCAAAGCTTGTGACCGCAGTTTGTTGACGTTGAGATCTGGTGTCAATGACGAGGACTGCCTGGGATGGGCCCATATGGCTGCGACGAGTATGGCGACGGCTGGGCTAGAGATGTTAGCATTGTAGTAGTGGTACACGAAATTCTGGTCATGGCTATGATGGTGTAGGGGGTGAACGTAGTGTCATGGGCTATACATAGTAGTAGTAGTAGTAGTAGTAGTAGTAGTAGTAGTAGTAGTAGTAGTAGTAGTAGTAGTAGTAGTAGTAGTAGTAGTAGTAGTAGTAGTAGTAGTAGTAGTAGTGGTGGTGGTGGTGGTGGTGCGGGTTTGATTAGGACCATGCGTAGGAGCATATTTATGTTGACCTTCATTTGATGATCCTGTGTTACGATACATGGACCAAGAATAACCGAACTTGAGTGGGCATGAGACAGGCCGATAAGAGTAAGTACCTAGTGAGAGAACGTGGGGAATAACTATATACTTTGCAAGAGGATCGGCTTGGAACTAGCTGCTAGATGTTGCCAAATGTATACATTATCCTATTATCACACAAAAGAAATTTGCACTTCGAGCGGTACACCTTAAACACGATGAAGCTGCTAGATATTAACATCTACTAAGCGTTGGGTGAGGCCCATCACAATGGCGCACACATTGTTTCGATTTACCAATCTTTATGGTCCTGCTGGTGCTATGGTCGTGAATATAAGAATACGAAACATTCTCAAAGAACTAGAAAAGGAAACAGTTGCGGCGGAGGAAGCTTAAACGTGGCACATAACAGTCAGAGTGGTGTTGTATGCTTATTGTAGATTATAGATGTGGCGACAGCATTGCAAGGCAATGGTCAGGGCTCAAACTGGCCTGTTTTCTTTTCCGGGTTGCCTGTATTCCAATAGTCGTATGCTCAGCCTTGGACCCTGAGAGCATGTGAAAGCGCATTACGTATCGCAACTTCGCTTTCGCCCCCTGTTATCGGCTAATATGCTCACATGCCATCCCACCTTTCCGAGCTGCTTCATGTTTGTGAAACCCATCTAGTTATCAATCTTCAGGTACGCCCGAAAATAGACCAACTCTCATGCGGTGACTCTGTAAGCTCGTTAGGTGGTCTGTCCTAATGGAGAAGAGATTATTTGGGAAGAGGGGTTGAACGTACAAAGGGTAGTTTCGGTATGACTACTCCCAGAACAGCCAGAAAGTTGATTGTGAAATATGCGAGATCATAATGGGTATAATGTGTGCTCAGAAGAAATAGTACAATAGGTACACTGAGTAAGAATTTCTTGGCCGGTGTATACTGCGCCCCATCATCGATCTGCTCCCACATGTTCAAGTTGTCGTAGGCACCACTGTTGAAGTCAAACGGGACGCCACGAACCCAATGAAACATGATGTAAGAGCCGAACATATACGATATATTAGTAAGGGTCCATGAGGTTTCTTGCGAGACGCCTGGAATGACATCCCACAGAATTTTAAGAGCGACTATCAATACGATGTGGATCGTCCACGCCCCTATATTCATACCGAGGTGGGTTCGTCAGTACTAACTCCCAGAGACACTCATGGTACACGGCCTGGCACATACCTTTGGCGTTGACCCAGTTCGCATTGAGATTTGGGAGTGCAGACTGATCGCTTAGCTGTTCTATGGGTTCTAATGGTTCTTGGTAAATTTGGAGGATGCTACTAGATCTCCTCCTCCTGCCGGTCTTCTGATCGCCCATATTGGTAGTTTGGTAGGCAGTGCCCCGTCGAGGAGGGTTAGTGCCGACGTCGTAAGAGACGGTTCGGGGAATAAGAATCGGAGAAGACAGTTTGGCGGTATTGACGGGATTTGTAGCAGGGGATGATCGCTGATCGGAGGCGTTGGTCATTCGCAGGGCGTTGAGGGAGCAAGGGAAGCAGAATTCTGGCTGGCTTGACGAATGAGCGGACGGGCGGATAGGTAGAGCAGTATAGTGATATGGTAGTATCACGATATTGTTGTGTTGTCTCGTAGCAGGCAGAAGGCCAAAGCAACCGGAGCCGGAGCCGGAGCGGAGACTCAGATAATGACGAGACTGGCCAGAGAATGGAGTTATTTTGCTGTTATCTATGATTTGCAGCGTCGGGGAAGCCGTCGAGAGGCTTAACCAGAGGTGGAAGAATGTTGATTGGACGTGGTTGACCGAGCGAGGTTGGCTCAGACCGACGCAAAGCGCAGTGCTAGTGATGTTGCAATGATAGAGAATAAGTACAAGAAAGCATGGATGGATATTACCGAAGTCTAGGTCGTCGATACGAAATGGATGGATAGTGGGAAAAGATGGGTAATTCCTCTGGTCTAATTTGGAAGCATCGCTGCGGACAACAGTGACGGGATGAGGTTATACTGGTGTAATGGCGAATGATGTGAATTGCATGAACAGCATGAAGAGCACTGATTTGTTTGAAGACAGATTGGTTGAGGCCTGGCTTGGAAGGTAGCTTGTCCCTGGTCATGTTGCCAAGCCGTCGGGGTGCTTATCAGCTGGCCGGTCGGCTGGCAAATGCTGCAGCTAGACGTTAGGTAGAGCACTGCTCACAATTGACACCACTACATGCGCAACTCATGCGGCTGGCGACAAGTGGCGCTTTTCTAGAGTTACTACATGTACTATGTATATAGGTTCCTGTGAGACTTGAATTAGGGGTAGGTACTTGGCTACTAGGTACTGTAGTTATTTGGGCACATATATGTACTAAATGTAAGCCATACGGTACATGGAGGTATATGGTTAATGTAGCTACACAAGCAGTGCATTTATGTACCTGTAATGTATGTACGTGATGTAGGTATGTATTTTCTGCAGCGGTTACCTACATATGGGATACATGCATGTCTTTTATTGATCACCAACTTTTGGGTCAGGGATCTGGATACCTAACCTAATCTGCCTACCTAGACTAACTTGATCAAGCACTTTGAAGAGTCGTGATATCAATTCCAACTTATTCTCTTTGTTTTCACATTATCGGCCCATTAGGCCTGCAGCGCAACGGTTTGCATCACTCTCATTACCGGCCAGAATAGATGTGCAGCTAGCTTCCTGCTGCATGCAAATTTTACATTTCTAGTGGGGACCTAGTTCTTGCTGCTGGCATCGAGTGAGAGTTTCAAGATTTGATGGAATACCTCCAAAAGGACCACGATGAAGCTCAGGCTTCACCGAGGCCTGCTAGCTCATCTAGGAGTAGCCCAACTCTGCAAAAGAGGTCCCGTGACTATGGCGAGGAACTAAAAGGTCTGAGCCCTTCGGGGGATGAAGGGAGCCCTCGCGAGCATTCAATACCTAGCGTCAAAAGACGAAAATTGGATTATGATGCTGGCACCGACAGGAGCGACTCGGAAAGTCTGGACGATGGTGAGATAGTGGAGTCACCCTCGAATTCTCACGTTGCGCAACCTGTTGGCACTGAACCCTCCCCCCAAGCTACTATAGGGTCTCAGTCCTTGAATACGACGAGGGTGTCATCTGATGATGGTGAAATAACTACATCTCTAGGAGAGAATGAGGGTTTAACTCAGGCCCAGGAAGTTCATGAGGAAAGGGACCTCGAAGAGTCTCGAGAACACGAGAACATATCTGCCGCGACCAGCGACCAGCCACCACCTTCTCTTCCTGGCTGGAATCACGGCATTCAATTAGGCACGCGGACCACGTTCGGGGCGAAGCCTGCTCGCTCTTCCCTTCAGGTGTCACCCGCTGTGGTTAAACCTATGGACGAAAATAAAGAAGAGCAGACTAAAAAGGAAAAGAAACGAGTTCGATCACGCGATCCCGTATCCTCTTTTGAGGCGAGCAATGCAACATGGAATTTTCCACTTACTGCCCCGGAGGTCGCTGCGCCAGAAAATATCTCCGAGGAAGATGATTTCTGGGTTGCACTCCTAAAGAATTGGATTGTCTATTTAGTCCGAGCAAATAGTGAGGCAGCGGATCGCTTGACCTACAAGGTTGTACGCTCAGGATGGTCACTATACTTCACCAAGAGAATGGGTTTTCTCCAGGGCACTAAGAAGCATATCACTGCCACGAGAGCCGTCGCCCAAAATTTCATGGCCTCACTCGATAAGGACAGTATTGAAACAATAATATCAGATGCGAGGCAAACGCATTCTGCCAGCCAGCCAGATGATGACGCCAGTACGGCGGGTTCCTCGCATTCTAACGACGAAGAATTTCGTCTACAGTCTAAGTACTTTCCAGGCGTTGATGATCCGTCTCAGCACTGTTTATCGTGCTCTGGGATCGGACACAATACGCAAGCCTGCCCGGAGCTGAGTTGTCGGTTCTGCGCGAGTAAGAGCCACAAGTCCTTTGGATGTCCAACCAGACGCAGATGCGATAAATGCCGCCAAATTGGACACGGTGTCGACACGTGCCAAGAGAAGCTCGCCTTAGCCCCTGATGAACTTGGTGGTTGTGCATTCTGTGGCGCAGATCATCTAGATCAAGATTGTTTCGAAATCTGGATAAGTTTCAAACCTTCAGAGTCAAATACGAGGAAGGTGCAGAGTATCCCAGCATTTTGTTACGTATGTGGTGGCGAAAACCACTACGGACCGGAATGTTCACTTGCCAACCAGAATGGCAAGGTAACAAGTTCTACAACCTGGTCCCAAGCAAATCGCAATCTTTATATCGACACAGAGTGTGACAACATCGCAATAGCCTGGACCGATGTTGACCCTAGCCAACTTGCGAGGGGAGAATTCCATATTCTTGGACGGGCGAAGAGGAAGACTCATACCTATTTCGTCTCGAGCGATGAGTCGGAAGAAGAGCTTATCCATCCGCCTGTCAAAAAACCACAATCTCGGGGCGAAATTAGGATCGCCAGCAACATTGGCACTACTAATGGGAGTTCGCGTAGCCGTGGCGGTAGTCATAAAAGCTATCAACCGCCTCTGCCGCCCGGCCCACCTCCGCCTATTGCCGAGCAAAGGAAATCATTCCAGTCCGCGTCTTCCGGGACATTACCACCGCGACCTCAGTCGTTTTCTGATAATAGACCACCTGGACGCGGTCGAGGTGGGTACCGTGGTCGTGGCCGTGGCCGTGGCAGAGGTAAATAAAGCAAGTTTTGGTGTATTGTATATATTAGGTAGACCATTGAGTCAGTACCGTGTTACGGGAATGCACTGGTGCTCAGATTCAATATCCTGTACACAATAGAGTCTCAAGCTTCTAGGTAGTCGCGAAGCTGAGAGCGATCTAATTATTACGAGTCTTAGCTTTTCTTGTCTTTGGCAAGTTTAGATATTCATGGTGCTTCGTATCAAACACTCGAAAGCCATCATTCTTAATAGCAAACATAGTCATACAAGCACATCCCCTGTTAGCGCCAAGTATCGTACTACCTAATCTATATATGACCTAACGCGCCAAAAAGATGAGATGAACTCCAACTAAGTACCAACCATGCTACTTACTTATACTTGTTTGTGTCTGCTAAACCGCGAAGAATTGCATGTAATTTTTGGAACCTAATTAATATCTCACTCACATTTAACTCTGAAGACCTGAATTTATGTGTCCTACCCAGTAGAGAATCGTTCGAGTTAGATGTGGATACAATCGTCTCGATTGGGAATATGTTAATCTGAGTAGTATAGAAAATACTGCATTCTTTTCTAACAACCCAAATCCACTCGGACATATGGACGGAGTATAGTATGCTCGTTATAATCGTCGGTCTACGTCTAGGCCGCCCCGGACCTATGTAAAGTCTAAGTCAAGCATGTGCCTAATGTACTGTGTGTAAAGTAGTCACAACAGTCGCGCGACATACGTAAACTAGTCAAATTCAGCTGCAAAACGGCAACCCCAAAGCGGGAAAGCGCGCGATGCAGTAGTAGATGGATTATCTAAAAAGCGGCCACGCTGGTTTGCAACAACTCAAAATGCAAAATGGCGCTATCACGACTTTTTTTCTCTCGCTTCTCCACCTCACTTTCCCTCAACACATGAATTTTGATCCTAGTGTATACACACAAATATATATATATACCCCCTTACAATTGGTTATATACATTGAAAATATCCATACACTTTCTACGCCGTGTCAGAAAAGACTGCTAGCACGCTCCTCCATTGCTCGACAGTCGAAGTATGGCCGACAATTCAGCTGAGGGGGTCACCAAAGCCCTGAACCCAAGGGCTTCTTCCGCATCATATGATGCCACAACACGTCAAGAAGCGGACCTTCCTCCACAAGCTATTGAATACGATGTAGAGCGTGTAGAGAAAGTGTACAAAAAACTCGATTTGCGTATCATTCCCGGTATGTAGTCATACTCCTGGTCGTCTTCGATCGCACTCAGTCGTGAATTCCCCCACTCACAAATTGATAGCCTTCTGGACCCTATACTTCTTATGCTCAGCTATCCGCTCCAATATCGGGTTGGCGCAGACAATGAATGCAGACGTCGGCCATGATCTCATCACTGTGCTGCACCTGTCACCCAAGGATATCTCCACGGCTCTAGCCCTCTTCTAT
Source organism: Xylaria sp. Z50 (assembly GCA_037356035.1). Lineage (NCBI taxonomy): Eukaryota > Fungi > Ascomycota > Sordariomycetes > Xylariales > Xylariaceae > Xylaria > Xylaria sp. Z50. The sequence goes on from JBAWJU010000026.1 coordinate 313,198, forward strand.
GTCTCCTATGTCATCTTTGACTGCCCATCAAACCTCATCATGAGCAAGCTGAGTCCCCGCGCATGGATGGCCCGCATAGTGTTCGCCGTTGGTTTAATCGGGGCCTCTTTTACTGCTGTGCAGGATGCCTGGAGCTTAAAGTGAGTTTTCATTCAACCAAATCACCCACCCGTCAGATAGAGCCGGGTCGCGATGAAGGAGCGGGGTGCTAATGACTAAGCCTAAAGATTTCTTCGTTTCCTTCTCGGAGTCGTCATCGCGGGCATGTGGCCTGGAATGGCCTATTATCTGACCTTATTCTACCCGCCCTCGCGAACCGGCAAACGCATTGGTCAGTACTTCACAGCGGCACAGGTCTCGGCGGCTGTGGTTGGGTTGGTGTCCGCGGGATTTCAGCTCATTGATGGCCGGGGTGGACTTTACGGGTTTCAATGGATGTTCCTCATCTATGGCCTTGTAGCCATCGTTGTAGGCGTTTCCCTTTTGTGGTGGCTGCCGGACCGACCACTCCCTCCTGGACAGCAGCGCGTCAGCACTGGAATCGCCAAGTGGCTCCCCGCGACCCCAGAAGCCCTCACTGGTGAGGATGCACTAATTCACTACGAGGACCTCAAGCGTGTCTACCACCCGCGGCCTTGGACACTTAAAGACCTCCTAGATGTTCTAATTGACTGGCGTCTCTGGCCCTTGACGTTAATGTACTTTGGTGTTGTCGGTGTCGGTATTGGAACCCAGCTTTACGGAACAGTCATCATCAAAGGGATCAATCCTAAGTTCAGTGGGGTACAACTCAGCTTATTGTTTGCACCCATTTGGATCGTAAGTTGGAATCCCATCTATGCTATACTTTCACAATTTTCCTAATGTCGCATTTCAGATGGATTTGATTGCCATTCTCATCGTGACACCTATTTCCGACCGCTTCCATCGCCTACGCCCATTTTTCTTCTCGGCCGCCACCAGTATCCAGATTGCAGGGTTATTAACCGTCACATTCGCTCCGACTTCAAACCCATGGGCACGTTATGGTGGACTTCTACTTATCGGATTCGGATTAGGCCCAACAGTGCCTATATGTATGACCTGGACGAATGAGATTTTCCAACGCCGACACGGCGAAGTCGGTGTGGCTGCTGCCGCAGCCCTTGTCTCTGGTCTCGGTAATCTGGGTAGTATTACTACCACATACGCCCTATACACGGGTTGGCCCGCAGATGCCGCGCCGGGGCCGCACCAATACCGAAATAGTAACTTAGTCATGGTCGCCATCCTCGCCGTTAGCATCGTTAGCAGTTTTGTCATGTTTATTGCCCTCAAGATCGTCGGCAATAAGCCTACAAGCAAGCTTATTAGCGGCAGTAGCTCCACAAACGACGGACCCGATGCGTTCCAGGACGGGGCTGCACGCCGTGAGCTCCAACAACGCGGCTTTAGCCGCATAGGGTGGAGCAAGAAGCCCTAATACTTCTATTCTTCGTCAGCAATCTCGGATCATTTTCAACAACCCTCAAGATCGCATCACCAAAATCCCCGGGTCCATTTCAACCGGGCAGCTCAACCTGTCCATGGTACCGCTCGTTTCAATTATGCCAATAACGTTACAAATTTAATTTCGTCTTTCCATGGATGGCCCTTTGTACGCATATCTCAGGAGGTTGGGGATATCATGGCGAAAGTGCTACTACGCCATCGCTAGGATCCGCGTGCATGGGTCTAGAACAAGGGCGGGCGAACGCGACAATGCTTTTGCGCTATCGCCAGTAGCTTGTCATCATCTTGCATTCTGATTCCATTCCTACTCCTCACCTTTTGCCCATCATGCTGTTGTTTTTTTGCTTGGGAGTTATTTTGGCGTTCCGGTATTGATACCCCATTAGTTGTTTGGATACGCTGTCTATGCGAGAAATTCCTTTGGTTGCAAAGAGAAGAAAGAATTTCCCTCGCCGGCGAAAGTGCCGTTGCGCCATCGCCTGGGACGGCGTGTTGCAGCCGAGGCGGGACCGGCGACAATGCCTTCTGCGCTATCGTTTGGGAGCTCGCCTCGTGGGCGTTCACACACGTTTCCATCGAGAGAAACTCTTTATATACTGTATTAATGTCGGGGCTGCCATGCGTCGACAGCGAACCATAGAGAAATAGCTTGGTTGAGGACAACTTATCCTCACCATTCATAAGCTCAGCCACACATTCGTTCATTCGCTGTATACAAATTTAGCCTCACTGATGGCTCCAGAATATCGTGACCTCCATGCTAATGCACGACTCATCCGACCGAGAAACGCCAAACATCGTGAAGTCCGTCCGCCTATGTAACACATACAAGTGAGACATCCATGGGTATCATTCTCAACTTGATGACATGGCGAAAATGTGGCCACCTTTCATGCCCGACCTATCTCTTGATGCTGTACTTTCTTTCTTTTTTTATTTATTTGAAACGTGCTATTGGACGAACGGTGTGTCCTTTACCATAAAGTATTCCGGACCCACCCGCTCAAGGAACTGAAACTCTCTCGGCTTGGTGAACATGGCCTCCGTAATGGCAAAGTACTCTTTGTAATAGTCCTTTGTGACTTGGTTCTAGGAGACGCAAACAGCGTAGTTAGTTGCCATCCACATTATCCAAAGTACGCATGTGCTTCTACACACCTCGAGGAACCACTCTGGCGACTTTGACCTATGGACTAGTCAGCATATGCCTCGCATAACTTAGTATTAGCAACAAAAACTAACCAGTCCTCCACCCAACTAATCTTGCCTGGCTCTTGTGGGTTCTGGTACATCTCAAAGAAGAGACATTCAGGCTCGGCAACTACCTTGTTAAAGACGGGCTTGAAGGCGGCCAAGAAACGATCAACATTCTCGGGGGCAATGTACACGGTGACGTGTAAACTCCAACCCGTGGTGAAGGGAGGCATCTTGCGTGGTAGGACAGGGCTCGTTATAGAGTTGCTAGATGTCAAGGTAGTTGGCTGTGGAGGTGCTGTGACGGGAATTACTGGTGGTTGTGAAGACTGCAGCATTTTATAACTCGGCTACTGGCTGACGTTGAGATACTTGGGAATATATATATGTATATGTCTAAGTGGTGTAAGTCGCTGTTCCTATTAGGCAGTGTGAATAAACAAGCACTAAGAGAAGCTGGGCACGTAATGTGGATATTGAATGGAGCGGAAAGTCTCAAACTAAAACATCAAAGGCCGGGCCTAGTATTAATAGACAATGAAGAGGCTCTTTTTAACTATACGAGGAAAAAAAAAAAAACTCGCCAAAAAAAACTCCCGAGGCTCTAATCTTGGGCTGAGAAGGGATCTGGATTCAAGCAAGGACATAGCCGAACGTTTCCAGGTGAAGGGTACCAGAACAGTGGACAGACTATGCCGAAGCAGGACTAAATACGTTGGTGGCACAGGGGCCTGGGAGGGGCCTATGAGGGACCTATGGGGGACCTGAGTGCTGATGACACAGGCCTAGTCTAGGGGGAAAGAGAGAGGCGAGGAGAGAGAGCGAAGGGAAGAAAAAAGTCCCGTGCTCTTGTTTCTAGCGCACGCGCGACCTTCTCTAGTGTGCGTGCTACTGTAGGAGTGCGTACTTGAGCGCGTGTACTATGCAAGTACCTACGATGGCTTGATGCAAGATGCAAGGGACTATTTTCAGGTCTTGTACAGAAGCGAGAAATGCCCTGATTGGCCGGCTTGCTTTATAAGATTATAGTGGCCAATGAGGTCTGAAGTCGATGTTGGGCCATGGGCTCCCATTCCGCAATCCCCTCATTCCGACGACTGTCCGACCTGCCAATTCCAAGCCATCCTCGACCAACCCTGCCTGCCTACACTACACCTCTGTACATGGCACTGCAGTACTTACTACTCTACACCACTCTCCGCTACAGTAAGTGAGTTAAGGTGAGTGAGTGCGTGAGTGCCTTTACAGCCATCGCACGCTGCGAGATGCGAGCTGCGTACCGCATGCTGCTGCGTGCTGCGTACTGCGTCACTGCGTGCCGCCCGCGTGCTGCGTGCTGTCTGCCGGAGCATGCAAAATACCGCTGTCCCCCGTCACCCCACCATGAAACCACCATTGGAAAACGGTTACACTACTACCGTACTATGAAGAGCATGTCGTTCGTCTTCGCGTGCTGCAATCTAACCTAGGTCTAGTGGTAGAAAGTTTGGGGAAACTCCATAGGCTGAGAGCCCCCCTCCCCCCTCTAGAGGGAAGTTAATTATACGATGCATCTCAACCGCATAAACTCCCTGTCCGTGGATGATAAGCTTTAGATATGCTAGAGGTCTGCTCAAACGCCCAGTGCAGAAGTAGGATGATCGTCGAGATCCGTCCCACGTAATTCTATTCGATAACAAGGAAAACGATTACGCCAACGGGAGATCAAGGTGAGAGTGAGTAAGAATCGATCGATCGACATTTTTTTCAGCTTCAAGTCTCGGCACATGCGGCGGCACCTGCAGCGCAGTGGCATGGTTGAGGCACTACAGCCCATCTTGAGAGAGATAAAATCCCCGAGGATAGCTAGATGCACTAGCTACGGCATGTCAAAGCGAACATGGCATAGATAGTCTAGGGGGGTAGAGAGTTGAGGCACCGGTCACGCCGCTGTCTCCGACTTCCTGAAAGTGAAAGCCACGACCCGGATACACCATACCGTTTCCTTCGCACCCAGGTGTGCCATGGTTCAGGTCCACCGCCTTTTCCTACCCTCTCTCTCTCCTCTATACGAACCAGTTGTGTCTCTTCAACCATCGATCTGAGGGAGACTAGTAGCGGATGGCTTGAGCTGCTACCATAGGATCTCAAGGAAAACCTGGTTCTGGATTCCCTAGCTCTACCTAGTCCTGCAAATGCAGAGCTAGATACTGTAACCGTACCTTTCTAGATGCAGGACGAAGTCGGACATGTGCCGTAATTTAGTGTAGTACAGCCCGAGCCACGCCATGCATTATACAGTAGCGTACCTAAGGAGAGGCAGGCTAAGAGGGTGGTGCAATAGGTAGTAGTACACTAGACCCCGCGCATCGTCAAAGGGACAGGACAGCAAGTATCGATTCGGAAAGACACACTTGGCAAGACCGAGAGATATTGCAACCTTCATCGTTGCATGACAGCCTACAAATCAGAGAGACATGTCCAAGATACCATACCTATATCCCTAGGTTTTCCGTTACATTGGGTTGAAATGCGAATGCGGCAGATCCCAGTAATTGATCAGCTGAGAAACTGCTGTCCTGGAAAGCGATATTGGATCTCGGTCGTCTCTTCCCTCGCACGTGGTCGTTTAGCTCGCGTATGTCAGCTTATTTCCGAGAAGCTTTCAATTGACGTCTTATCGATTTAGAGTTTTTTTTTTTACCCCTAGGGCCGCAAATCCTTTGGTAACGGGATTCGGTCTTCCTTCCGCTACGACCGTCACGCACGTCAATCATTCTCCATGGCCTCAATGAGGTAACTCAAAGAGGGAATCAGGGACTTTCTTTGATTGCCTAAAGCAAATTTTGACGGATCGGGTCAAGGCTCCCTGGCCCCGAATGAAAATCGCTCGAGCTCCTTCGCATTGCGGGTCCTTCGCTCTCCACGATTCGCGTTTATCCGTGTTAGTTTAGTCAGCGCCGTATCAAATCTACACTACTACTGCCATGACTACCGTTACTGCTACTACTACTGCTACTCCCAATCGTATCTTGTCTCAACGGAACGATATTCAACCCGAAGTACAAAACTCGAGGCATTTGACGACAATGCCGCCCTGACTAATCCATTCGAACCCATTCGTGAGCCAATGATGAAGCAGGGAGGCTGTATGTTCACTTAAAGATCATCATTTGATTCATAGTCATACGATATTACGGCAGAAAAATCTACCAAAACACATCATACTATGCATGTAAGGGGCAGTCTAAAGAGTCTCCTGCCAATGCTATTCACGGAGCATTCAGGACACAAATTAGAATTAACCGCTCAAGTGTTCGTCAACCTCCAAACTCGTCACAGTGCCACGGGCCTCATGCAAAGGTCTTTTCATGTACGTCTTCGTAGTGTGCACACACTACCCTGGCATGTTAGTCTATACGAACTCCCTAGAAGAGCGCGGGTATCACCAAAGATGCCGTGGGGTGGTCACGCCGTATGTACAAGTGGATCACCGGCGACCTCTCCGGACATCCTCATGTTGCCAACGTGGTTTTGCAGCCTATCACTACCAGGCCCAGCCAGTTGACTCCAAGGGAACCGAGGCGGGAACCCTATGCATTTCACGACCCAAGAGCCGTGATCTGCGGATAGCTTCTCCAACGAGCTTCGCTAGTTGAACCAACTAGAAGCGGCAAAATGCACGTAGTGTTGCCTCAGGACACGTATATGCTGGGATCAGGTTAACCGTTGTGTCCCAAACTCCACTCCCCTTATCGTCATTTGCTCTTGTGCAGGAAATCACGCCAGAGCGACCCTACAGCAAGTATAGCCATACGCAGGACGATGGTGTCCTCTTAGTACTACGTTGACCTAGAGACAAATTACCTAATACTTTGGATATGTTGATCTCACTTAGTTGTATGAAGGCAGATTCTCTACGCACTTGTAGTATTTAGACAAGATAATATAGGTACAAGACCTACAAACGGGATGTCAAAAACATCCACAAGGAAAGCTCTCGACGCACTTGAGATTTTGAAACAAATTCACCGTGGAACAGAAAGTTTTCAAAATAGATATATTGTATTAGGGCCTATTAGATAACTCAATGATATAGTATGTACTACTTAAGTAGGCAGTGAGCGACCGTTCCCTCCGATAGGACGTTGACCAACAAATAGTAATAGCAAAAGAAGATTGTGTCAGTATACAATAGCAGAATAAAAGTCAGATTAAGATTATTAATACCAAGTTAGACATTTTTAATCAGCTATAATATCTATACTAATTCAATTACGTTTACGTCATCTAGCATAAAGTCTTAAGTGCTCGGTAATCTGCTAAGCCATGTAATTATACTTGTGATAGGTAAATCCTTTCCAAGCCTTAATTTAACCCCATATGCGCCTTTTTTCTCCGATTCAGAAGCTTTTCTATATATAGGTACAGTGGTAACAAAAGAGTTGAATATCTTGGAAATAACCTAGACGCTATCACCAACTACCAACAAGGTTATTGAATTTCCCGCCTCATCCTCGGGGAAAAAAAGAACGTCACTGCCGCTCTCGGCCTGCCTCTAAACCATTTACGGAATCGGCACTCGGGAGGCACGGAGCGAGAGGGGCGGATGGATTACAAGGGGGCCTGTGTGTTGGACACAATAGATACGCGAGGAGGGCTTTAACGGCAGGATGTTGGCAGAGTGCATATTGTTTGGACTGTGTGGGAGGGGGATAGGGGTGTGATTGCGGCGAAGAAAGAGACATGCCTTGACCTCAGTGCTCAAGCATTAACTATTGCCATGGTCATCTATAACTTCACGTACCTTCCTAATCCACGCCTGCTGTCTTGGGGGTAAGCTGTCGATCCCGTGGGATGGGATTATTCTCGCTGGTAATGCGTTGGAAGGGGTAAATTATGCTCTGGTCAAATGAGAATGGTCACGCGGAATCGAAGCATAGGTTATCTTAGGGTCAGAATTAATACGTGGAATCAGATTGTGGCGATTCAGTCTGTCGTGACTTCGGATCTCATTACATTACAACATAATAAACGAACTGTCTTCAGAGTTCCTTTGCCGTCTAATTAAGCCCAGTCCAAGAAATCGAATCTGTACCCAGTTTCCAGTCTTGCAACCTAAGAGCCGCCCAAAAAAGAAGAACAGAGAAAACTATCATGTCTCATAGCTCATAATATCCAGCAGGTAGATGTCCCGCCCTCAACGCCTCGGCCCATTGATAACTCTATTCTCCACCAGGCCTGCAAGCGCGCTCTCAACCACATGCCTCTTCTCCTTATGATCGTGGCGCGCCGCGAGCGCCGAATCCGTAGCCGCAGCGCCAAGGGCAGCCGTGGCGACTCGCATGGCCCTATCGGCGTCGTGCCGCGACCGCCACGCCTCGACTACACCCGCAGCCACCGCTGCGCCCGCCGCTTGTTTGAGGTCCGGGCCCCCGTGAGAGCTCGACGCCCGTTTGTGGCCGTGGCCGTGATGCCGCCGTCGGTCGTCGTGGTGCCGTTCTGAATGCGCCGACCGATGTCTCCGTGGCCTAGGACTCGACTCATAGTAATACCCGGCTTCCCCGGGATAATAGACATCGTAACGGCCACGTCGGGTCGGCCCTTCGTCGTAATAGTCGTACTCGCGGGCGCCGTGGTGCCGTTGTCGATGCCCGTTACTCGAGCGAGACGGCTTTAGTTCACCCAGCGCTTCGCGCACTCGCCCGCTTTCGAGCGCATCCATGAAGTTGTCTGCGCGCGAGCGTGGACGGTCGTATTCGCGGCTTCGCGATGACATGGCTGGAGGCGCGGATTCTTGGTATTTTGTTCTGTTGTTACTTTCGTTATGGTGAGTGGATGTCTGGTCTCGGTTACTGAGTTTCAATGAAGTAATTTGTAGAACACGGATCTTCCAGCTAGCATTGTCCAAGAACCACATCTACCGCACGGCTATTATATACAAACGCCTCGTCATCATCAATGAGGTAATGCTGACTGATTACTTAAGATAAGGCGACAAGGCGCACATCAGCAAAGCTGGGTATTTTCGTCATCATCCCAGACAGCGGTCACAATGCGGCATCTAGCGAGGTCGACGACAGGCGTGGGGGGACTGATGTTCGTCTGAACCAGTCATCATTGAATCATATTTCCGTGAGAGCCTGCCGATGTGCGGTTGCAGATGATACGCAAAGGCCCGGGAAAGAGGCAAAAATCTCACCGCAGCCAATCGTCATCTGAACGTGTAACCGGGTTCACGACCACTGCGGAGTTGAGGGTGCTTTGGAGTGGAGGGCGCCAATGTACAGCCGTTCGTTATGGCCGGTTACGTACATACACTAGCTCGCCCCCCGGATCTGCGATGATCGTCGCAAATATGTCCGTTTGAGGCCGTGATTTCCCCTTCGTACGCCACTACGGCGCTCCCAAGACCCTGTTACGGCTTTGGCTTAATCTAGAATAGTGTGTTATCTCGTAGTTGAACAATGTAATTGATAGTTGTAAAATACCGGCTTGCGAGTATTATCTTTCGAGATTCCTTTAAACTAAAATTTAGTTTAACCATTCGATATGCTAAATCCAACGTATTCCGTGTTCGAATAATACGGTCAGTGTTTAGCGTGATACGGCGATAGTAGTAGCCGATGTAAGGCCCATTGTTTGCGTAACGTAAAAAGGCTAAAAGGAATTGTTAGAAGCAACAAAAGGACCGGAAAGAAGAAATAAAAAAAAACGAAAAGTTGGAATGAACACTGAAGGAGAATATTTAGAACTTTAAGGATTTGTATGATAAATTAAGCGAAATTAAGAAAGTCTTTAGCATTTCGGCAATATAAAAAGGTAACGCCTTCGGGGCCGGCCGGCAAGAACGTGCAAGCCAATTTTAACGTCTTCGTCCGATCTCGCGACGCATGACGCATATAGGACGCAAGAGGCAGAAGATAATTGTCCTTAACGACCATATTAAAAGTTCCATGGGCATCGAGACTACAAATGTGAGTATGAGGGTTGCTCTTCTGGCTTTTGCACCCGAGGATAACTTAACAGCCGGACCGTGACAAACCACGTTCGACGAATCAATTACCACGCTAGTTTATATAGACCACATAGTCATCTCACCAAGTTCCTAGGTCATATGCTTCTCTTGATACATAGAACAGGTGGTATCGTTACATAGGCTAGTTCGGGCATATGAACTAAACCGATTACTAGGAAATATACAGTCAAAAAAAAACCCTATATACATTCCATCCTCTTACGTCTATCGTATGGCCTATAATACTAACCGTCTATTAAAACCTGCAACACCAATAATAGTCTTCGTATAGACCGATGTACATAGGATAGGTTTATCATCAAGTGATAGAACCAAGGGATAGCTACACAAAGTTGTTCTAATCCAAACAATAAGCCATGGGATATATACAGATAAGGTGGTTGTAATTATCATGATCAAAGAGGCTTCCCACCTGTAAACAAGACTCTTGGGGCAAAATGTTGATGCGACATCTTCTCACTGATAGTTACCGTGGCTCAAGTATCAAGACCAGGAGGTTAGCTTCCAAACTGTTGAAACTTTCAGGCCCATTGTATTATAAACACGGCGGTTGTTTCGCCCTTGAGAAAGGAACATATCATTTGTTAAGAATAACCCGTAGTTGATTGCAACAGTTGAATTGATTAAACAGGGAGACATAGTGTACCGTAATGGTGTTCATAAAATTCATTTGGAGATACAAAGACAGATTACTTGTTGAGAAAGCAATTTCAATCGGTTACCAAGTAAATTTTAACTATATATACCCTTAATATAACTATCTTCTAAATATTCTCAAGGGATCTTAATCATAATGAAAAGAAAAAATATTAATTATTAATTTTGCAACGTCTACTAGTACTAAAGTCTCAAGCCCAAAGTTAAAGCATCACAATCTACTCATCAGGCTATCCAGGATGTGTCAAGTTTACCGTGAAATTCATGTAGATTGCGGACACTCTGGCCAAATTCGAGTTTCTAGCAGATGTGCAACTAACCTTGGAACTTCCTGTCCTAGAAAACAGATGGGCCCTGTTAAGTCCGTGGCTGGCGTATGTATTAGTTGCCAGCGGAAAAGCGAGAAAGTCCAAAGTATATTCGGAGATGATGCTGGCCATCGAAGTGATCTTGATCTCCTTATTGCTCAACTTAACAAAGCGACCCAAAAAAAGCCTTAGAGCTAACACGTCTTATTCAGGGGGAAAGCATCGGTAACCACGATTTTAAGAGAAACAGCCGGTTCTCCTCAGTATATCAGCAGCCTTAAGCCAGTCCTTGATTTCCCTTTTGACCCAGGCTCCAACTTTGAGAATTGAACAGGCAGATCTCCCTCAAATCATTCTCTTTCGCTGGAGATTCATAACCCTCCGGGGGAATCCCGTAGAATGTTATAGGCAAGTACAGGGCTGAATGCTACTCACTGGCACCCGTGCCTAAGGAACAAGATTTATTTTACATTTAAATAAGATTGACAAACTATTGTAGAAATAAACAGTTGACAGGTTCTTCTGACCCATTAAATACAAAATAGGACAAAAAAAAACGGCAAAAATAATAGTGATGAGTTGACAAAAGAGATTTCTCAGGGTTAGTTCGCCTGCCTTCTTTGTATTGTTCCATAGTTAAGTAATGAGTAATATGTTCACCTAATAACCTGTCCCTTTACTCTATCTGCTTTAATGGCCTTAGCTTCCGTAATGTAGTTATAGGCTACATATATAGTATTCTTTTGCGTCTCTCTTTTTTTTTTTTTTTTTTTTTTTTTTTGATATTGCAATACCTCAGTTGAATAAACAGTGTCTATAATTAAAGAACTAGATAATAATTGCATTGGGAATTTTGGTTCTAAAGTTACCTAGTCTTCATAGAGGGATTGTTAGCTCAAGGCTTAAAAGAGCTAATAGGTAATGTATTATAGCCTCAAGGTTACCATTGCTCTATATCTGTAAGGTGAAAACATAGTCCCTGAGGATCCTGAAGCGATAGTACAACTTTTTCTATTGCCTTCCTATTGTCTGTTAGTTCAAGGTTGGGGTTGTATGTAAATTCAGTTGTCCCCGTTTAGCGCAGGGCATTTATTGGTCAATAGAATATTGCATCATATGATATTAACTTGTTGGGCTTACCTGTTGTATCATGATATTCCTGTCAGCCCGTTTAATGCAACTAGACTATCGGGGGAGAAACGCCTACGCAATCGATGGTTATACCGCGGAGCACACTGAAAAAGATAATGGGTATGAATATATATTGGTACATTTTGTACTGCCATTTTAGGCGATAGTGCGCCCTGCAACTTATAGTTCATGAGCATTATAGTTGCCAAAAATTCAGGACCTACTGCGGTGTGAACATGATGCCTCTATTATGTTTTCATATAAAGCTTAGTATATACCTATGTATGGCAATTTGGTGCAGAGTCCCGATACTGATAAGGTGCGGGTGTATTATGAATATGCGTCATTGAGTGAGAGTCTCCAGATTCTCCAGTCTATGCCTCCGCCAACATTGAAAAAGTTGATGTGTTCTAGGAAGAGGCCATATGGAACTTGTTTATATGTCTAATAGCTCTCAGGACAAGGTATTTTGTAACTGGTTAACAGAGAGCGGCGCCGCTTTAGTTCTAGAATCCGCACCTACATTCTTGACGATGCGTCCTAAATGTAAAGGCGCATCATATCTTTTAATTAAAAGTAAGTCATTGACATGGTTGAACTATTGAATTGGAGATATCTTTCCTTGATGCTCGACCGGGCCGAATCATCTGCAAGGCTGCACCTTCTCCACCAACTTGGCTGACAAACGGGAGCTTGGTAAAGGATGTAGAGGACAAACGAAACACGGCGTATCGCACAGGATAAGAAAAGGGATGATAGTAAAATGATGTATCTAAAAGCTTATGTGCGCAGCCGACCGGTCGTTCAGGGCGATATCCGCCACCACGTTGAGTTGCACCGACCGCTTCCTGTCTTCTGCCCTTAACCGTAGTTTGTGCTCCGCGCGCCGTTATGTGTGCTATTGCTGACCCTGGGTGGAGGTCAGTTTGATTTCGCTGGGCACGGTACTTAGCCCCCTTGCAATTGCTTAGAGAGGGTGCAAGCGCGACAATTGGCAAGGGAGATATGCAAACATACGCTTCCCTCGTCAGCTTACAGGTTGTTATGATGATAGCAATACGTGTAGGACGAAGGAACAGCATGCATATTTACAAGGGATAACTAGCGAGGAGTCTAGGGCCTTTCGAGCAGCAAAAACAATCATATCTAGTACACGTGGTTGGCTATCCTGATCACAGTTACAAACAAAGGTCCTCCCTCACCCTCATGCTAGTATGCAGGTTGCGGCAATGAGATTTGCCGTGAGCGAGCTCGGTAATCGTGGCTCCCCGGCAGCCAGATGATCACGCGGCTTTGAATCCGGGGGCCAAGACGTTTCCGTCACACGTCAAACGTCCGGCTTTAGGTACGGTACTACGCACTTTACAAGGCTTGGTGTGGTACCTCCACCGCACACAGCAACTTACGGCAACGGTGGCGATGCAGCAACCCGCTGGAGTGATTGATTGCCTGTACGGTAACGCAGGCCCGCGTTTGTTGGGGCTAATAGTGGTGAGTACCTGACCTTTCGTATTTAGACGTTTACTAGGAGCCTAAGTCGTGTCTCGTATGGAGGGCCATAAGTTCCCAAGTCTTTCTAAGTGGCAGTTAGAAATCTATGCCGTTGGATTGGAGGTTGTACTGCATGCTGGTGTCACAACTCATCATGGCATGAGCGTGTTGTCACGGGCGCTTGCATCAACTTTAATATGATGGGAACGTCAACTACCCATCGGATGTGACATGTGACAGGTCTGTAGTTGTAATTCGATGAGTAACAGAGGTGTCGTGAATTCGAAAGTGTCCTGGGCCGGAGTGCATAACTCGATGAACAGCTTCTGTGACGATGAGAAGAGCAAGCGAACTATAAATTAGAGTTTCATCGTGAAAACTGATACCCGCACTACCTTGTAGTTTCATGAGCCGATAGATCTATATTTGGGCGATCGTATTGCCGACTTTGGGTGAGGCCCTTGATGCCGCGTGTGCGAAACCAAATCTGCGGACCGGCTGAAGTGGTGAAGCCCGAGCGTTGGTATCCTGCGAGAAATACCGGGCGATCTTATTATTTTCAATTAATATTGCAGCCGCTTCACCCCTGATATCAACGATCAACGTCTGATTGGTAAGAGTATGGGGCATATTAGAGCGGCTCACTCAGAATGCTTGAATATATGAGGCAAGCAAGCAAGCAAGGGAGCAAGGGAGCGATAGGTGATTGATTGGCGGCAATTGACTAATTGACTAGGTCATGTGAAACTGTGTACTGCGGTAAAAGGATAGACATAGATTTTGAGTTCTGGGGCGATGTGCAGGACTGCTGGCGGCCATTTCGGGTATGACAACTCTCCCTCGCCCGCTGTGGTCTGGGCCTGGGGCGGTTCGGATGCTCTAAATTCTCGGAAATGTTAGCCGTAGGAATTCCGGCTATATTGCCTGCGGGTTGATTCATGTCGAGGCTTTTCACGTCGGGCTGGCTACCTGGTACTTAATCCTGCGCCCGCTGGGACACCCGAGTACTTTGTAAGTCAGCCGTCGCAAAGGTGAAGGCCGAGGCCATGAGGGGGAGGTACTTGGTCTAAGTAGTGTAAGCTGTGCAGATTCCTGAGCGTGAGATTCCTAGCCTTTCAGCTTTCCGGGATGTCAAGTGAGTGGCTATTGTAGATTCTAATAAAAACAACCCTGCCTGCATAGCCGGCGGCACTGGTTTTAGTTGAGCACACAAACAAAAGCAATGGGCTAAGAGCCGGCAGTGTTTTTGGCCGCTGATGTCACTGCTATGTGATAGGTCCTACGGGTTAATGAACCTACATAGGTACCTACGTAGTTATATATATATGCATAGGCAGGTTGGGCATCGACGTGGCCGGTCCGACAGGCAAACAAACAAATATTAGATACTAGACGTCAAGGTACATTAAGTAGGTACCTAGCCATTGAGTAAAGGCGAAGATGGTGTGTAGCCTTCTACTATGTGTCTAGTTGCTGAGTACTGATGTATAAAAGTGTGTGGTGTGGTGAATAGAAATGTGGCAATCCAGAGGCTGATGATAGATTGAGCTCGGAAACCATCCCGGGGGATCGACGCCGGGGACGAGACCCGCCGATTTATACACATACCATATCAAACAGGCCTCAAACAGGCACGACAGAGCACTCTAGGTAGGTAGTGTATGTTGCCGTGACGGCGCCAGCCTTTTAATAGGACCATAGGATGAATTTATGCCTGTGTCTTCTGCATCTTACTGTATGATTAGACCTGCTGCCTATTGTAGCGTACTACTATGTAGATCTGGTGAGCCACTTCGGGCGATGAGATATCTCTACTGAGTTTAGTGGTGATAGGATCGAACCTACCTATACTCTTCGATTACCTAGTCGGGAGTCTGGGGGTGACCTATCGATCAATCTGGCCTGGCGGTAGTTGATTGTCTTCCCAGCGCATACGGCGAGTGCTCGGCCTGAGTAAGCGTCGATGAGATGCCGGCTGGACCGAGTAGGTGCGAATCAACATTTAGGCCCAGAAAATAGTATCTATGATTTGACGATGGTGGTGGGTTTGATGGCGATCGCAAATCGAACCGAGACTAATTACTAGCACGAGATGGCACTTAGACTAGATAGGGTGCTGCGGAGTGGTTGGAAGGTGTACGTATACTCATGACCGCGCTTGTTACGGTAGTAGTCTTTTTTTTTTCTGTATTGAGGTGATGATTAGGTACCCAAGGGAAAGATTACAACACCACCAAAACTTATTCCTGTCCTGTCTGAACTATGGTGGTGCAACGGCAATACGGCGTGGTCGTATTTATTGTTGAAGGATTTCCTATAATTATTACGGTAGTAGTGGTAGTGTACGGTAGTGTATCATTTTTGCATTGGCAGGATTCTCAATGCACACCGACCGATCCTCCAACAAGAGACAACTCGTGACTATTTGGGGTGGCTAAGTTTCTTTTATTATCCTTTTACATGACGCAGAGTCAGCTTAGGGTTACAGCTAAATGATCCTGAAAACTACCTAGTATGGTGGTGTGGGTATCTTAGTGTATCTAGTGTGTCTGGTGTACATCATACATCATGTAGGACTGCCGTACAGTACAAGAATAGCTACGACTGAAGAATGTAGATACTTAAACTTGGCGTAGTTCGTACTGAACACTGGACAACGTGGGGTGGCGAGCTTGGCACTCATCGCTACCTCCTAGCTCCGTCCGTACCAGGTATGGAGAAATAATATACTACTACATAATAATAGTACGCAACTAGGTACGGAATAAGAGAACAGGGAGCGTAATGTATCAAGTGAATATTTATTGTTGAAGATGATTATCAAACACAAAGCAACAAAATAGTCTAAGACAAACTACTATATAGATGGACGGTAAAGATGATGACATAGCTAGCTAGAGTCTATACTGCGCAGCATGCCCAATAGTAGAGTAAGTGGTGGCATGAATCTCACCCCTTGTCCCCGACCAGTACTATGAGTTGATCGAAAACAAGTTTGCTCTGGCTTGCGATCCTATCTCACCTTTCAATGTTACCATGCAATGACACCACTAATGCCTGACGGTGCAACAGCCCTCCTCTCGATCTTCAAACATTCCATGTTGTCCAAGTAGGCAAGCCTCTCTCGGCTCTCCGCCGAGTAACTACATATTAGGAGGATGTGCTGCTGTATACTAAGTAGGTAGTGTAAGTAGGAGTATAGTATAGGAGAACACGTACCCCACACGGAAACATTTGTTCAGCTCATGTACTTTATTAAATGTTTCCTCCACTTACATGGTATCTATCCGGGGAGCAAACATCGAGCTTCACACTAGCCTCGGCATGCACTTGGTTTGATCAAAGGGATTTTTTGGGGTAATTTCCCATGTCACTAGAATTTTGACAGCGATATGATTTTGTATGAGCATATACGGATTAGGTTTCTGCACGCTGTGGCATACACCTGAGTGGTTTCTTGACAGACACATGTTCAACGGAAGCAAAAGCGAGCATCTTTGCCTATTGCGGGACTAGCATTTTAACGATCTTCTTGGTCCGCTGGAGATTATGTGCTGAAAACGTGGCTAAAAAATCTCCGAATTGCTGGACGTGAACCCCTCTAAGAAGGAAAAAAAAAACGGGAAAAGAAAGGAGGTCAAATAGAATATCAGTAGCCGATCTGTATTGATAGTTAAGCCGTAGTAATAATTGAAAACAAAGGATGCTTGTTCCATGTCGATATTGAATACAGCTTTACAGAGTACAATGACGAAAGAAACACTCCCTCGAAGAGGATGGTTAATGCAAACATTAATCGGGTCTCTGCATGGCTTGAAGGACCTGGAGGGGTTGGGAAGAGCTGTAGTAAGAGGGCAGCTATACCAGATAGGGCAGGCTTCGGGAATACATCACTGATAGCGTACAGATCCAATGCCTAGTTCGTACTAGCGGGGAATCTTTTGCATTAGCACCCCGGTTCAGGGGCTACTGGTGCCGACGAACGCTTTGGACGCCTTGGTAACCGACCACACCTGGTTGACAGATAAATAGTGTCAAGATAAGTGAATACTAAGAAGTAGCTAGTGTAGCAAATTACCTGTGCAAGTCTACCTACACTAGGTACTTAGGTAGTATATAGGAGTTCTAATAGGGGACGGTATACAAATGAGGCATGCATCACCTATCCACCTACCTACTTGCGAGATATATGTGTGTAATCTTACCTGCCTACATGTAATGTAGTGCACCTAGGTAGGTATATGTAGTATGCACAGGTTCACTAGGCAACCTATGTACCGAGATACCTTATGCTCCTCTGTGGAAGCAGAGTACCCCAAGTAACTCCAACTTAACTACTATGTATATGTGTAGTGCAGTGTACCTTTTGTACCCACTACGAGGTGCCCACTAATAGGTACCTGGGTAAGGAGCGTACACTAGTGTAAAGCGAGGGGATACACGCCGGTACACTAACACGATGGCGACGGCAAAGGAGTCCTCTGCATCACGACCCTAGTAAGAATCTAGTGTGCTAGTCTAAGTACCTACGCCATACTAGAAACCACACTACACCACACCACACCATAGTGTAGTGTACTCCGTCCCATGGATGAATGAATGGAGTTCAGACGATGCCGGGATATCCTTGCGTTTTCTGCTCTCCTCCAATTCTCCATCGACTGATGTTACCCTATCAAGTGATGTACCTAGGCTAGTAGTGTACACACCTTGCGCGTGGGCGTGAGCGGGAGGGAAAACCGACATGCCTCGCACTGGTTTCATCTCTTCGACCCAGACCAAAGCCCTCAGCTGTTTCCCTCGAGCGTCGCAAATTGCACGCACTTCCTCAAGACTAAGGGTTGGCGTCCTGATCGATCATTATTCTGTTTGTCTTATAGTTCGACGCTGCTCGATCTCCGTTGCTCCCTCTCGGTCTGGCATTGTCGGGAGTCTTTGTCGGCCACCGTATTTGACGAGTCGTCTCCCCGATTCAATTCGCGATATGTGAGCCCCTGAAATCACGTCTCGCTCTAAATCGCATTGATCGCGAATTCGCAGAGCGTCATTGCCCGTCTTCAGACTCGACACCTTTTGACATACCGCAATCTTTTGGCATTGAGTCACTACCTAGGTATGTTAATTGATTTTTTTTGTCGTCGTCATCGTTGTTATTGTGGCCTGTCGCTCTTTTCCTATAGCTTAACTCTGACCATCTGTAACCATCATGTATCGTGGTACGAGGCTATGATACCTCATAGTATAAAGCTTATTCTATATCTGCCACGCCAGTGCCGGGTTCTCCAGTGTACTTGTGACGAGGATTAACGGGAGCTTTCGACTTTCCTGATAACCCTAATGGTCCAGACTGATTATTTCTCAAATATTCTGTTTCCCCAATCGGTGACCGAGTGGTTACACTACCTCGCCATGTCGCATTTGCTGACCTGCCGCCTTCCATCACCTCCAATCCCGGTATCGCATTCCCTGTCGCGCTGGATTACCCTACACTGCACTCACTTTCTTGCAAAAACTAGCGGCTGGGTCAGATCATGATTGATTGACCGTCGACTGTGTTGACTGTGTTGGAGAGTTCTAACATAGTCTGAATGTCCACGCTCTCTCTTGAACACTCTTACCGTGAGAATAGTCACCCATTGTTGCCCAGGTGTTTCATCTTCTACCGTCCCCAGATCTCTTATGCTGCTAATGCCAATCATTTCTGGTTTGGTGTTCGTCTTAAGTGAATCCTTTGATGCTGATGCCCTTTTCGAAAGAGAGCGAAGGATTTAATCTAATATCTGCACCTACGCCAGATCCTCATACACCACAACCACCGAGCTGAGCCTACCTCCACCCAAGTCGACGCACGCTGCTGCAGGTTCTTTTTCCTACAGCCAAGCCTTGCTCTCCATTCTTTGTCTTACGCGAGACAAGGCGCCCTCTCCGGGCCTGCCATTACGACAAAGATGCCCGGCGACGCACTTCCTCCTGTTGACACAACCATGGCGAGCGCTTCGTTGAACGGTCGCTCCCGAGCCCTCAGCACATCCAGCGACAGGCCATCTGTGGTTGGAGTCTATAGTCTAATGTCGCCACCCCTTTCCGTATCGCCAGAGGCAGCTTTTATTGCTGCCTCTGCTGCCTCACAGATTGTAACGAATGATCACGATACCCATTCAGCTTCCTGGTATGATCAAGTTGGTATTGAGCCCGCCGAGGAAACTGCTCTTGTTGCCAACGGTGCCCTTCAACTCGCGAACAACTTCGTCGACCAACTACTATTCAACGTGCTCGCTACTGCCAAATCTACTACCCTAGTGTCGCTTCGATCAGCTGTTATCGATATCCTCAAGCCGAAGCTTGCTAAAGATGTCATCAACTCGGCCGACGAAGAACTTAGGGAGTATCTCGGGGGCGGAGAGATCGAGAACCTTGTTCGATCCGGTTCCATGGAAACAGAGAGAGACTGGGACCTCGAACTAGTGTGGAAAAGAACGCGACTTCGATGCATGGTTTACTCCTCTCTGGGAGATATGGAAGAAGAAGATGAAGACTACTATGTACAACGAGAGCATCTCAACGGAGACATCGGCGATGCGCAAACCGACCCTGTATCCCCGGCTGTTGCTATCTTCCTAACTTCTATTCTTGAGTTTATGGGTGAGCAGGTTCTCATTGTGGCTGGGCAAGCTGCGTTCAACAGATTACGTGCAAAATATGAGAAAGATCTAAAGGATGGCATGCGGGGCCCGAGTGATGTCTTTGATCGAATTATTGTCGAAGAATTAGACATGGAGCGTGTTGCACTCGACAGGACTTTGGGTAGACTATGGCGTGCGTGGAAGAAGCGGATACGGTCTCCTATGGAACCTAACTTTTCTCGTCCCTTTTCCCGAAGCTCGGCAAATGGCTCACATCATAGGCGCGAGAGCACTACCACAGAACTCCCAGTTATACCCCCAGCACACGAGGCGGACACCGCCACATACGACCAGCCCAACCAGCCAGATGATGTTCAGGATGAAGCCCGAGTGCCCGTCAAAAGTCCTGCTAGGTGTGAGGATGATGCTTTTGATCCTTCTACGCTACCTTTGCCGGACAGTGATGTTGAAGCCACTTATAGCGACGAGGAAGAATCCGAGGAAGAAGAGCTTTCTCCGCGCCCAAAGAGCTGGGTTGCCACATCTCACAAATTGGAAATTGGAAATTCGTTTACTTCTAAATCCTCGGTTAAACGTACCCCTTCTCTCCCCTCTCGGAAGAAACCTCGATACAGCACTTCTGATACTACGAAGGCTGAACCTACTGCGAAGCACACGGATTCCCCAGCAGCTAAGACTGAGGCTGAGACAGTGGTTCAAGCCGAAGCAGAGACAACTGAATCAATCGATGCAGCCACACGGAGCACTACAGCAAGTGGAGCCACCCAGACTGATATCAAAGCGGATGAAATTGATGATGAGATTGAAGAGTTTGCTGAAGAACCAGAGATTCTAACTTCGTCTCGAATATCTGTTGGGGGAAGAAGCTCACCCACAAGCTCAGAGTCTGGAAGACCTTCCTCTATTGTTCTCACAAGGTCAAGTAGTGTCCGCTCTGTTCGAGTAATCGAAGTTCAGGGACCTCGCTCGCGAGCCAGCTCTGTCGAATCAAACCCACGTAGTCCTACCCCACGCTCGTTCAGTATCTCCCGCGAAGGGAGCATCTCCAGAACTCCTCCTATCGTTGAGGAGAATGACCCTTATGCAATACCTTATGTCACTGTTACCAAGACCGCACCTACTGTATCTCCGCTCACAGAGGGTTTCCGTGACAGTAACACTACGCTGGCCCCTCCTCCGCGCAATCGTTTACCCCCTAAATCAGTACCCTCCCCAATACTCTCGCAAACATCAGCACATACCAAGGTGTCCGTAATTCCAAATACTACAAGTCTGCCGCTAGAGGAACGCTACGAAAGCTTCCAAAGGCCGACAAGTGGTTTAAGGAATCCTCCGATGCCAACATTGCCGGAGAGGAGTGCAAATAGACCTGTTTATGCCCAGACGGCGTCAACTCAACGTGTATCCCCCGAATCGCCGAGATTGCCGCGTTCTATGCAGAGTGAAATGCCATCGCCAGCTAGATTTAAGCCAAAACGGACGTCTGAAGAAAGCAGCTCCAATCGTCCTGCGGATGTTGCTCGTAACTTTGAGGAGTTGATTCAAAGTAACGAGACTTTGCAATACACCTTAACACCCGAAAATATGCGAGACATTGATGTAAGTAGTCCATTCCAACCGCTCGAGTTGAAGCTAATAGTGAGACAGTCTCAGTCGCCTCAACCTAATGGCAGCCCCAAAACCAGCCACAAGACTAGAAAGAGCGACGACACCAAATATAGCGAACGCTCTCGGTCGTCCTCTATCAAGAGGTCAATATCTGTCAATAAATCAACAGGACTAGGCTCTCACCCCCCTAGTGACATAGGAGTCAATGGCAAATACAGCAATACCATGTCGAAATCATCACCACCGGTATCTATGATGAACCGCGCAGGGCCTGTACCTCAGGCTAGGGATGCGAGGGTTCCAAGAGAGTCAATGCAAGATTTTGCCGAATTCATTCGCTCTACCGGCCCCCCAGGAGCGAACATCACCCGCCCGAACGGGAACGGGCCATTCCCGGGTAGCTCGAATAGTATACGAAGCGTTACCGGTCCATCCTCTATAAAAAGCTCTAGTATGGAGGGGCGACGAGGGCCTAAGCTCCAGGCCAGGGATGCCGTTGTCAATACATCCAGTGAAAGCTCCGAACTAATTGATTTTATTCGCCGAGGACCACCGAGTACTAACGGCAATAACCACCGAATTCCTCGCACCGTTGCCCCGTTTCGAAATACTCAGGATTCCGATTATATGACGAGTGCCGTTGGAGGCAAAGCAGTCGACGCTATCATCCCTAATGTTCGAACTAGTCAAGCATCCACAAATATAACTGAGGCATCTGCCCCGTCATCGATGAACTCACAGAGCGCGCTCTTGAACAGGTCCAACGGGTCACAACTATATGGTGGTAATGGCTTTGATGAAGACGAACTAATGCCGAAGCGGACACAGAGACGAGTCCGTGACCCTTATGCAATTGATTTTAGTGACGAGGAGGAGGACGACGAAGACGACGAATTTGGCGCAGTTTCAAAGCATCACCCGAAACAAGAAGAAAGCCTGATGGATTTCCTAAACAACTATCCACCTCCTGCAGAACCGGTAGCGCGGCCAATCGTTCCACCAAAAAAGAAGTCAAGTGCACCTAACTTGATAGCAAGATTGAGATCAGGCTCATCAGCTGGTCTTAATGGGTCTGGCCACATCCGAAAGGGATCAAGTGTGTCTGAGAATCGAAACCTAAATAGTCGCACGGGTCCCAAAGTCACCCATACTCCCATCGTTATCCCATCTGTGGTGGATAGATACGGCTCTTCCATCAAATCACCGGATTCACCCCGCAACAGCTCCTTTGGACGTGTTCCCATGAAAAAGTTCGAACCTCGGGATGCTTCCTTGGGACGCTCCCAGACGACAGACTTGGCCAACTTTCTCCGTGACTCGCGCCCTGAACCCTCAATAACAGCCTTCTCGCCCCCATCGGAAGATAAATCTAGTAGTGGATTCAGTCGAATGTTCGAGCGCCGCAAGAAGCCAACAGCATATTAACCGATGCACCTTCGTTTAATTCCTTTCTTGTATAAGTTCTCTGCCGACGGGGCTTTAAAGTGCTGGTATGAAATCCAGGATTAGAATGACGCATGCAGCAGTATCGCAGCCGAGCGTATGGGATATACATCGCCGCCTTCCTCACCTTGCATTTCTGTACCGACGAACATAACATTGATACCATTTCTCTTCCTTCCTAGGTGGTAGATAGCTTACAAGCACAAGAGCTTCACGGTGAGGGTGTCACTCTACGTTGGGGTGGAATAGCTTTTGTTTGCTGAATAATGATGGTTATGTACATGGAGCGATTCTACGAGCGGTTTACCTCTCAGGAAGTTTTATACGATGTTTATGGTAGCGATGACACTTGAATGTACTGTTGACTTTCGTGTGTATCTAGCTTCTTCTGAGGGTTTTAATTGTTTATTCATGTGCAATAATAGATTTTATTTCAAATTGCCGAGAAGCACTTGCGTAACAAGACACTTTATATACGGCCTTCATCGTGAAGCTACGGTAGGACGAGAGCTTGATGTGAACTAACCTATAAAACAGTCGAGCAAATATTTGTCACATTCCCAACAATTATGGCCCCAACGTCAGCCGGCAGTGGTCCTGATCACTTTCAACTCAAAGTATTTTCACTCAAGTCTTGAGTTTGTGGCTAACGGCCTGGATTTTAAAGGCTATTCTGATTTCCATGTAGCTGCTATGTATTATGTATGTGAGTTCACTAGGATTCCAGATTGACGTTAGTAATATACCTTTTTATTTCATCGATAGTCCTATATCGGCCTAATTCTAAAACCACGTCTTTGCGAATGGAAGAACCGGAATTTCTTGGATTAAAAACTAATACTGGTTGAATATTGATTCGAATGAGCAATTATATCCGCTCTGGGTGTCAATATGTTGCATGCATATGGATCGGCGGAGGAGACTGGTATCATCTCTATGTTTTAGAGAGAGAAAGACCGGCCTGGATATATGAACGAGACGAGAGAGCCTAGTCCGGTGAAGGTGACCTGGTTCTAGTCCTACCTCTAGACCGTCGCGGGGAAAAGGTCTTATGGGAGCTATGTTTTTGGCTGTCTCCGCTTGAGCTAGGAGATGCTGGTACGGCTGGGAATTTGAGGAGTTGTTTGGCTCTTCTTCCCGGCGGAATATACTCGATTGCTACGTTGTTGGATATATGACTTCTAGTCCCGTGGCGATGGTTTTTGGTCACGAATAGGTTTTCCCAGTTGGCTTCGCCGTCGTTGTGTTGACGGGAGGATGCCTTGCTGCCTCTTTCGTCTCTAGCCTTACTCCTGTCCCTAGACCTAGAGCACTGCTCATCGTGGGGTCGTCGTGGTTGTGGTTGTGGTTGTGATTGTGGAGGGTGGGAATGGAAGTGAAAGTGTGAGTGCGAGTGCAAGTGTGCGTGGTAGCTGTTACTCGTATTGCCAGTATCTCCCCTTCTGGAGCCGGAGGGTGAGAAGGCATGGGTACGGTGGTGTCTTCTTGATTGATGGTCATCATCATGCTGCCTCCGTCGATGGTGATGTCTTTCGAGATGGCAGTGTGATTTATGGAACCCATGACTACCATGGGACTCTGAATGATACCTAGTAATCTGTAAGGGATTGGCGAGTTGTTCATCAGCCCCGGGATGAATCGAGTTATATGCTTCATGTTGAATCAGTCTGGAGTCGCTTGGGATATTATTTTGAGTTGCTGAGTTGCCATGTGCCTCGTTCTTTTCATGCTGATCACTGGTCTGGGGAACATTTGCCCCTGATTCGTAACTGGGAGGGCGCAGGCTTCTTGGCCTTTCACGACGGTGTACCTGTTGGTCGGACCGCGGATGCTTCTTTTTGCTTTGTGAGTTTCCCATATTTGACAACTATCGCGATGATATGTATGTATGTGTGTGCGTATGGTAGTAAGATGCTGTCTTTTGTCTTTCCAGCGAACTGTTAGACAGGGGAAATATAAAGGGTTAGTAAGTTCGAGATGTAGTTATACAAGTAGGAAATATTGCAAAGTTCGTTGGGGATGGATATTATTGTAGTACTATATATTGTTTTGACGAACAAGAGATCAGAAGAGAATAACATCTGGATAATACGAGAGAGTAGTATTGTGATAAGTTGCCATGTCTATTGTAATTTAGGATGCAGTTATGATAGTACAAATTGAATCTATATGCTTTTCATGAGTATAATGCCTTCTCTGGTCCATTAATCCTCGCACTCATCCCGGATGGATACTCACAGGCTCTATAACGCCTTCAAGCTGGTATTGTCCTTCTGATCTGCCGTGGAATATCTTGCGGCTAAAGCCTCCTCTACTGTCTGATCCAACCCGCTCGGTTTCTCGTACCGTTGTTGCAAAGCCTTTTCAACAGGGGATGACTTCGAATCCACTTTCTCTTCTAGGCCACCAGCAGCCGATTTGGACTTGCCGAAAAATTCTTGTCCCTTTTCAATGCCTTTTCCTATCGCCCCTAATACTGTGCTCTTAGCTACTTCGGCCTTCTCTTCCGTCTTCTTTTCTGCTTTGCTAGCGAGCTCAGTGCTCTTGGCCTTAGAATCGGC
This sequence comes from Xylaria sp. Z50, assembly GCA_037356035.1. Taxonomy (NCBI): domain Eukaryota; kingdom Fungi; phylum Ascomycota; class Sordariomycetes; order Xylariales; family Xylariaceae; genus Xylaria; species Xylaria sp. Z50. The sequence goes on from JBAWJU010000026.1 coordinate 338,744, forward strand.
ATAAGCGGACTTTACAGCTGCGGCTACGCTGTCGTCTTTCCCGTTATCCTCCTGCGACTCGCCTAATCCGCGAGCCCAGAGGCGGCTAACAGCTGTCTCGATGCCCTCCCGGACCTCGGTCCAATCTTTCGTCTGCGCCCACCGCGCAGCATGCTCTACCTCCGAATTCCAGCGGTCTTTGGCGGTCTCGGTGAAGTTTGCTCGTTCAGCGGCGGCTCTCTCAGCCCTCGTTGGAGGCAGGACAGGCGGCAAGGGGTCGACAACGCCTGATAGGAGGTATGTCTGCTGGCGCAGGACGGCGGCTTGATGTTCGCGATTACGCTGGTGTGTGTGGAGGGTGAGATAAGCGATGCCGAGGGTGAGGGTCACACCTCCGGTCTGTGATTGTAGAAAACCCCGTCAGTCAGGTACATGTCCGGTAGGTGTAGGAATAGTCGAGCAAAGACATACAAAGCCTGTTGTGAAACCCATGGCGAGCTGAGCTTGAGCTATATGATGCGCGCACTAGGGCGCAATTACCTAGATCGGCCAATTGACTTATGAAGAAGAAAAAACTTTTGGGAGAATTGTCTAGCTTTTCGACTGCCGGTTTGGGCTGCTGTTAATACTGACGAGCCTCAATTGGCCGGTGTTGTTTGGGTCGAGCCGGTTTGTTTTTCAGATCAGCTTGAAGTGACCAGGTTGAAGTGGGCGTGGAATGACGAAAGTCTCTCGGGCGCAAGGGTAGAAGTCGGAGGTAGGTTACAACGCCTAGGCAGTCCCTAGGCAGTCCTTACAATAGGTATCGGCACCTCCACATAATTATGTAACTCAATGGATACACATATCTATCCATCGCAACAACTCTTCTTCAAGCCTTCCTCTTTCTCTTTGAATATTGTTGAATCTTAATATTTCATACTATTGACCCTATTCAATAGTAATTAAAGCGTACTTAATTGTCACATTGGTTAATGAAAGCGTAATTATTATATTGTAGCATGGCATACAATATGCTCTTGGATGCTTTTCTGTCACGAAGTAACATTGACGTCACGTGACAATGCACCGAGTTGCAAGAGGATAACTTTATATATAAATATATGATACGAATAGTTAAATAGATAATTTATCATATATATAATTTTTTATAAAAGATTTAACAAAGATTTAGTATGGCACTCCATATGGGTTTAGGTCTGTATTATGCCGTAACACACCAGTAGTGGGAACGAGTAGCCGAAAGCTAACCAAAGCTCAGCCGGCGCCAAGACTAAAATGCGGGTCTTTTCTTTCCTTCATTGAATCCGAACTAATAGTCACGACTGCCGTGGGAAGTAATAATTATCGATACAGGCGGATCGGCGACCTCGATAGTATCGTCTATCTGATATACCTTGAATCGCAGAGGTATATCGGCCCTCCTCTATCTTTACCACACCTGGCCAACCAATTCGAGCACCCGGACGAATTCGCACTCGGAACCATGGCCGGAGGGTTGGTCAAGTACCGCCATTTGAGTCGAGACTCGGCGCACCGACAGGCCCTGCTGCGCAATCTCGTCACATCCCTCGTGAAGCACGAGTCCATCCACACCACCTGGCCCAAGGCGAAGGAGGCCCAGCGCCTGGCCGAGAAGCTCATCACCCTAGCGAAGCGGAACAACGAGACGAGCAGGCGGAGGGCCACCGGCATATTATACGTATGTGCACACCTCCACCATTACGCTGCCGTTGGCATAGGACAGGATAGGACAGCCGGAAACAGAAACATGGCAGACTAACGCTGACCCTGCCGATAGACTCCCCATGACCTCCTCCCCAAGCTCTTCGGCGAGCTGCGCAAGCGATACCTAGAACGGCCGGGCGGGTACACGCGTGTGCTGCGTACCGAGCCCAAGTCGACGTACGACCAGGGCGCGTCAGCTATTCTTGAGTTCGTCGACGGGCCCAAGGACCTGCGGTTCGCCATGACGGCGGCCGCCGTGGCGCGGGACCGGGCCCTCGGCCGCAAATCCAACGAGCTGACGCTCAAGAACCGCTCCAAGGTCCTGCGCTACCGTGACAACGGCGAGAAGGCGTTCGACGATATGGTTAAGAGGATCGGGAAGCTGGATCTAGCGGGCGTGAATAAAGGGGGCGCAGATAAGAGTGGCGAGGCTGTTGCATAGGGGTGTTAGGCGAGGGAAATCGAGGAGGGTTGGACGGGTATTGAGACCTCATCAGGATGCCTGGGGCCGTCCGCCTTTAGCTAGACGCCGTGGTGAAGACGGAATGCCTAGTTATCGAATGTAGACGAAACTGAGCACCGTACGAGGGAAAGCCGTACCTACTTTTATGACCCCGGATCCTAACTCGGAGCACGGATCTAATTGTACGAAAATACTGTACATTATTGGGAAAGAGGCGCCGAGTAGTAGCCTCTTATCTAGAGCATAAACGAAAAAAAAAAAAACTCTGCCCATAAATCCTATTACTGGTCACCATATATGAGAACAAAGCGTTAATGATAACTAATAGTTAGATGTTTACGACATATATTTTTCACGTCTTGAAAGGGGTTGGATTACTACCATATGGGACCGCGGAATTCAGTTGGTATCTTGACTAAATGCTTCTACATCAACGTTGTTGTGACGATGTTGGCACAACTCATGTACTTTTTACACACTCCGCCGAATCTAACTATATAAAATCAAAGGTATCACCACGCTCACGAATCATCTTACCCACTCTTTTCGACCCGACCACTCGTTCTAATTTCAGCACGTCATATTTAGAGAACACAACCCGAACGGATCCACGTCCGGATTCAAGGCGCATATCCTGCTCGCTCTTGGCAAGGAACCCGCCCACGATCTCGCGGTAGAATATGGGATTATCGGGCAGGCCGTACATGATCACACGACGCACGCCCGCAATCAAGTACCGCCGGAAGTGGTGCGAGCGCTCTGTGTATAGTAGGATCTTGTGGCGGCCTGACAGGAAGTGCGACCGTGCCCGCGACGCCTCCCGCACGTCTGCGTACTCGGAGATGGCGCAGAACGATAGGCTCTCCACGGTATCTGAGGTCGAGAAGTAGTTCCGCACGCGCACGAAGTCTAGGTAGGACGGGATGAATATCAGCGTACCACCGGCGTCCGCGCCGGAATTGGAGCCTTTGCGGCCGGCAAGCTTGAGGAGGGAGGGGATGATGGCGCTTGTGAAGTACGTGAACCGCGCGTCGGGCTCATCGGCGATTGAGGGTGCCTCGAAGCGCGAGAACGTCTGCTTCGCTTTGACGGGCCCCAGCTCCTGGATCACGCCGTTGTATTCGGGCTGCACGCGCACGCGGCCGGCCCAGTTCTTGCCGCGTCGGTGCAGCTCCGATAACTCGGGTGTGTTGAAGGCAGAGAAAACGATTGTCTGTCGAAAGTTCTCGGCCTGATTGTCAAGATACCACTCGCGGACACGGCTAAAGTCGCAGCCGTGCGCCTCGCGCGGCTGGCGGTTGAGGTGCTCGAAGATGTGCTCGACATGCTCCCAATTCTGGTTGAGTAGCGCGTCGGCATGGTCGACTATGACGACCTCGATGGAGCTGAGGAAGTCATAATCCATCTTCTTCTTGTCCTCTTCGGACCCGATCGCCATGCGCAAACCCAGTGGGCTGGCTAGGAGGATATCGCTGTTATAGAACTGCGCGAAGTACTTGATCGTCTTCCGCGTGAACTTGATGCCAATGCGGAACATGTCGTCATCGTTGCCCTCGAACAGGTCTCGGAAGTCGGCGGGTTTGTCCGCTGAGAACTTCACTTCCCGGTCGATGTACGACTCATCAAAGCGCTTGCGGTTTTCCTGCTGGTCGGGATCGCAGACCGCGCAGATTGCGTTCACCGCCTTCACGGCGGCCTCGCGGGTAGGGAGGATCATGAGGACCTTGGGTCGGGTGAACCCTTGGTCTCGAGGCTCAAAATCGGTGTTTTCACCTTCTCTTGCGAGCTTTGCGTTATTCTTGATTACCCGATCTCGTGTTCTTACCATGATTAGTTAGGTGTTTGTGCGACGTGGATACTATACGTGGATACTCACTTGAAAACGTGGTTTACTGCGTGAAGACACGCCATCTGTCTCAAACTCTCTGAATTACTGGCACTCCGACCGCAGAATAAGAGATCTTGATAGCCAAAAGTGATCGGATACATAATCTGTTCAAGTTTGTCGAAGGTTGGTCGCAGCTTATTTGCAGTCTCGATGAGCCTGTGCTTGAGTTTCAAGCTAGACGAGCTAGAAAGAATTGTAGGCGGCTGGCTTATCTGGTCTGAATTTTGGCCGGGAATACTCCTAAACATCCGCCAGCCATTGCTTTCTAGCTGTTTGAGTTGGTGGACATTGGATTGAATCCCCTTTAAACGTGAGTTGTATTCTGCGCTGTCGGGATTGACAAAGTGGGTTTCAAAGGGGTCTGTGGCGTCAGGTATGTCATCATCATCGTCGTCGTCTTCTAGGTCGACGTCATTAGCTGGTTCTTCCTCTGGCTCCTCAACCAGGTCAACATCCTGCTCCTCGTCGCCCGATAATTCCTCCTTTTCTTCTTCTTTCTCGGTGGCAGATGGCATCTCCGCTTTTTGCGGTTGGTGATCTAATTTCCTCCTCTTGGCACTGGGAGCTGTGCTAGAAGCTGAGTCTTTCGCTAAACTCTGCATGAGAGCCATGTATGGCTGGGTAGTTGTCGGTGTCTCTTCAACATCTGATATCGAGGCCTCGCTCTCATACTCATCGGATGGAGGAGCCTCATCGGACATTTCACTACCCGATTCCCTACATGAGTGTCAGAGAATGTTTCATTCACTATGAAGGTTATTGGTGTGCTTACTCGACCTCCTCAAGCCTTTTGTTGTTGAATTTCTGTGCTCCTCCATAGCTCCTTTTCCCATTCCCTCTTCCAAACTTTCCGCCTCGGCCTCTTACCGACCCGCGACGACCCGAAAATTTGCCCCTGGGTGGCATTTTGGGGCCACTTATGTGACGTGGAGAATAGGATTATTTAAAGAGGAAATTAAATAAAATGAGATAAAAAAAATAGAAGTTGAATTGTCAAGAAAATAGCATATTCTGGTTACTTTTCGTTCTGAAGATCTAAGCTAGTTATTAAGATATAAAAAAAAGTTATGGACATGTCAAGCCACATGTCAAGCCACAAGGGTTCAAGTATAAGCTAAGCCACAGGGACCGAAGATATAGTGGGCAATTAGATATGGGAGGCTAACTATTATAGGTTAGTCTTATCCATATCTTAGCGTGATCTTGCTTCAATCTGTTTGGTTCCCCTCCACGTCGCTTTGGCACCCAGGTGAATTGCGCTGCGAGCCCCACCAATCCCACAAGAATTGTGAAAATTCAAGGCGACCCGCGGAGTGACGAGCGCTCCATCGATCTAACGAGGCAGACACGGGACAAGAAACGATAGATAGCATTTTGAGAATCTAGACAGAAGACCTGGGCCTCAGCTCTCTTCTCCCCGTACTCCTCTTTCGCCCTTCGCCCGCCAGTCCCCCCTCCATATCCCCCAACCACCGTTGGCAACTGGCCCATTTTCTCTCCCTCTCTCTATCCATCGCCCATCATGGCTACAGTAGATTCCAGCCCGTTTCTTCATCTCTCACGGCCCCTTGCGGCTTCTACCTTCAACTTCCAAAACAACCTCGCCCCGCTTACCGTGAACATCCAACCTCAAGTATGTCGTCGGCCCTGCTAGATAGATGTTGATCCGGCATCAAGTCGGTATACCCTAGTAGTATGTATGCATTGTGACTAACCGTATTCCTCTCTTATAGGCCATCCTCTCTATCCTCGACCATGCTAATCGCCGTGATATCCCCGCAACACCAACGACCTCGTCGCGCGTCATCGGAGCCTTGATAGGAAGTCGATCCGAGGATGGCAGTGATGTCTCCGTCGTCTCGTCATTCGCCATTCCGCACACCGAGAACGAGGACCAGGTCGAGGTCGATGTAGAGTACCAGAAGAACATGTTATCGCTCCACCTCAAGGCCAACCCCCGCGAGACCCTGCTCGGCTGGTACACGACGTCCCCTGAGCTCAACAGTTTCAGCGCTCTGATCCAGAACTTCTTCGCCTCTCCCGAGACCGGCACTTTCCCCCACCCGGCCGTACACCTGACCGTGTCGACCGAGCCAGGCGCCGACGTCCAGCTGCGCGCCTACATCTCTTCTCCCGTAGCTGTCAATGCTGAACGCGCCGCTGAGAGCTGTCTCTTTATCCAAGTCCCTCATAAGCTCGCGTATAACGATGCCGAGCGATCTGCGCTTGACTTGATATCAAGCGCCAAGGATAACGAGTCGCGTACCGCCCCTGTTAGCTCTGATGTTGAGTCTCTAACACGCAGCCTGGAGAGCACGATAGACCTCCTAGACCGCGCCTCTGAGTTCGTGAGCGCTATTATCGACGAGGAACAGGAGCCGAACAACGCTCTGGGCCAGTATCTCATGAGTGCACTGGCGCTGGCACCTAAAGTTGACCCTGTTCAAATTGAGGCTGATTTTAACAACCATGTCCAGGATGTACTCATGGTCAGCTACCTAGCCAACAGCATCCGGACTCAGATCGACTTGAGCCAACGCCTCGCTACGGCTGTACTATCTAGCGATGATAAGGAAGTCAAGGATGGTGAGAAGGGCGAGAGAGGCGAGCGCGGTGAGCGGGGCCAGCGCGGCGGTAAGCGAGGTGGCCGTGGAGGTGGTCGCGGTGGTGGCCAACAACGTGAGCCTCGAGAGCCTAGAGAACCTAGAGAGCCAAGGGAGCCAAGGGAGCCAAGGGAACCCGTTGAGTGAACACAACCTCGATAGAATGGTTGAAGAATAGTGATACGGGCACGCGAGACCATGGATATATATATGGTCCACATTGAGCGCTGTCCCTATAAGCGGGGCGTCGCATTCCGGTTTTTAGTATTACCATATGAGAAGCAAGCCATCAACCTGAGGGAGATCATGGTCGCAAACCCGAGGAAGGAAGCCCAGTTGAACGTGGCATGCATTACGACTAGGGAGACACCCAAAGTCCCCGGAAGATTGGGACACATTATTACTAGTGCAGGCGTTCCACCCGGTTTTGGAAGACATCAGTGATAGACAGGACGTTTCTGAGCAAAATAAAACTACAAATGAAATTACATGAACTAATTAAAATATCTCCGAGTAGTTTTCCTATCTAATGTGATGGCTTGCCGGCGTAATAGTGACAACTAATACATAAGGTAGAAAGCACACAGAGGGTCTGAAGTTGATGGGTATGATAATTCAATTCCTCCATGTTTAAAGTGTCTGAGATACCTCCCTTCGTTACCGTTAAATTACGACAAAGCCTTAACCGCCTGTAACGGCTTGTTATATACTCAATTTGTTGAGTTTTTGCCTAGGCCGAATGGGAGAGGGCTTTCGATGCGTTGGGCAGAATACCCTAACGGTACATCGAATTGGAAGAACGATTTCGCGACCCCTCATGCTCGGAGTTGATGGGGGTAGTAAGATACTGGTCCTTGTGTCAAAAAAAAGGGGGAAGCCCCTGGGGCTAGAGGAATGAGATAAATGAGCTAAAAGCGAAAACCAATAGCGCTGTTAGGAGTCGAACCCAACTCACTATTAGTTCAGACGGTAGGTGAGATAGGTTGAGTTACAACAGACGGATTCTACGCTAATTTAGCGGATTGGTTGTTAAGCTTCTGCAACTTTACATACGAAGGCAATCGTTGGGGATCGGTTCGGATTCTCGTCGTTCGCGAGATGTGTTTAGGCTGTCTTAGGCAAACCGACGAGAGCTCGCGGTTTACCAGTAGGAAAATTTCGTTTAGGAGCCTGTATAGGGATCAACGCAGAGACGTGTGTATTCATCAACAAGAACACCTCATGCTATCATAAGCACACATACACATGGCGGGTTTGGAGCAGAATTTTTGTTTCATTATTATGTATAAAGCTCAGCACATGCTATCTTAGGCAAACCTATTCTGCAGACATAATATAGTGTGGTGACGGAAATGGTATCACTGCCCGCCCCCCTGGTGGTCTAGAAAGCAGCCAAGCCAGACCTGCCAGCTCTAATTCGCGTTTGCGCTCACTATCTTCACTAATCATACGAGCGCCGTCCTAGCCCTGTACCCAAACGTACATAGGTCTCGTTCGCCTCGTACCGAAGAAGGTAACGGGCGCGGTGATAACTCCGCGAGCCTACAAAGCCCGACGGAGGCGGAAAAGGGGAGCATGGGGTCTCCCTTTAAATGTGCCGAGAAGAATGACCAATTTAAACAATAGAAAATGAGCTCAATCATCAAGTACCCCCTCTTGCCCGGAACTCCCGCCAATGATATGCATGTTGCAATGGTAAAGCCACCCTGCCCGATGTACGCCCATGGTGGTCATCAATCTTTATGACATGCCTTTTATCCATCCATTCTTAAAGTGGTTGCCGCCCCTCGAAACATGTAACACCACTAATGCTGTGCTCTCGTGTACTAGGAGGCCAGACCTGCATCATCTAGATGCTAGTCGGCGGTTTCTGTGGGAGTGTAGCGGGATTGCCGTAATTAGGGAGGTGACTAAACGTTTGGCCAAGTCCAGCCGATGGTCCCTGGGGTGGAATTCCCGGTTTGTTTGGCATCTGCGGAAGATGTGCTGGTGGATGTTGCGGAATATGCTGAGGCGCATGATACGGTGGGAGCGAGTTGTTTGAGCTCTGACGGCTCATTCCATACCCCGGACCTCCCATATAAGGCTGGGGTGGAGCAGGTGAATTATACCCGGCATAACCCAGGTGTGGTGAACCAATTTGAGGACTACCATGAGGTGGAACGGTCATATTGTAAGGGCCCATTGGTGGCTGAACGGGGCTCATTCCGTTGCCGGGCACGAAAGATTGGGTTTTCGGGTTGAAAGCATGGCGATTGTAGCTCCCGGGGATAGGGTGCTGACTCTTAGGATCATGTGGGTTTGCATGAGCTGGGAGCTGTCCATATGCATAAGGGATTCCCATCGGCCCGGTGTTGCCTTGGGGCTGGGGTTGAGGTACGCGAGGTTGGTATGAGGTAGGCGGAGAAGCCTGATTGAAGTTGGGCTGCCAAGATTGTTGAGGCGAAGGTTGGGCAGGAGGGCCAAAACCACTTCCCATAGATCCATTAGACGACGGATATCGGGATGGCAGGGGTTGAGGCTGAGGTGGATACTGCAATATGGTCAATATTTTCATGAAAATGGAATCGCTGAATCACTCACTGCTGGCACATTCCCATATTGCGAATACCCATTGTTTGCCATCATGGCAGGATACCCTTGTGGTGGGGTTTGATAGGGTTGAGGGATCTGGTATTGGTACGGCTGAGACGCTTGGCCGTTGTATTGCATATTCGTAGAAATGAACTGAGGAGCCCACTCCATCTGGGGTTGAGGAGGAGCAAAGTATTTGATGTACTGTGAACGCGAATCGAAACTTTCCGAATCATCTCGACGCTGCTTTCCCGTCTTTCCTCTCTTTCCGAGGTTGGATCTATCTTTGGCAGACACGGAACTGGCACGAGAAACTCCATTTGCGTCGTCATTATCTTGTTGGCTGTTAGCGGAATTCTAAGAACAGAGGTGTCTAGTATCGAACCTGGTCCTGATTCTGTTGGTTTGTCTGAGCTATTACCAAAGATCCTCTCTCTAGCTATTTTGTACGCCTCTTCGCGCTCCTCTCTAGTCATTCTAGCCACCAGTCAGTGCCTCAAGTTTCGCATTAACAATTATCTAGTGGAAGCACTTACTTTTCCTTGGCAAGAGCGGTCTTGTCTTTGCCATCGCTACCGACTTCTGATGTAGCTTTAGATGCGCTGGTGCTAACCTGGCCAGATCCACCATCCTCACCACGCCGCATGATTTTCTTCGGTAACACCACTGGAGGTGGGGTCTTTGGATTATCATCTGTGTTGGTTTCTATGATGCTTGCCAGTGACGCAGGTACTCGGCAGAAAGGGGTTCTGAAAATACGGACAGAGCCTTGAACCGCTTCGAAGGAATGTGTCATATGATAGTAATCAGCAAGCTTGTGTGTTAACATCCGACAAAATGAATTATTCGGCGGAAGATCCATGTACGGTTCTCTGAGATGGTGTGTTAGTAGAGGTTATGCGAAATATATTGCAGGACATCACCTACTTCGAGGATAACACAAAGTTGATAACGTCTTGTTCCAGCCTCAACAAGAAGAGCCGGTCCTTTGGGGACTTCATGGCTTCCAATAACTTTTCGTCTGGGTTCTTCCCGTAGATCGAGTTAAAAGCATCACTAGATGCAGCCGCAACGCCTAGTGTCTGCGGTTGTTCGGGAGGGGGTTGTTGACTCGAAGCCCCGCTTTGTGGAGTGGCTAGACCCGGATCCTGGGCTTCAGAAAGCACGGGAATGGGCCGTTTTTCCGGCATATCGCCGATTCTGAGGCGGTGAATACGCGCGTTCTCAGAGCCCATCCTCGATGTGGCAAGCAAAGAACTCCTAACCGAGAAAGCTTCATCATCCTCGGCGGCCGCCTTAACACTTGCGCTATCGTCAGGACGAAGCGACTCTTTTTCATCTAGAGCAAAAGTTGTCCCAGAGGTGATGCTTTTTCCATCGAGACTGGGAGCCTTAGTACCCATCTCCGAGTTGGAATCCGCTCGCTGTGATACCTCATCCGACAGAGAAGCCCCATTCTCGTTCTTTGCTTGCGACTCTACAACCAGAGACGATGAGCCATTCACGACCAAGCTCGGCGTAGACGCCGCACCAGCATTAGTAGATGGGCCATTTAAGGCCTTAGCCCCATTTTTACCGGGGGCCTGATCGCCACGCACAGGAATCGTCAAGTTTCCCTCAATGGAGACTGACGGGGTCTGGGTAGGAACTGGTACGCTTGCAGGCACAACAACTGGAGCGGTAGACTGGGTGTTTGCGACAACGGTTGTAGCGGTGACAGAGGTTTGCGCGCGACGATCCATGGTGGGTACAGCGACTCGAGGTACAGAGCTAACAATCTCCTTGGGGTGAGAGGCCACAACCTGATGGAAAGTTTAGCAGTTGATATGATAGGCGGGATTCTCTATAGAATATGGGCAACGAAGACGGCCAAATGAACATACCTTTGCGAAGGATAACCTCTTAGGAGGGACCGAAGTGGGCGGCGCAGTCGCCATTGCTGAAAGATGTGTCGTTTATGTACAGGGCCCGTGAGAAATATACTCGCTACAGTGAGGAGAAGGGGAGAAAAGAAGAAGAAAAGATAGCGCCAGCAGTCTTGCGAAAGCCTAGTCTATCGAAAGAAGTCGCTAGACGCAAGTTGCGATTTCTGAACACTGCAGTACAAAGATGCCGGGGTGGTAACAGAGATCAAGAAACGAAGTGAATCAGCGCAACCCGCGAGAAGATGGAAATGCGGCTAATCATTGTCGTAGAAGGTTGTCTCTAAATCAGCACGTTGATGAAATGGCCGTATGCCCCGGTGTATGTGGGGTATTTGAATACCACTGCTGGCGATTGAGGACTCAAGACCATACGAAAAAGATGTGCAGCGGCGGAAAGCAGGGCGGCAGAAAATCGGTGGAAGAGAGTTGGAGATCAAGCAGGGCTGCCGTCAGCAGCAGTAACGGGAGCCGGCAAGGGAGGGAAAGGTATTGGCCTCGGTGGAGGGATTGGTCGACACAGGCTCCCAAGGTCGCACAAATAATTCTGCGACGAGCGAGCGGGCGGAAAGAGACCAAGAGACCAACAAACCACCTTGGTGAAGGGCTCGGTGTTGTCGACGTGGTATCGAGGTCGGTCGCAGACAAGAGAAGAAGAGAGCACAGGCGGGTTCAGGACGAAACGAGACGATGCGAGGCTAGCATCGATTGACCAGAGCGAGAGCCGGCACTTGAATGGACGGACGCACCGAGTAGACGAATGGGACGGTCTGCTGTGCGGCCGCTATCAGTCGTATCAGTCGTCTCAGTCACGAATGCAGCCCCCGATCGGATTTGGCCTGCTTGGGTTGTGGATGGAGGGTCAGCCAGGAGTGAGCCCAAAGAAGTAGGGGAGGAGTTTGGATCGACTTTTAAAGATGGGTGGAGGCCAAGTCGGTTGTGTGTGGTGGTTTGAGAGATGGGTTGTGGAGAGTTTGAGGGCGGGAGTCAAGGCTGCACCACTCACTGCACCACCTCACTCACCTCCCTTGCATGTACCTAGTGTCCACTACCGTAGTACAATGGCAGTACACTATCAGGCAGGGCGTTAGGTACCTGATCAGAACCTGGTGGCAGTAAAAACGGTCGATAAGCGTCGAGTTGAGAGCCAAGTACTTGTAACGGTACTTGTACAATAGTGTTAGGTTGGAAGTAGGGTACCGGTAGCTAAATTTGACTAGCGAGCTGTAGGTACAGTAGGTATTACAGCATACCCAACTGCCTATGCTACCTAACACGCAGCCCGCCCGGGGTCACATGTGAGCACCTACCAATGATACTCGAATACCCAGGACATGTATCAATATTGTGCAAGGCGCAGCCATGAGTGAAATCAAGAATCTACGTTTCAATACGGATGAGTGAGATATTTTTTCTATTTTTTTAAATTCCAATTATAGAGATATAGTCCTCGGCTAGCAATCATCAGAAGCATCGATAGAGCAGACCTCGTTCTCCGTTCCACGTTACTTGCAATGGATATTAAATATGTACCAGAATGAAAATAGGTCGTCGTGTGGAGGTACCGATACTCGACAGTGTACGCACGGTACTTCTGCTGGATCTGGGGGCTACCAGCCTGCCGTGGTTGGGGGATGAAGAGCACTCTGTCGGTACCGCCACAGGTTTTCCATTGACCACCCATATGAAAAGTTACACCTACCCACTTAGCCACACGGCACCATAGGTATGGGACAATAGTGTAGCGTACCTAGTAACGCGAATCAAACTGTGGCTTATGTCATGAACCACTCCGACACCCGACTTCATTCTCCAAAGAGTAGTCATTCAAGTTGGTGTTTAAAGGTAGATAAGGCAAGGACTGAGTCGGGATAAGGCATTCTTTAACGCCCTGCTCAAAATAGCTGATAGCTGGCTTCATCTCTGGCTCATATACTCAAGGTGCAGGTCTATTTGCCATAAGGCCTGTGTATTTAGCAGTACCACTCATTCCCGATATCCACGTCTCAGAGCTTTACACCGTCTGCGCCCAGTCATCATGTACCGGAGAGGACCCTCAAAAAGCACCCCGGCAAATGTTCAGTGCCAAAAGTGCCTTAAAAGAGATAAGTAGCCAACCATACTTATAGTTCTTCATTCTTAAACTCACATCCTCAGCACGGCACTACTCTTACGAGTGCAAGGCCTCGGCACAAGAGAGGCCCTACGTCCCCCGGCCCTCGCGAACACAGCAGCTACTCAACCCCAAACTTGCGCCCAAGCTGGCTAGTGATACCACAGATGCATTACAGGATAAGTGTGTCTTCCCAGTTATGGTATCCGCATGACTTCCCGCTAATAGTAATACAGAAAAGGAATAGCGGATCAGGAATTGGCTAAGAGAGAGGCGGAGAGAGCCAGGAAGAGAGAATTAGAGGAAAGCGACGATACAGACCGGGATGTGTCAAAACGTCAAAGGTCACCTTCGTACGACTCTGTCTCTACGATCTCGACTAGAGGGTCTCCATCAGCCTCTCGTCGAAGGGAATCCTTATCCGCAATAGGAGCCATTCATCGTCAATCACCGACACGTGGATCTTCGAGACGCTCTTCTGACTCGGGGAGCGATTATGAGCGACGTTACTCCCCTAGTCCTAGGGGGCACGCTAGAAACATAAAGTCTCCTGAGACTACGAGACCAAGAAGATCACCAAGTCGCGATGATAGTCCGCGGCGTGGGAATTTCGACCCAGAAGAACAGCCCGTAGACCGTCAGCGCATAGACAGACGGCGTGGGGGCAGAAGACGTGGGGGGTACTCGCAGAGCCCAAGTCGATCACCGCCGCCGGGGAACAGGAGACAATTTCGGTCTAGATCACCTCGTGAGTCTCGGAGGCCGGACAATGGTCCTCCACGATATCATGGTCGGAATGGCCAAGAACAGAAAGGACCACCAAGACGAGATACACGAGAGCGCAGCCTCAGCCCGTTTTCAAAACGATTAGCTCTTACACAAGCCATGAACACCGACCGATAGGATAGTGACGGGTATCATATTTTTTTACCTACTCGACCCAAAACCAATATTAACAAGCTGAAACACAATTGATTGATACATGTCCCCCCAAATAGTGCCAGTGACCAAACTCCGTGCAATGCAAGCCTTGTATCCGTGAAAGTCTATACTAGATCTTCCTCCTCTTGTTCCTTGCGCTCTTCTTCCTCTTCCCGTTCTCGTACCCGTAACCCTTCAACCAGTGCGACGCCATCCATGCCCGCCGCTTCTGTGCTGCCATCCTCGCTATCCCCCGTGATAGGTTGAGCCGTCTTCTTTGCCGCAGCCTGTGCATTCGCAATGCGGTCCCTGACTAGCCGCGCAATGGCATTGTCGGTGCGCACGTTCAACACGGCCAGTTTCTTGTCTAAGTCTCTCTTGAGATCCCAGTTGGGTTTCTTGGGTTGCAGTTTGAACAGGTCGATCCCCTGGTCGTCTTTTGCGTCTTCGGCAGCCTTTTGCCGGGCCTCCTTCTCTACGAGCGCGGCCTGTTCCTCTAGGGTGGGACCTTGCATGCCCAGTGTTGGAGGGGCGTCGAAGCCTAGCTTAGGACCTCTCATCTCGGCATCGTAGTTGCGGCCAGACAAGTGTAGTGTGGCAACATCGATCTCAGCGGGCGGCGATGTAGGGCGCTCGGATTCGGGCGCGACGATCTCGTCGGCAGGTTGTTTGCGCTTTAGGGTCTTGAGTTTAGCGAGCCGTGCTTTACGGTCGTCAGATGCGACGCTGAGGGTGGCGTGTGACGCCGACATGTTGAAAAGTGTGCTATAGACAGTATTGTGGTAGACGAGCCTGAAGTATAGAGATGTGTTTTGATGCTAAGTGATTTATCTTCGCAAAGTCTGGAGCTTTAATTTTGTATGTATGTAACGGTAAAAAGGAACATAAGTAAGAGGTACCTTCAAGGTAACATGGACCACTTTCCGTGTCACAAACAAATATGGTTTAGCGTAAATGCGTCTTTGCTCAAGGCTCGGCTCGCCCTATCAGTCGTGTGACTAAGCAGCAGAACTCATGCATGTCCTCATGCACACACATATAACAAAACAGATAACTAGCTTTTAGGAAATAGTTTCCCTAATCAATTCAGTTTTATCCGAGTAATAATCAAGGCTCTTTCATATTAAGAAGCTATGTAATGCGTCCTGTTGCACGATATCCTAATGGCTGCGTGGAGTCGCTGGAAAGGGAGCAGAAGGGCATATCGCCATCAACAAATCATTAGGCCGCGTCCTCTCCAAAGGCTTTCTTGCCAAGAATAGCCATGAAGCCATTGAGGCCAAGCTTCGACCACAATTAGACGTCATCTTAACGTCGCCGTTGGAAGATATCCTCCCTTATAAAGCGACTATCGATAGCTTAGCTAAGAGGTTTGGCAAGCTTGCCCAGCTCCCATTGCGGGTTTCCCATTATGACTGAAGTCGAGATACAATGTGGCAAGAAAATCGAGAGAAAAAGATGATGCGAAATAGCAAATTTCAGTATAGCCTACCGTCTATTGAAATATTTGTTGGACTAGGCGCAATAACCAAACTGCAAACCATACCAGCCTACAGTATATAGTTAGCATGTACTATGTAGGTAGTGTAAGATGAGGCACCTTACCCACTATCAATCCTTGCACAAATGTTCCGGTAGCGCAGATCGATAAGACCGATAAGCATCTATACTGCGACCAAAGCCCCGGATTGCATGTGGTCATTTATTTGCGCTTAAGCTTCCCTTAGACCATCCACCAGATTACTCGTACACATTTCCCACGACAAACATTTATTACTAGGTTAAGCATGCAGCTCAATCCGGTGGCTCTTTTCTGAATATCTCACCCGTTTCAACTGTTGTCATGACACCGCCGACATAAAATATCTATTAGCCATAACCATCGCCACTCTGTCTCAGCCATGAGGAGCATAACTAATATCGTGGCGAAGAGACCGTACCATGCCAACTCCTTTTATATGTCGAAAATGCACCGCACAACTTGCAAAATCTGCATTCAGATCGCTTAGATCCAACCGAAGCCTGCTGCACACCAGAGTAATACCAACCGAGCGAGCATCCCAAGGAGTAGCCCTCCCCGCCCAACATGGTCCCGAGTCTTCGCAGTCCCAATATCCAAGTGGGAGTCTCGAGGCGAATAATAACAACCCTCCTACTACTCAAGCACAATATGACGAGACTAGCGAGATGACGGTATGCTGGGAGGGCAGAGTTGGGAAATTTGTACCGAGGGCAACGGCAGTTGTGGAACAATTGGCTAGCCTACCAGCAAACAATATGCGCGAACTCAAAGCCAAGATTCTAGGTTCACGAGGGAATTATTTATCATCTCATGGGGATCTAGCATCATTATTTGGGTTGTCCCATCAGGAAGCACGCCACGCAGTGGGTCAGCTGGAACGCTTGCTCTGGAGTTTTCAAGGCTCAATCTATGTGGCAGCGCAGCGACTTGACCAGTATGTTGATTGGAAAAAAGACTTCTCAATCGCACTGCGGAAAATTGCTGCTGCGCCTTCTCTCGAGGGCGGTGACTCAAGTACAAGTGACGATATATCTAAGATAGCCTCTCACAAAAGTGAAATGGCAGCGATGACTACCGCATGGCAAAGATTGGATAGAGGAAAGCGAGAACGTCTCTGGCCGCAAATGGTGCTTTCCGCAGTAGAGTCAGAACCGCATATGCTACCGACATTGATTCAATCCACCTTCGACCCCTCTTGGTGCCCAAGTTACGTTGTAGAAGATATGCTATATCTCCTTTTCCGCCGTCGCCAGTTGGCGCTTCAGAAAGGAGCCCAGGGTAGTTCTGACCAGACGCAACAAGAAATCGAGGCGATAGCCACTGCTGTATTCAACGAATGCCCGCCGAGGTACCTGGCACTGGAGCAGACTGTGCTACTCTCGACCTTCCCCTCCCTGTCAACCCCTAAACTTATCCAGCGCTTTGAGCTACTCAAGACTCTTGAGCATCCATTCCACGCAAATACATTGCTTCACCTCGCGAGTCACTTCGCTAAGAGCTCCACGACGAAACTCTGTGCCACAGATATTCTTCAGATTTTGACGGATATGCCGGGATTTGACATCAACACCCCCGCCGCGGCGAGCGTGTGCACCACACTGCTTACCTTAAATGAACACGAGCGCTTACCAGATCAGCAGGCTGCGCCAGATCTTCTTTTTGAATTCCTTCTCAAGCGGGGCTTCAACCCGAATCTATTAGGATTGTCAGCTTTAATGCGCAATTTTTGTATTCGTGGTCACCTTGATACCGCGTGGAAGATTTTTGATCTTATGCTTCAATACGGGATAGAACCCGATCATTACGTTTACTCCATCCTCCTCAACGGGTCCAAAAAGAATCCGGATAGCGCCTCCTTTGAGCAAATATTCAGTATCATTACGCGAGGTAATGCTTGGTCCCCCGTTCTTCTTAACGATTTCTTGGGTCTGCTCTTTCAAGAGAGTGAGTCGCAGCCCGAGCGAAGACGAAGACAGCGGAAGAAAGTAAATAATGCATGGCGCCCTATGCTCGAACTATACGCCAAATTTTACGATCTTGCTCCATTGCAAAAATTCGTTTTCTTCTCACTCGAGAATTTGTTGGAAAAGAGGGGTGTTCGGCCACAACATTTGACACCCCCCACCAGATTAGCGGAATATTTGATGGCGCAGCCAGACCACAAGCTTATGCAGCCAGATACTATTACGTTGTCTCTAATGATAGGTGCACATATGCGATCCCTTGCCACACCCAAATACGCGATTCGCTACTACGTCAGCTTTTTCAATTTGGTGAACCAGAAAGATCCAACAGCGCTGAGCCTCCAAGCAAACCATGGTTCCCTGATGTTAGATATATTCTTACGCACTTTAATGCAATTTCGAGAGACAATTGGATTCGCCGTAAGGCAATTGCGAAAGAGAATATATGCTGCGCAAAAAGAGATGGCACAGCATCATTGCATTCGACATAATCCTCCTCCATCTGTTCATACCTGGACCATAGTTCTCAATGGTCTCAAAAACCATAATGAAACGCGTGGTGTCATTGGCATTTTCGATATGATGACCAACGTTGGTGGTGTACAGCCAACTCTGCCCACGTGGAATGCACTTATCCAGGCTTTCGCTCGAACGAACAATGTCAGTGGTGCTGTAAAAGCGATACGGTCACTTGAAAAAGCCGGTCTCAAGCCCAATGACCGAACAATTAAAGCTTTTAGTATATTGCCTAGGAGTCTGAGAGAACGAGCTATTGCTCAACTAGAAGCGGCCCGAAAGGCGACGGAAATATCTTCGAACACAGAAGCTCCACCCCAGGAACTCGTCACTAATCCCAGCGTTCCGACAATCGAAAGGGTGCCTCATCGCTCCTTAAATAACCCTACTCAATACTCAAAGCCTGTTATACCCAGGACTCTCAAGCAGCTCGCTTGGCAATATGGGAAAGTAGATCTTCGAGCGATCGACTCACGTTCAAACAAGCGGCGAGCCTGGAGGGAATTGCGTGCCTCACCCCTCAACTCTAGTTCACCCGTTGGGGCCCTCAGAGGACCCCACAGTGAAACATTTTATCAAGACGTAGAATACCCATTTATACGTAAAATGGCTATATAAAATCTAGCATAGACTCCGGCGTCCGGTTTAGGAGCATTATAATTTGATGATACCCCATGCATACCGATTCATAGGCGAAGATGCTGGTGTGTGCTGATAGATGATGTATAGTTGCAACTTCTCCGTGAATTTCTCAAATTTAATGCTAGATTGCCTGATAGTCTCGTATTGGCTTCTCTCTAGTTGCTCGCCTCAAATCACGCCGCAGTCTGAACACACCAGTCCGGGAAGGAAAATGAATCTTCGAGACATTACAATTACTTGCCGGAAGAGTTAGCCCTGTTAAGGAATAAGACTCTGTCCGATGAACAGCAAGTACTAAAGCTCAGAAAGAAACAACACAGCTACACTCTGGGATATGTCAGAAGTCGAGCCGAAGCATTATTTATTTATGGAGGTCTGTATACACAGACAACATCCGACTCTATCTGCAGCAGCCTTCCCGCTACCTAGCCATACAGAAACACGAGCGGTAATAATAATGTGGATGAGTGAGATATTGAGCCTGCGAGCGCTAGTAAAGGAGGCCGGTAACATCCCATCTTCCGCGAAACCCAGCTCAAATGAACAGACAGCGGCCACGATTCCCAGAGCCACTGGTTGATCTATCCCGCGCTAGCTGCTGTGCTCTACTCTGGTCCCCGCGTGCCCGTGCTGTCGAAAGGTCTCAGTGGTGCAAGCATTCGGCGTGATGAGTGCTGGCAGGCCAAAAGGCGGGCACTACACACCCATATCACCGGGCTAGATTATTCCTCCTACGTCGGTTGAAAGGCAGTCCTCGCCACGCCGGGCCATGCATGCATGATTCGCGAACCACAAGTTTGTCTGCAACGTCCACGTCCTTTCCGCCTAACAAGTTCCCTCCTTCCTTCAACCAAACTTGCGCGTACCGCCCTTCTTCACCTCCGCATCCTTGGTGCCCCTCGCCTTCTTCCCGGGGCCGATGAGCTCGAGGTGGCCCGCGCGCTCGCCGAGCAGGCGCTCCGTCTTGTGTGTGATGCCGGCGGCGAGCTTGCGCTGCAGCTTGTCGGCGGCGCTGCCCTTCTTGGCCTTGATGACGCGCGCGCCCTTCTTCGCCTGCTGCGGCTTGTTCGCCCGGGCCGGCTTGGTTATTTTTTTCGGGGCACCTTGGGCCATTGTGTGTGTTCGTATTTGCGAGAGGGAAGATAGAACGTAGAGTCGCTCGCTTGTAGAATCGAGTAGAGATTATTATGTCCCAGGCGTTCTTAATGTGGGTATTATTTCGTAGTCTCGATGATCTCGTCGTCGTTATTGGGGTCGCCGTTCAAAGCTCCCTGGGAAAGCAAAAGTGAAAAATCATTGATTGATTGGGAAGAAAAGTTTGGGATGCATCCCACTTCACTTGGCCCCACCTTTCTGTACCACAGGGTAGCTGACTCTGGGGTAATTTTCATGCCCCTGTTCACATGCCTACAGTAACGAGTTTTACTAGGTTTAACCAACAACACAAATCGTCCGTATTGTTATTGCTATTATGTTTATATCTGGCATCATTTTTCATCCTCTAATTTGATGCCACATCTCTAGTGATGTAATATGAATATCTCGCGACTCAAGAGATTGATCGGTATCCATTTAGTTTTCTCCTGCCCCCCCGGCTCCAATTGCCAACCCGCCTAACGCCGAGCCGTGTGTATATTCATCGCCACCTCATATCTTCAAGGGGTGTAGCGTGATGGGGTATAATACAGTGAAATCAAAACCATCCATAATGCTATTTTCAAAATAAAAAAGAAATGTGTCCCAGGTATAAGGGACCGTAGGTCGCATGGAGTATTACCAATATGATATACCGCAGTATAAATGACGGAAGGACGATGCCATATGGATACAGATGCTCGGAGAGCATGATAAAGGAAACTGTAATATTGAACATAGTGTGGCGTAGCTCTCATTGATTCGAATTATAACCGTCTGGTCGCTCAATGCGAACGACTCCATTATTGCACGTTTAAGAAAAGATCGTCACCTCGCCGTGTTGGTGTGAGTTTCGGCTGCCATATTGGTGTTTGGGGAAGCGTCCCCTTTGGGGATGTGAGCTCAGGAACGTCCGGACTCAACAGTCCGCCGTCACCCTGTCGTCTCCATTGTTGTGCCTTTTTCCCATTTGGGTCTAGTACAAGAGCAGCAGCTTTATCGTTACCAAGTCGTTTAGCGAGAAGCGAGCTCGCGGTTGAGCTAACAGTCCCGAAGCTTGTGCCTGATCCTACACGTTGATATGCAATATGCGGTCGCCCCCGGTCCATGATACGAGGCTGCGGTGGTGTTACCGATCTCTGTTCCTCGAAAGGTGGTGAGATTGACTTTGAGGCTGGAGAGGGAGGCGAGGGCGTAAATGTAGGAATAGGTTGTTGCGGTGGCGTTCTGAATGGGTCTCGCTGCTGTGAATCAACATATCTGTATGATTCTGCTGGTGGGATATATGCAGGGCCGGGCCGCGGGTATGCTTCTGGCATTAACATTTCGTCTGAACGAGCGTAGTTATGGAGAGGAAACACCTCGACGTTAGGGGGCTCTGGGGTAAATCCCGACCCGGTCTCCTCCATAGGTGCAAATCGCATCCCCTTGCGCTTCGGATTGAGAGGAAGAGGGTACGCCGAAGGCGAACCTTCAACGGGGTATACAACCCCTAGTGTTGGGCTTGGTTGCCCTAATGGCGAGCCAGTGAAGTTCGGCCTTTTAGGTGGTGGAACATATCTAATTGTCGCTTTATCTAGACGCCCAGGGATCTTCGGGTAGGTAACCCGAAGTTGTTTAGTTGCTGGATCTGGCGATTCTTGAACCGGTGATAACTGTGACAGCCGAGCGATGTCATTCTCGTAAGCCAACCCATCATCATGGCCTGACGTTGAAGAAGTCTGGATCGTGGTAGCCGAAGCTTTGGAATCGGAACGATTAATCCCAGACAAGTTACCGCTTTTCCTATATCTTGATGTAATATTCCTACCCAATGAATTCCTCTTCCCGTTCTGCCGAGCTGCGCTAACTTGTGAATACAGGCTCGAGGACTGGGAATATGTCTGATTTGCTGGATCTTGGGACAGAAAAGCTGGTTCTGTCGCCCTTGGCAGCGCGCTGCTTGCAGAGATGGCAGCAGCCATCCTAGCCGCCTCCTCTTGCTTTTCAATTGGTGACTTTGTCAAGGGTGTATGCGTATCTAGCTCTGCAGCTTGCGCGATTTGTGCGATCTGTGACCGACGATTATCGCTACTAAGAACCCAATTGCCGTATTTGTCGGCAACATACAATGTGGTGGCTGACATGGGATCTGTAGGCGGTGGACGCCAGGTCTGTTCGCCTTCGGCAGCCTCTGAGTCGAGATCAGCGAACCCAGTGAGATTCGTAAAGGTGCTAGCTCTATCTGTTGTAGGGGGTGCTTGTGAAGATGGAGCACTATTAGTGGCCGCTTTCGGCGGAATGTCAAGAGTCAGAGCTGGCCTTGGGGGCAGCAGTTTAGAGGGCTTTCTTTCAAGCAGCACCTCGCCTTGTCGCGGCGATGACATCGCAGGAGAGTGGATATTAGGAGAGGGCCTTGGCGGTAGCAAGCTACGAGGACGTGAAATGGCTAGGCCAATCGTATTTCGGTCTATAGTCACAGGCTGGACTGGAGGTTCTTCCTGGGCTGTCTGTGGCGCTGGAGGCGTAGCACGGGGAATAAAATCTGGACGGTATCTAGATGTCCGAAGAACTGGAGGGGATATATGAAAAATCCTAGACGCTCTTGATCCCAATGGATCAAAGCCAGCTGTGCTGTTGTCATTTTGATAGAATGCTTTTTCAGAATCAGAATCAGGGTACTTTCTACGACGCATACACCTCGCCAAGAAGATGGCACCCGCTGCGATGGCTATAGCCCCAGCCACACCTACAGAAATTCCGGCTATCTGAGCCGGTGCAAGTCGTGTGGTTGATGATGGCTCAGGAGTTGAACTTGACACCGGCTCGGAAGTTGGGCTTGACGCCGGCTCAGAAGTCGAGCTTGACGTCGGACTTGATGTCGTAATTGAAGTTGAAACAGAAGTGAAAGTTGGAGTTGGCAGTGAAGTCATCACCATGGTTGTAGTTACCGAAGAATGGCTTGAGCTGGCAGTGGGGGATGATGAGCGAGTGCTAGTTCTCAACGTTGTCGCCGTTGATTTAGAGGTAGTCGACGACGCCAAAACCGTTGTCCGCGAAGACGTTGGTGCTAATAAACTTGGATCCCCTGATGGTGGTACGACCAAGGTCGCGGTAAGTGTAGGATGTGTATTCGGCAAAGCACTCTTCTGCCCACTACACATATTCAGAACCCTCGCCGGGGCAGCACCTGAGCATGTTAGCGGAAACGTCAATAAACCGACATGAAATGAGTCTCTATATCTCACCACCTGCATCTTGCTCATCACACAGCCCAAGTTGAGCATACCCAGCGAGGCATTGCAGCGCAGCCTCCCCAACCGTGAAGCCCGAGATCGACTGAGCCGGACATAGACATGACAATGTGAAGTCCTTTCCACAATCTATTGTCGGATAATTGGAACTTATGAATGATACCAAGCAGGACTGAGCACATGTGGGAACGAGTGAGGCAATATCACCGCCCAGTCCGACATAATGAGAGGACGCTATCGGTATCGAGGAGGCCCATATAAGAAACTCAACGAGCGAAGGCATACGAGCCATCCTATATGGAAGAATCTTCGGGCGATGTCAGCATGAGAGGATCTTTAATGACCAAATCGGATACTATTAGACTCGTTTCTCGGTGGGGGCGCATCGTGCCCTCATTGCATAGACGGCTCTGGGGCAAACAGCAAAGAAGGACACAGGATAGAAGAATGGAGATGATATGTTTCAGGCCTCACTCCTTGAGACAACCGCGGATATATGGCTTGCAAAGAAAAGCTTGCATGACTAACCTATGATGTTGGAACCCCTTGTATAGAGATGACCAGCATCTCAACCACGATCCAGCACAGCCCAGTTAAAGATGCGAAAATTACCACGTAGGGATACAGAGGCTTAGAAAAAAGGAAATAGGAAATAAAAAAACAAGAACTAAAAATAATAATAATAAGATCAGGCTGAGAAACAAAGGAACTTAGGAAGAGAACGCAAAAAGCGTGAGCAAGAAGATGCCATTGCAGATTGAGGCAGAGGCATTGCATTTAGGAGACTGGAGACTGGATTCACGATGACCCTTTTGGGGCCAGCGTCTATGGGATGCATCCCGACCGCATGCGGACTGCAGCCGGTATCCAACCTCATCACATCGTCAAGATTGGTCAATGGCGCGCTACGAGCAGCTACTATGATACAGTCGAGTACTGATGGCTGGCCGCCAAGCACCAGTCTACATATGGCACTGACATCATGGCGACACTTGCAGGTGCACGAATGGCTCAACGTTGTCGACTTGTCCTAAAAGAGGTCGCCTAATACTGAGCCAGGGATCCTATTGGCTTGAGTGTTTATTTCGGTGCTCCCTAGATGGCTAGGTAGGTAGTTGGCGGTCTATCTAGATAGAGACCGTGTAAAGTATTCCCTATTCCGGGATCTGTCGGGCGGAAGTGGTGGTAAGAAGCTGAAGTGAAGTGGCAGTGCTAAGTATGCAACTGTCAATTATAGATACCCAGTTCGTGCCTAGTCCATGCCTAGTCCATGCCTAGTTTGTGCAGCGGAGAGCAGGGGATGCGGATTCTGTGCGGAGGAGGGCAAATGGTAGGCTGTGTGTTGTTTGTATTACTATTGTGGTACCCGGGTTAGATTTTGCGCGCGCTTACAGCTTTTTCAATGGGGTAATCTGCACCACCTTGCATATTCTGGGCTGTCTACCCATGTTAGGTACGTGAATACCTAGGTACGTGTCACATGCTCTATTCAATTCGTCCCTCTGCAACTTCCTGACCCCAGGCAAGGCTTGCTAATGTGAAGACTTTGTCAAAGTTCCGGCATTCTCATGCCAAACTTTCGTGCAGATCAATAGTATTTTTCTTTGTGATGGAACTCTCCCTAACTCCCTACCGGCAGCTTCGTTATCGATAGGCGGGTTGTCCACGGTTACTTATTCGAAAGCTTGATATTGGCGGCTGGGAAAAGTGTGAAGGTCGAAATGATGGGGTTCGAGTCAAAGACTCCGGGTAAAGCATAGGTTGCTGGTTTTCGACATTTCGCCCCCGACGGTTATCCCTAAGGGTTTTCATCATGGCCGTTTGCTAGTGAGCAGTCCGAGCTTCGATGGTGGGACCTGCTTCCGCTTGTCCCGATGGTAACCAGGTTACTTCTCGAGCATTTCGCAGCATCCTTTATCGTAGATGCTAGCCATTTCTTCGAGATAAAACCTTTTTGGGGGTGGCTAAGCCTAGCCTCGTTTATGATTACTTCAAAATTACTCATGCCCGATGAGAATTCGATCGAAATCGGGCCTATGCTTTAGGCAGCGGCAGCAGCGGCCATGAAGATACCACGACTGGGAACGATGGAGATTTGGAACGGACGAAAGGGCTAGGCGGCACTCTTCAGGTATCGGGCGTTCCGCGATATACAGCAACCTATAATTACTCGGAGGAGCACATGGGAATTGACCATAGAACTATCTATAACTCAGGCCTTGGGAAGTCGTCGTATATCAGTATGACGGCTGGAGACTCAACCTGGTTTAGGAACGGCTAGATGAAGCAACCCCAAGTCTCACGGTGATGCAATTCACTACCTAACGCCTTTAAGCCAGGTGATTCGGCCCATCTCGTTGCAGCGGATCCGGATAGAACAGAAAGCTCCGGAGGGCATAGAGACCGCGTAGCGCTGACTGGCTTACAGAGAACAGACACAAAGTGCCCCTAGTTGACCACCTTCCCTAATACACTATAGAGAAAGGGCTAAAATATACAAAATATAAAATTTTAAAACATTTTATGTTTGTCTACCGTTTCACACAATAAACACTCAAATTCGTTTGGAATAAAATAGGTAGTGTGCACTACGTAGAGCACCTATTCTATGCTGGGGAGAGAAGCGTCTGCACGCCAGTCTTCCCCTGATGGTACACCACCCTGTGTAAGATGCCCCCTGGTACCAGCGTCTCGCTCGGTTGTGGTTCGGCGGCAAAACGCCCCGTACCTACATCTTGCAGCCTCCACACCGGCCAACCGACCAACCGAAATCCGGATCTGACCTCCCTACCGTGCTCAATTCGATCCGACTTGGTCGTGTAGGGCTATGCTCCAGTTTCCGCCCCAATGTGCAACCCTACCTTTGAATCCCTCCGCTTTTTACTGCCTCCCCCATTATTGGAAGACTGCACCTGCTGGGCGGCCACATCTTATGATCATCGCATATGCGCATCCCATGGTATATGGTATACATATATGGTATACATATGGCAGTTCTCCGTTGAAGAGGCGAGGTGCCTGCGTCGAGCATTCCTCGCTAATCAATATCCGATTCTCCCGCTACGGAAATACACCACCCAGCCCTTTACTATCTACCTTACGACTCGGCAGCATTCAACATGGCCTTCACCATTTAAGTCGTATGATACTGATTCCGCCGAATTCCGCTCCCATTCTAGGCTTGAGTATTTTTACTACAGAGCCGAAAGGAATGTTCCTAATCTCGTGCGAAATACATGGTAAGCAATATTTTAGGACATTTCGATACCTGTCGAGGTAAAGGCGCGGTCCGAAGATGTTTTGTCATACCGAGTCACTTTCAAGTAAGACACATCGAGGCGTATATTCAGACATTCAGTCAGACGCCTCTTTTCCTCTTTATACATTCCTCTCGTTTAGGACTTGGCCTTTTTTAATGACTTCCCACATCCATTCTTGTTATTTGGTGGATCTCCTTCATATGTGGTATACTACGATTCTTTTTTCGGGATCACCTAATATTGTCGGTTCGTTCCACATGCCCTCATATTCTTCCGCTTCGTGTAAAAGCAAAATGTCTCCATTAGTCGTTCCTTCATACCATCTCAGCGCACCTCAGTTCCATTCAGGAAATGCATCAGCAAGAATGGCAAACAAGGTTTGCTCCACCCCAATGAATGCGCTGCTCATTCCTGTCCTGGAGCAGCACTTGGGACAAAGCTGGCCTGGGCTCGACTTGATTTAATGACTCTTTGTACCTGCTTCTCAGTTTCGTCCCAATCGTCAGGACTGAGGGCCACCAAGTCAATCTGAAGGTCTTTTGCAATGTCATGCAAAGCCGTAAAACTTTTCTTGTCGGAGATAAATGTAATGCTCACGCCTACACGGCCGAAACGGCCGGTTCGTCCGATTCGGTGAAGATAAGTCTCAGTGTCGTGCGTGGCATCTCCCATGCCCCTCATTGGAATATCGTAGTTGATCACCATTGAGACTGTAGAAACATCGATACCACGGGCCAGGACATTGGTTGTGATGAGGACCTTGGACTTGCCAGTTCGGAACTCGTCGAGCAGGGCGTCTCGTTCACTACCTTCGTATGCTCCATGCAAGACCGAAACCTTGTGGCCATCTCGGACCATACTCTGTTGGATCTGGGATGCACTCTCGCGAGTCTAGAATTGTTAACATGCGTCGGTGATGCAGCATAGCGTTTACCCGTACCTTAACAAAAATGATCGAGGAGCCAATATTCATCAGACCATAAAGCTTGCAAAGAATCTCGTACTTGTCCGCCTCTCCAGGACAGTCCATATACATTTGAGAAATACCCTTCACCGTAAGTTCTTGAACCTTCAACTTAATTATGTTCGCACTAGGAGCAAATGTAGTTGCATATTTCAAAACCTTCTCGGGAAAAGTGGCAGAAAATAGAAGAATTTGAATGGTCTTTGGTAGCATGCTGTCACGGCAGGTTAGTGCACAATACGGTCAGGTGTGTACAGGTTTTGAAGACCAACCCCTTAACTCTTGAACATTGGTCACCAAGGCCTTGCTGGTCTAGCATATTATCGGCCTCGTCAATAACGAGAACCTTTAACCCCCTGGTATCGAATTGGCGTCGTCGAATCAGATCTGTGACAGTACCCGGGGTACCAACAACAATAGCTTTATCAACAGTACCTCCACGAGGAATTGAGCCGGGAATAGCAGCTGAAACCCCCAAGTTCGGGATGAACTGGCCGATGGTAGTAATGACACCTTGGATCTGACGAGCCAGCTCACGGCTGGGGGCGAGGAGCAGGGCCTGAGGTGTGCTAGCTTGGCTGAAATCGACACGAGAGAGAACAGTTGTAACAAAAGCGGCTGTCTTTCCAGTACCTGACTGAGACTGGGCAATCATGTTTCGGGGAGGGTCGGCGAGCATGAGAGGGAGAGCCTTCTCTTGAACCTTGGAGGGTTTCAAGAATTTCAAAGCATTTAGTCCCTCGAGAACTTCGTGTGGTCTATGAAACGGAAGTCAGTGACAGCTGCACGGAACAGCGCTATGCTGAGATGAGACTGACAATCCAAGCTCCTGGAAAGTGGTAGCAGATCCCAGCGGGTGCTCTTTATCCTTTTGAAGATCGCTGAGCTGAACTTCTACATCATAACTGCTCTCCTGAAGATTGGAAGTAGGAGCTGCGCCATCAGCCTGGACCTCCCCGGCACCAGCTGGAGCCTGAGCAGATTGATCGGCCATCGTGGTATTTTATTAGGCGCACAGTGGTCTAACAGAATAAAAGCTTGCGATCGGATAAGGATACCGTGTTTCCGGAGAGAGATGTTGTTGCAAGCCGGGAGGAGAGTATGATGGTGGTCGGTAGGGTGGGTTACTCTAGAATCGCGAGGTCAGCATGCTCAGCTGCGCCGATAGAATATATCATTCCCAAGATGACCGTAGCTACATACGCAAACGGACGGCTTGGGGGCTTTATTCAAAACCACCTTACCGGGTTATGTAGTAGATGGAGTTGGAGATCAAAGAATAGCAGAGAGAGAAAGAAACAGCTCCGAGGTGTCTTGGAATTCCCGGAGCTGGAATATTTTGGTGGGGTTGCTACTCCACGATAGGTAGCCTCGAGGTATTTGGCGGCGGCGAACTTGGAGGATAGAGGGGTAATGCCTAACACTCTACATATGTACCTCCTTGGTAGTACCTAAGGTACATTACGTACCTCAGGAAGCGAGCTAGGTACATCCTAGTACCGTACGCTTACCTACCTACTTGTACCTAATGGAGGGGAGAGCTACTATAGTACACTGGCCTTCAGTGATCGCCCGACCGAAGAAGTTTACTATAGCTGCTGACAAGCCCACATGGGATTATGTAGGTACCTAGTAAATACAACCATTCAGTACATCTGCAGCATATAGCGTATGAAAACAACCTATGACAATGGTGTAATTATAACACTCCCGTAGCGGGGGAAAGGGGGTATATGAAATGATTGTAGAGAGTATGTCTATTTTTCAAAATTATTTTCGAATACATGATATGCAACTGAATGTTAGAACGATAATATTGTAAGTATACAATTATACCAAAAAATGAAGATTATTTTGAAACGAAAATTATGTTAGATTTTAAAATTATTTTGAAACGAAAATTATGTTCATTTTTTGGAAGGGTTGTATGACACTGCCACCTAGGCCACCTAGGCTACCTATACCTAGGCCACCTAGGCTACCTATACCTAGGCCACCTAGGCCACCTAGGCTACCTATACCTAGGCCACCTAGGCCACCTAGGCTACCTATGCCACCTATGCCACCTAGGCCACCTAGGCCACACATACCACACATACCACACATACCGCACATACCACACATACCACACATACCACACACACTATACATACTACACACACACCACACACTCTACACACTACCTACACCACCTGCACCACCTTTAATTCTTAGGAATATTATTCTATTCGCTTTATTATTCGATACTTTAACGGAAAGTTTTTGTGCCGTAGCAAAATCTTTTATTTTAAAATTTTTTAAAATATAAAAAAAAAGCCAGCGTTATAGCATTGATTTTTATGTTGAAATTCAAAATAATATTAGCTAAAAAATAATTTTTATTTCAAAATAATTATGTATATAATATAGATATTTTAAAAACAAAAATATAAAATATACTGTTATTATAATATTATATTTGGTAAAACAATTCTTTTTAAATAAATAATTCTTATAGCAAGCATTTAAGATACCCCCCCCCCGCACGCTATGGTCAGGTCCAAGACCAAAAAGCTTGGTTGATTCGACGAGGTGGATGATTGGTAGGTACCTTAGGTAGTGATGTGATATATCCGGTAGAGAATACCTTATAGGTATAAAGTTACATGTAACTATGGCGACTTAGGCATACACTACCTACATGCACGTGTACATATATTTTTACATACTTTAAGTACACTCACTTACCTATTGCCTACATAGGTAAATTAGAGAGCTTTAGCGGGTCTAAATTCAAAACATGTTCCTTCGCTGATAGATAACCCGTACTACCTGGGTATCATTTACTACACTGGGTTAATAACGATCGCTTACCTACTAGATATGTACCTTAGGTACCTTAAGCTAGGTACCCAAGGTTAGTGCCCAGGTGGGCTGTGTCGCCGAGTCGTCGTGTTGCTACAGATTCCGTGTTCCGACCGATACGGTGCCTTTCTTCCAAATAGCTATCTACCTACCGTTATATTATGGCTTTGCAGCTTGAGGCAATCGTGGCCATTCCTACACACAAAGCCGATCGCCTACACTGCGCAAACTCACGTCGTCCTGCATGCTGAATCTTGTCTCTTCGCCCCTGTCGAGTTCGGTATGGCTGAGGTGGATGTGGCACCAACACTTGGTGCCGAGCTGAAGGTAAGTCTCGCCCCTCAAATGCAACCATCACTAGCTGTGCGCATCCCTTCGCCGGCTCCTTTACCCGTTAATACGGGGACAATTGTGAATAGTGAGCAGCGAATAGAAGCAAGGTACCAATAGTTGATCTCTTCGCTCTAGGATGGCTTTAAACCCGCCAACGTCTGGGTCGCCAACGGCATCGCCTGGCTCGACGACATCCAAAACTTCTACCGAGAACGGAGCGTCCTCGAGAAGGAGCACAGCGCAAGGCTAAATGCGCTGGCCAAGAAATATTTTGAAAAGAAAACCAAAAAGTCTACGAGCTTAAGTGTTGGCGACACGCCTGCGATGACACCAGGCTCTCTTGAAAATGCCTCCCTAACAATATGGAACACCCACTTAACGACGCTCGAAGCGCGAGCCGACGAGCACGAGCGCTACGGAAACGAATTGATACATAAGGTTGCCGATCCTTTAAAGCATTATGCTGCCAAATTCGAGGAGCTGCGCAAGCGCCATTCTGAATATGCTGCGAAACTTGAGGCGGAACGAGATTCATCTTATGCCGACCTGCGCAAAGTCAAGGCAAAGTATGATGCCGTTTGCCAAGAGGTTGAGAGCAAGCGCAAGAAGTCGGAAAATTCATTTGATAAAGCCAAAGCGCAAAGCAACTACCAACAGCAATTACAAGAGATGAACAATGCGAAGAATACATACCTAATAGCCATCAATGTCACCAACAAACAAAAGGAAAAATACTATCATGAGTTCGTACCGGAGGTGATGGATAGTCTGCAAGACTTATCAGAATTCCGAACCATCAAGCTCAACGCCATATGGACTATGGCAGCAAGTCTGGAGGCAACAATGCTGAGTCAAAGCAATGGCATGCTAGACCATCTATCGCAGGAAATTGCTCGTAACCAACCTCACCTCGACTCCATGATGTACATACGCCACAACATGGGCGGTTTCCAAGAACCTTCCGACAAGATATTCGAGCCAAGCCCAGTATGGCACGACGATGACGCAATGGTTACAGATGAAGCAGCCAAGGTATTCCTACGTAATGTGTTGAATAAATCGAAGGGCCAACTAGGAGACCTCAGAAGAGAAGTCGATAAAAAAAGGAGGGAAGTAGAGTCGGTGAAGCGGCTAAAACAGAAAGTTCGTGAAGGGACTGAGAAGCAAGACGAAGTTTTGGTTGTCACGCATCTCTTCGCCTTGCAGGAAGATCTCCACCAGGTTGATCGGAAACGTCTAACCGCAGAAGTCGAGACGTCCACTATAACGTCGGCGGTTGGGGACGTTACATTGGGAGCCAAGAACCATAACTTCAAATCCCAAACATTCAAAATCCCGACCAACTGCGACTTATGCGGTGAGCGGATCTGGGGCCTGTCGGCAAAGGGTTTCGACTGTAGAGACTGCGGCTATACATGCCACAGCAAGTGCGAAATGAAAGTTCCAGCCGAATGCCCTGGGGAGCTATCAAAGGAGGAGCGCAAGAAGAGCAAGGCAGATCGCCAAGCAGCCGCGGGAACTCTACTCAAACCCGCCACAGGGACCCCCGAACATGTTGCGGAGCTACCGGATCTAAGTCGATCCAACACTATGAATTCTTTAAGCTCGGGGTATGCGGCTAGTGCTCATCGGTCAATTAGTGGTCAGGTGACGAGCCCACGCCCCTCCGAAGATGCTACCCCTGAACTTCCGGGCTCACGACCTGCCGCTCGGAAGCCTCGACTAGTTGCACCACCACCTACTTCTTATATCAGTGAGCTCCCCGGGAGCTCTGTTAACGGTTCTACAGTAACCAAAACGAGTGAGCAGAAAGGGAAGATGCTCTATACTTTTGAAGCAGGCGGAGAAAGTGAGGTCAGCGTAGCCGAAGGTCGGGAAGTGACTATATTGGAGCCAGACGGTATGTGACTAACATCCAACCCCATACTACGTAATTCACACTAAATCTCACCCCTAGATGGGTCTGGTTGGGTCAAAGTCCGCGCTGGGTACAAAGAGGGGATCGTACCCAGCACATATCTTGAGATATTTGCAGCCCCTATCGTACCCCAGGACACGGGCTCATCCCAAGCCCGCCCCGGATCTACATATTCTAACTCAGGCTCATCTGTCGGCACAGCAGCACCAGCGGTGAAGAAAAAGGGACCCGCTGTTGCACCTCGTCGCGGGGCAAAGAAGCTAAAATACGTGACCGCTCTGTATGATTACACGGCGCAAAGCGAGACAGAACATAGCATGACAGAAGGTGAGCGTTTTGTACTTATCAAGGAAGACCCGGGAGATGGCTGGGTTGAGGTGGAAAAGGGCGGGTCAACACGAAGCGTGCCAGCGAGCTACGTTAAGGTGGCATGAATAACGATGTTTATGTTTAGAAATTTATGTTAAACCGGGCTTGTTCTCTACATTGGGAATGTGGCATAGCATTGTATAGCAATTGGGCACCGAAGCAGGGTGGCGATTATATGAGATATATTTGGAGAGTAGAGAAAATTGAGATTGTACCTACTTCAGTTCATCACATCAAGGTTCCATCGCAACTGCACCCGAGAGTCCGGACACATTCCTAGTATCACATAGCTCCTTCCATCCACCCAGCCATCCATCCATTCATCCACACAATGGCCGAATACCTATCGTGCCACCAGAATACCCGACCTCATTGCGCGATATATCTGTCACTTGATACTTTAGCAAACTCAACCCCGTTCGTCTCGCTCGACGACTGCAAGCCTCAAACAACACCACAAGGATAAATCGACCACATACAGCTTCACATAAGATTCGAACGGTATATCGTGAGTGGCATACACCTCATTTCGCGCAGCGAATCATTAAGTCATAGTAAGTAGTGAATTATAAGATTGACGCCCGGTCTTTCTAGTACTATTGCTGACGCCTACCGCCTTGTTGACTTCCTCATCCTCGCAACATATTGAGAACACATAACCGACTCCCTAGGCCTTTCGCCTCATACCACCGACGATTCGACCTAACCGTCTACGGATACCATCGCTATACTACAAAAGACCAGCGACTTCTTTTACCCGTTAAGCTAAGATGGCCGCCAACAACCACCGAATTTTTGTAGCGCTAATCATGTTTGCGACTTACATGCTCGCGCTCAGCGCCCCAAACCCCGCGCACATCTTCGGAGGGCGAGATGATGAACAACAGGAGGATGTCTGCGGCCGTGACTGCATCACAGGCATTGTCGCGGGTGTTATTGGGCTGGTATGCATCGTCATAGTATTCCTCTGTGTCTGGTCGAGTCGGACAAGGCGCACTTAGCCTCTTCTTCCTCAAGGTCCGCCCAAAATGAGAGTTCTATACGGCGCCCGGCGACGGTGAGAGAAGGCAGAGATATCAAGAGTGACATTGTTAATTCGAGGGAAGCAAAAAAGAAAGTTGCGTCATAGAGGAAGCGGTTTGTAGTCTGTTTTCTGTGTATCAGAAGGGCCAGGCTGTAAGTATGACGGAGCATCGCCGAGGCAGTCTGGACCTTAGGCAAAATAGGTGCATGGGTTTCTTATAAGGGGACATATTGACAGGTAGAGCTCCGGGTAATAAATCACCGTTTTTTGTGAAGACCGTACATATGCACACCGTGTTCCCTTCAGGTAAGTCTTCCTTCCGGTAACTCGTACCATGCCTCTAGCAATCTGTCGATCTCCTACGTGGCCTCATGATACGATGTTTACTCATCACGACGAGACCTGGGGGAGCAGGATAATACTATTACCCCTAACAAATAACTCAACACTACATCTCCCTTCACGATGCTCACTTTTATGATATACGCTTTGCTCTCCTGGTCGAGCATCTCGACGGGGGTGGAGGCAAAAGCACCGCCACAGCATAACCTAACCCCAGGGATCTGCCCATGGGATCCGACAATACAGAGCCTCCGAACGCCGGCGTGTGCGAGCCCGGACTTCATACGCAAATTCATTCTGCCCCCGACATCCCCGCTTCTCCAGTGGAGAGGCCCCGAGCAATGCGTCAACGGAACATGCATATACTCCAACCCCGTGCAGAACGGAGGCATCTCCCTCATCACAAGTCCAGAATATGCGCACACTATACAGAACTATGACATCGAAGCTGATGGTGGCGCATATCCGCCGCCGTTTTATGTCGAGGAGATAGACAAGAAGGGCATCGGCTTGCGCGCGAACCGGTCCATTGCCAAGGGCGAGGTGTTGATGGCCAGGGCGCCAACACTAGTCGCACAGACGGACGCGATTGTTGAGCTAGAGGTTGCAGTGCGAGATATGAGTAAGTTGCCAATATCTCCACAGTAGGATATTTTTAACTATAAGATCTTCTATCGTAAACATCATTACCCCATTCGCAACCCTACCGGCGTGCTAATATTTCCGGGCTTTCGCGTAGTGTATGATGTCGCCCTGAAACGACTTTCGAAGAAGCGCAGAGATGGTTTCTTCGCGCAGATGGGCCGCGACGTACAGGACAAGATCACCACAAATAGCTTCGAATTCTTTGTCCCTGGGGCTGAGGAGACGGGGAGTCGTCACCTGGCCGCTTATCCTGACATTGCAAAATTCAACCATGATTGCCGACCAAAGTAAGTCGACTAACAACCCCCTCCGCTTTTCGTCCAAGTTAGTCGCAGGCCGTCGTTGGCGATAGAGAGAGAAATGTTACGATGTAAGAAAACACTAATAGGTGATATAGTGTCCATTACCGCATCACCAACATGACCATCACTGCCGTGGCCGCTCGCGACATTCAGCAAGGCGAGGAGTTAGCCATTAGTTATATCGATATCTTCCTACCGTCTAAGAAGAGGAAAGAGCGCATTCAGAATTGGGGGTTCGAGTGCGCGTGCGCGCTATGTCAGGGGCCGAAGAACGAGACAATAGCAGTGAGTCCCCCAGACAATCTTTTAAATTCGAAAAAGTGTTATATTCAATTTCTCTACCCCGCCGAAGGCTATACGCTTCGAAGGGGGGATTGACCTGCTCGACCTAACAATCGTCTTCCTGTAGTCCGACAAGCGGCTCCGCCGCATCGAGAAACTGAAAAACGACTTGAACGACTTCAAAGAGATCAAAGTGACAGCCGAGACAGGGGCCGAGTACGCGGCGCTCCACGAGGAGGAGGGCTTACACGCACACCTCGGGTCCGCGTATACCCGCGCGGCGCTCAACTTCGCCCTCTTCGGCGACGAGGAGCGGTCCCGGGAATACGCTCGCAAAGCAGCCGAGGAGCTGAGCATAGAGAAGGGCCCCGAGTCCGGGGATGCGCAGGCCATGAGGGCCTTGGCTGAGAACCCGAGGGCGCATTGGACTTGGGGAAAGAGGAGGAAACTTGAAAAGTGATCTGAATGGACTTAACACGAAGTCGAGGAACGAGGCTCAATACGGCGGATCTCTAGCGCTGAGCCAATCGACCCCCGTATCCGTTTGTGACATATTACGGGGTGGCTTAGAGGACTGTGCTAAAAACAATTTGAATAGTTTTAGTTCTTCCTATTATTATAGTTGTTCAAAATACCGACGTGTGAATCAATTCTATGCAGTATTATTGAACGTGAACCCTTCCTAACTAGTCAGTCGCCGGCGCGGTCTAGAGGCCGATTTCATGTTGAAGAATTCTCGAGAGCCCATCATGGAATACGAAGGAGTTGTAGATCCGGCGGTTGCGTCATGTTACACGGATTAGCGGTTGTACGCTAGGTTGGTACCGGGAGGATTGACGATGGAGACGTGCCAAGAGATTGGATGATCTGTTGGATCCGTGCCCCCCGGCGTTCTAGGGGCTTGGACGATAGATACTATGTACCTACTTAATTATGATACGTTTCGCGTATCTACCCACTTGTACATCATGCTTGGGAATTTTAACCGATCTTAGGTAGACAGTCTTTGATGGCGTAAAATGAGAGAAGGGCTTGAAGACGTAGAAAGTGACACGAAGTTGACAATTTAATGGCTCATTCACTGCCTACCCGTGTGGATGTGTAGGTAACCTGCTGTTAATCCGTGAGGAATGTACGCCGTAGCCTTGCTGAGAAGTGTCTGAGGTATGGGATTACAAGAGAATCTTGTGACAGTATATATACTCCTAAAAAAAGGGGAACTGCAGCTAAGTGGTATTGTGTATGCTGAAGTATGGGACCATTTCAGATGCGTCTTATAAGATATGGGACTGGCTCATGAACATCTAGTCGGATAATAGAAATTGACATTGCCTGCTTTCAACCCATAAGGAATTATTAACATAGATACGCACGTAGCTTTAGTATTTGATGGGAACTGTATATTGCCCCATCACTATAAGTTTAACTAGTAGGTATATACTTTGAGATATTGCCCTAATAGGAAATACTTGGCGTAGTAAGAACGGGTGGATTCTAGAGCAGAAGACTGGGGGGCGAGTGCGGGTGGAGGCCATCTACTGTAGTCTCAATTTCCAACTTGTTTCGTACCTGAAACTCGGGTGGGTTAGCGGGAAAAAGCTGGTTTTCTACCCGCTGATCTGCCCTAGATTCCTTGGCAGCAGTCTTGCTATGGCGTCATCACTTGACACTGGACTTCTCACTAAAGTGCCGAAGGGAGAGGGAAAAAAAAAAAAAAGCAGTGTGCCGGTGAAATGAAGCCAGGGAGATAGATATAAAACATACTATACTATCCAAACAAATGATGTCGGTGTTCATCTCGGTGCATAAACGGTCAGATGTGATGAATGGACCAATGACGCGACACTAGAATTACTTGTAGTCAAAGTCTGGTCAAAGCTAACGTTCAGGGCTGGTTTTGACGGATGGGCGATTGGCCAGCTGATGGCTTTCTTATACGAACTGGAAGCTCGGATGGCGTCTGCAAGGTATCGGGTGGCAGTGCATCTTCTAAGTTTGCAACACGAGCGACAACTCAATCTCTACACCGACACCCCCCTTTCTTGACATAGTGTACTACACTACCTAGCAGTAGCAGGTTTGTTTACCTGTATTAGGACCTGCATTGTTATAACAAGGTAGGCATCTCTGCCGTAAATTAAGCACATCTTATAGATTCCCATTCATTCGGGCATCGGTACTTGGTCAACAAGAGGGCCAAAGTAGCATAGCCGTTTAGAATAAAGAAAACTACCATGAAGGCTACAGAAACACCTAAGTAAATAGTTAACTGGATAGGGGGTTCTAAAAAATGATGATAAACCCACGACGTGGATACACTTGTTTCGCTGGCAGTGTGGTGTAGCGCTTCAGCAGCAGCCTACTGGATGTTAGTGGTGGCGATTGAGGTGTATTACGGGATCCACCCCTCCGTTTCGACATTCCACATTCCACCTCGTCCCCACCAAACCCGTACCATCGAGGCCAGTAATCAGGTTACCTTGCTTGTTCAGCCAGAGCTCACATTTCTCGCTACTCGCTGCAGTACCGCTAGAAATATGGCACCGCTCTAGTGTAGACCGGTATCTGATCGGTATAACTGGCCAGTAGGCCTTCCGAATAATATTGATCTACATTCTGCTATGCTGTAGTAACGCGTGTGCGACTCATGCCTGTCCCAAAAAGCCGTCTTTTCTATATTAGGAAGTATTATTTGGCCATCATGAAATCTATGTCGGGCCAGTGCTGTCGGGGCACTGGTCAGGAGAGGCGCATGTCACCGAGGGTGTGTTTCTATGGTACATGGCGGCGTACATACCTGCCTCTATTTCTCCTTTCCTTTCCATCCATCTCTCCTTGTTCGTCTCCTTCCTTTTTCTCCCATCCTCATCCCTCGAGTCCAGTATCGTCCTTGTTTCAGAAGCTCTCTTCACACTCGTTATTTCTCGAGCAGTTCACTCGCTCTTACTGCTCTTTCTTCTCGACTGTTCGTTTCCCAATCGAAAGGATTCCGTCATCTTCAGCATTGCCCTTTTAAGTGACCATTCGTCCCTCGTGTGTGAGGCTGCCAAGAAGCCATCTTTTCTCCTAGATTGCTCCTAGATTGGACGAGTGTCTACAATACCTAAGTTATATAATCCCTAGAGACCTGAATTCAGTCGGTACCCTACTACTCGACTATTTCACACCTTAATTATGCGTTCCAACGTGCTCGCAGCAGCAGGCGCCCTGGTGGCTGCCCATGCTGCCCACGCCAGTCCAACCGCCACAGAAAAGCAACTCCCTAATCGAGCTGCCTCTCTCCCCACTGTCACCGCTTCAGGCAATGGTACGAATTTCTCCTCGGGACTCCCTTGGGATGCTATACTAACGGCTAAACGCAGCCTTCTGGACCGGCAAAGAGCGATTCTACGTTCGAGGCATTGACTACCAGCCCGGTGGCTCTTCGACCAACGAAGATCCCCTTGCTGATACCGACACGTGTACGCGAGATATCAAGCGCTTTAAGGATCTAGGTGTCAATACTATCCGCGTCTACTCTGTAGACAATTCCAAGGACCACGCCGACTGCATGCAGCAGCTCAACGACGCTGGGATCTATCTTGTCCTCGACGTAAACAACCCCAAGTACTCGATCAACCGCGATGATCCCGAGCCATCGTACAATGATGTGTATTTGCAAAGTGTGTTCGCCACCATTGATGAATTCGCCAAATACACCAACACGCTCGCCTTTTTCTCTGGCAACGAGGTCATCAACGATAAGCCTGCGACGGTGGGGTCTGCACCGTACGTGAAGGCAACCACTCGTGACATGCGCCAATACATCGGCTCGCGCGGTTACCGAAAGATCCCCGTTGGCTACTCTGCTGCCGACGTTAGTGACAACCGAATGCAGACAGCTGACTACTTCAACTGCGGCGAAGCTGACGAGCGTAGCGATTTCTTCGCCTTCGTAAGTTGCAGCACGGAGGATAGCATGTTACATAACACATCACTAACAAAATGCTAAATAGAACGATTACTCTTGGTGCGCCCCCTCATCCTTCACCCAATCTGGTTGGGACCAAAAGGTCAAGAACTTCACTGGCTATGGCATACCAAGTAAGTCATTTTCTCTTACGTTAATTGCTTTAAGTAATTGGGGCTTCTTTGCAAGCCAGGTCATTCTGGACTCCCGCCCTAAAGCACCGATTGCGCTCATAGTGAGTAGTAACTAATTTCGCGTTTTTTAAGTTTTCCTATCGGAGTGGGGATGTACCAAAAATACGCGTGATTTCGAGGAGTTGAGCGCCTTAATGAGCGACCTAATGTCTAGTGTTTACTCTGGAGGTTTGTTGTACGAGTACAGCCGCGAAGGGAATGATTTCGGTATTGTCGAACTCACCGACGGCTCGGACTCAGTTAAGGAAGACAGCGATTTTGATAAGTTCAAGTCGGCCCTTGCAAAATACCCCGCGCCGTCTGGTGATGGTGGTTTCACCTCGACTACCGCATCCGCTGCCTGCCCAACCACCGATACGATTTGGGACCTAGGGAAATGGGGTCAGAGTGCGCTCCCCGCGATTCCCGATGGAGCTAAGAAGGTATGATAAATAGTCCTACGTCATACTTGGCATAATTAACCATTCCTAGTATATGACCGAAGGTGCTGGTGCTGGCCCTGGTCTCACTGGCGATGGATCTCAGAATGCTGGTGGCACTTCCACAGGTACTGCCACACCTGGCTCTGGTGATGTAACCGCTACCTCAACGGGCGACAACGCAGGCACCGGCCGTCCCGCTCCACCGATGGATATGAGCTTCCTTGCTGTCACCGGTGTCGTCGGCTTTTTCACGCTTGCCGGTACCTTGCTTCTATAAGTTAGCGCGCCCAGGCATTCCATAATCCGGTTAGCACACACTAGAGGCATTGGGGTTAATGACAAGGGAGGGAAAACACGTTCCCTTTGGCTTTGGCGTTGGAAGGGCTATGATCGGGTCTTTAGAATGGTTTGTACAAAATATGCTCGATACATGATCGCTACATGGGAATACACAGCTGGATGTGGAATTGGCTCCATCGATCAATTTGATAGGCTCTGCGCAGACACCGATTTCCGGACTGGCTCATTACTGTTCGCATAAGGGCTGTTGAGAAGCAGCATAATTATATACAAAGGTGGTGTATATGGTCGCAAAGACCTAGATAATCAATTTTCGTCGAATAATATCATCATCTCTCTTCAGTGCCGTGTCAATGAAACGTGGTTTATGTCTTAGATAACCAACAATAAGCAATGCCGATTACGTGTGAGGAGACATGTTTTTTTGGTCTTCTAACTTTGATAGCTTGTGTATATTTTCATATATGTTTTATGATTCTCTCGTGACACGGGTCGTCTGTATCATATACTTGTATCGAAACTTTAATAGGCCGCGACTTTAACCATATCATTCTATTTACCGTGAGTTGTTCCACGGAAACACCACGCGAATACACACGGGTAACGTCAATACCACAATGCCATTGGATCCGTTGGGGCCTCACGGCATGTGATATTGTAGCATGAGTCCAAGCTTACACATAGCTTTGTGGCTCATGAGTCGAAAGGGAAGGTAATCTTGCTACGAGGTTAGGACACTGACAAGTCACACGATGCGATCTGGATATGTATACCAAGTTTTGAGAATACTGCGATGGATATTTACTATCTAACCCCGAAAGAAGTCAATAGTGACCCTTATGAACGCCGACTCATAACACAACCCTTAATCTCGCTATTAACAAGAAGAAAAAAAGCCGGCGATGATGATGTCCTACTCATGAACGCCCTCTACATCAACTACCGAGACTCGACCGCTTCACCCGGGGATAAGGCAGCCGCCCAGACGTTTGTCTTTTCGAACTGGGATGGGGTATCTTCTGGCTGAGTATGGATTGAACATAAATGTACGCGTCGAAAGCATACCGACACGCGTAGTTCAACTCATTCTGGATGAGTTCGACATACTCTAAAACCCGTTTAACGTCCCAACCTAGTTCCTTAACAAGCGAGTGTTGCAAATAGCCTATCGAGAGATAATTAGTCTACTACCGCACGAGAAACTCATGTCATAACTGATATTGAGCCGGGATGTGTAACTCTGCTGCGCGAGGGTGGAGATGTAGCCTGCCTTTCAAGTCCGTCGCGAACGCCGTCCGCGCAAAAACGGCTGCGTCGTGATGACAGCCTAATAGACCCGCCGGAGTCAAAGCACAATATGCTACTACTTCCTGCTCGGCCCCAAAGCCTACCTCACGGAGGATAGGTACGATGATGCCATCCTCTACGACGGACATGCAACGGCCGTTGCGCTGACCTACTTCATCGAGGAACTAGCCTAGTGAATATAGATTCGGGCATTGACTCTCGAAATCCAGATTTCTGCTGTATACCGTGGAGGAGTACTCGACGTTTTGGATCCAACCACCAGGTTTCAAGACTCTCTAGGCCTCCCTGAGGAGATCAGCCCAATCTGCCACCGACTCCTTTAGGCATTGCATGTGTATGAGGTCGACGGAGTTATTTGCAAAGGGCCAGGCGTAGGGCCCCTTAAAACTTAAGACACGGTAGAAGTTAGTGATTAGATTTTAAGAGAATGGGCCTCAGTTTTTTATGATACGAGCAAAATTAGAAAAGTCTCCAGGGATAGACTCTAAGCCAGACGGGCCTCCCCGTAGATAGCCACAGAAGGAAAGAACTGAGAGATTGCATAAATCTTACTTTTCCATCATGAATGCTAGATTTTCTGGACACTCTCTATGTTGTATTGGTGAGATATCAGTCCCAATCACTTGCCATGTCGGGTTATTCTTCGCAAACTCGCTAAGCAGAGGGGTATCGAATTAGCTAGGATGGCCTTGAGCCCCCAACGGTATTATGGGGTTGGGGTGAAAGTCGCCGGAATGGTAGTCATACATAGCCCACAGTCCTAGGTAAAAGTGATTTAGAAGAGGCTACGAGACTTGATTAGATGGGGAACTTGAGTCGCTAACCTGTACCACAGCCTATATCGAGAGCTCGCTTTTTCGTGGAAGCGTAGAGCGCGGATGCCGATGCAAAGTTGGGAAGTTTTTGTTCGTTCAACGTCTTGATAGCGCGGTGCCTAGGAAATGTATTACGGTTCATGAGCTGAGAATGTCCCTTTTATGCATATAGCTATCCTAGAATTAAAGCTTACATCAAATCTAGGAAGTTGTTCGCATCGGTGTCGTTCGGTATACTCTCAGACAGTCAGACATAATCTTCAACTTGATAGGACATCTACGTACCAGTAATCTGCATTACACCATTCGGCATGATACTGCCGCCCATCTATTATGCGGTAACCTTTAGTTGGTGGTTCCGTCTCTTCGGACGAAAGACAGCGACAGCATAAACTGCAACATGTTAATCCGCTTATTCTCGTTGCCACATAGCATATATCGGTTCCTCTCACTCCCTCTGGCCGGCATTTGGATCCGGGTTCTGGGCGGCTACAACATCCTCTTTTGGTATAGGCTGGGGAAGAGGGTTCAAGTTACGCGTGTCCAGCCGCATTTGCTAATAGTACAGATGTCTTTGTTAGTATCTTGTGTAGTTTATATGAGATGAAGGAACCGGACTCATGGCGGGAGCTTACTTCTAGTCCCATTCGAGCTACCGAATCTAAATTCATGGTTCTATCGAGTGAATTACTGGTGGTTCCCGACACGTCAATGACTTCGTAGGGCCACCTGTTCCTTGCCTTGAGGACCGCAATAATGGAGTGCTAAGTTTAATCTCTAGTCTCCTAGAAACTGGTAAAGATAAGTTGATAAAGGCCTTCGACTTGTACCACCATAAACGACTGGTTCGAAATGCCGGGGCGCGGCGTATGGGTATTTGGTCACACAGTACGGGATGAAATAGTATGAGGAACTGAGTAAACTGAGTGCTTCATCATGGATTTAAGCTACCCGGTAGCGATTGCGTTGCTATAGAGTAAGTAACTACCTACTTAGGTACATCTTAAGCAGTAGGTAGGTGAGACAGAACAGAGCTACACGCTGCTGCTCCTCCTCCTGAGCAAGAGCAAACGCGAAAGTACTGTACAGCCCAGGTAAGTGCTTAATAGGCAGTACCTACACGAAGAAGGAACTTAGTGAGTGCCGCTGTTGACTCTGATGTCTTGTACCAGGATATGAATTGAAGATATGTAAAAGGGTTGATAGGTAGTAGTGGCCATCTACTAGTCACACCAAAGGATGTTTCCTAGATATCGGTATGAAGTAAGCATTCTGCTAAAGTAAGTATCCAATAATAGATATGTGGTATAGTAGCTTACTTGTAGGAAGGATCGCGCTTAGAAAGTGCCTAGGAATACGTTAAATCTCAGATAATCAGACAATCAAGACCTTAGTCCGAAATATGATAGTCATTCAACCTAATAGTATATAGAGCATAGATAGTAACGAATGGGAGTGCCTGTTATTCCCATACAAGCCTCAAATGATAATTATACATGTTATTAGTTACTGGTCCAGATAGGTAGCCATCTACATAACATATACAAGTTGATAGACAAGTACAGTTCAATTTGTTTTCAATAGCAATAATGAAGTAAGGTCAAAAATCGCCATAAGTTGGCGAGACGGGAAGACGCCACTTCCAAACCCCTAAATGAGGGGATAGGTATAACATATATTCACACGTTAAATTTGTGCATAGTACTCGCTATCTCTCTCACAATGGTACGCCCTCCTTGGCTAACGACTCCTTCCTGCCGGTACTCTGCGGGTCAAAGTACGGCCTCTCACCCAAGCTCACGGCCCTGGATCCCTCCCTCTCGCCAAAGGCTTCCTGGTAATCCGGGGTGGCGGCGTGGTAGACGGACCGGTTGTCCCAGATGGCGAGGTCGTTGATGTTCTGCCAGCGGTTGCGCACCTGGAGGTCGTGGTTCTCGACGATGAGCTTGACGAACCAGCTGAGAAAGTGCTTGGACTCGTCGTCCGTG
Organism: Xylaria sp. Z50; assembly: GCA_037356035.1. Classification (NCBI taxonomy): domain Eukaryota; kingdom Fungi; phylum Ascomycota; class Sordariomycetes; order Xylariales; family Xylariaceae; genus Xylaria; species Xylaria sp. Z50. The sequence goes on from JBAWJU010000026.1 coordinate 383,205, forward strand.
AGGCCCTCGATGCGCTGCACGTGGCTGCCGACGGCGAACACGCTCTTCCACCCCGTCACAGGGTTCGTGCGGATTACGGGGTGATGTGCTTCGAGCACTTCGCCCACGTTCTCCGGTGCGCCGCGCTCCCCCGAGTAGATGTCGAATCCGTTGTCGGCGGCCGACTGGTTGAACGCCGGCTGCGCGCAGTACGACGTTAGGCCTTCTAGGAATTTCTGCACAGGCTGCGAAAGTCTGTCGTAGACGTCGTAGCCTGAGGCCCAGAGAGTATCTATCCGAGTAGCATTGAATGTCAGCAATGGTACCTCTCTCCAGTAACCGATCTATGGCGTTCTTGCTAGGGTAGTCCAAGCAAGGGTAATCGATCCAGGGGAAGCTCGAACTCACCACCACCAGTACTGGGGAGCTCTATAAGGCGCAATAATGCGTAGTCACTCGGTATCTTAAAGAGGGTGTTAGTAACCTGTCCACCAAAGAAGAACACAGGAGTCTCATACGGGCTCGAAGGTAATATCAGAGTGCCACTCCTGACGACGAGTTTGAGGCTTGTTGTGGGCGCCCTGTACCTGGCGGAATTTCTTGTATAGTCTGCGGTTCTGTTCTGACGAGATGACGCTGATCTCGTGGTCCTGGCCGCCGCGGTCACGCGATGCGTTAATGATGGGGTGGATGTGCAGGCCCGACGTCTTGGGTTTGCCCGAGAGCTCGCCGAGTCGCTGTACTAACTCCTTCTGCAGGTCATTCGTGATGTTGTCCTGCTTTCGGAAGAAGACTACGCCACGGCGCGAGACTAGGAGTTAAAGAAATTAACGGGCGAACAAGCCAACATTATCGACAGATAGGACCATCATTGAACAGCTGAAGACATGGGGTAGGAGTGCCGCCTGTCGTTTAAGGACGTTGCATCTATGAGACGTATAGAAAGACAATGAAATAGTTGGGCAAGATGACTTACCAGTAATAGCTAAGTCCCGTAGTAATTCATCTGAATTAGGGGCACGCAGCCATTCTGCCAAATCGACATCAACAAACTCTCGGCCGATGATAGGCGTGCTGTCGAAGTATTTGAACTGCTCGAGAGCGCCACTAAGCTTTAGAGGCTCGCGGTGATTCGTCTCGAGCTTTGGAAGAGCATAGGCATCCGGGATAGGCGAGCTGCCGACGGCACCACCATTCGTGTCTTCTGGTGCCTTCTCAGGGGTCACCTTTGTCTCTGGGACCACCTTCTGTTTAAGGGTCTCGACGACTGGGACGACGGTCTCGGTTGCGGAGGGCGACATTGTTTTCTGCGATTATCCCCGAATTATGTATCTTATCTTCAAGCGAACTCTTTCAATGTAGCTTTTGGAAGCGAGATGTGATTGCTAATTGAAGCAACTGTTCCCGCTATAAGCTCCTCTGCGCAACTGTGATAATAACCGATCATCGACTACAGACCCTGTGCGACATGATCTCTCCTTCTTATGCACGATGGTCGCTCGATTTCGCGTCGCAATGAGGCGTCTTCTCCAACGGTTTTGGTCCGAGATAGGCGCGCTACCACCACTCGCCGGCGCATGGTAATATCACGCAAGCGTCGCACATCTCACGCCATCCCGCGATGATAACGCGTGCAGCACCAACAGCTCGGTGCAGATTGGATATTGCGTCTAGATCCCCTCCCCGTTATCATGATTCCACGTGCATGGGTGACACGTTCGAGGCGCAGAGTGTGGGTGGTGATTGCGGGGAAGCTTACCCTTGAAGAGATTGTGACATTTGAGCTCAGCCTGACGTGCTCAATATATCCCTGAATAGTATCCTAGCATCGATAATCCCCCATATCTCCAACAACCTCTAGGATGATAAAAATAATATGTAAAAACGTTTGCAATTGCTGGACATCATCCCGCGCCAGTCAGGTTGATAATGGATAGTATACTATACCAACGCGTTAGTTTGGCTATATGCCCAACGCAGCGGGTGGAAACTTCACAATTAAAGCGACTCTATTCAAACGTGTTCCATGTCCGCAACGAGAAATCAGCCGATCACGCTATATTATGTATGCGTCAAATAGATCGAGGACCCCCCTGGGCAGTGCTGCCTACGCGGAGGAACACCACAGCTTGTCCCCGAGGGCCCTTCGAGAGGGGTTACCCTCTTAGATGGCTTGCTCGGTTCTCGGTCACATGTGTAATTCATTGGCCCTCAAAGCCTTCTGCCTCCACACTACATATGGTAGCCTCGGCGTCGGCTGTATGGATGGCCATGCGTCATGGAGAACTTGATCGATATTTATCATCTATAGGAGTACGTACACCTATTAAGTATATTCATCTAGAGCCGTTCTTGAGGTGAGTACAAGGTTAGAGCACACTCGCCCCCCCTGCACCATTATGTCTCCAGGTCATTACTCCCCATTACATTATCGTCCAGGAAGAATGCCTTTTTATACCAATCGTGGCTCGTCCACGTGAATAAATAGATAGAAGTTAGGCCGGGTCGTTGTAACCGAACCCTAAGGCCCCCTATGCCAAAAATTCGGACTAGTAGGTGTGAGGGTATGGTCGAAATGGTGACTATTGGCAGGGCACAATCCAAGCGCCAACCCCATCTTGAAATTTAGCATCGCTGCCCACACCGGCATGAAGAAACTCGAGACTAAAATTACGGACGCTGCTAACATGCCAGCTCATCTTTCTTGCGCCATATGAGCCTTTTGGGGCACCGCATTCGAATGTGCCCAAGATTGTGTTCTCTCCAGGGAAGACCTGATGAAGCGCAGTCCCGTTCCAATCTGCCTCGTCATCGTCAAGTATAAGATCGAAGTTCATGCCAGAATTTGCGAGGAACTCTTGTTCTAGTCCGCTAAAATGGTAGCATGGATAGCCTTTGGGGAGTTCCGTACAGACTGGCATACGGAACTGCAAAGCACAGAGAGACCCTTTCGCGTCTGATACGGGAGGGAGAAATGAACTGGGAATATTGTAGAGGAAGACAGTGTTATTGTGAGAAGTAATAGATACCTCGGCCGAACTGTCTTTAATACCGTCTGGAGCTGTCTTGTCAAGCGAACCCAGTTTAACGGGAGCGACTGATGGTGCAGATGGTGAGATGGAACAGATTTGGGACGGTTTAGCAGTATGTGAAGCAGTCGCCGAGCTGGCCTTGGATACAACCCCGGTGCTTGTGCTTTCACTGGGAGACATGCGAGACCATAATCCCGCTCCCGGTACCTGACTATAACCAGGCATGGTGGGAGCTGTGACTGTGTTCGCGGACGACCGTCGTTCACGAACCTGAGTGGACCAGTGGCTGGTTATACTCTGACTGGCACTCGACGTTGGCGTCGCCACTGTGGCGTTGCTAGCAGATACACAACCCGCCGATAAGTCGTATAGAGCTAGAGCAACCGCAACACAACTTGTCGTATCAGGCGTCGAGGATGAGAAGATGTAGTGATATTTATCATTATCGGTACCAACAGGACATGCCCAAAAAGTGGTTACACCATTGTCGTAGGTGAGATACGACCTACCATCCTTGCCGGTAGGCGAGATGTCGAATGCGGTGGCACCGACGAGACCGGCATAGCATTGGAACTGTTCATTTGGGGCCCTCATGAAACAGCCATGATTCAGACCGTCCTTGATGGTTTTTGTCGACCTGTCGAGACAGAACCCGCCTTGCTGAAAAGGGCCGCCAAGGCTCAATTCGCCTAAGTGGTCTTCCTTGACTTCATTCTTAACGACGCCAACCGAAGTAAGGCCGAAGCAACATGAGCCATCTGTTTGCCGTGGTCGAATGGCGGTGCTAGCATGGGCTAGGATATCGGCGAATAATGGTATAATGAATGGCTTCATATTTGACCGTAGCAGGTTGGATCCTTAACGGAGGCCGAAATGACAAGAATATAACCGCGTGGGCCTAGACAAGTAGAAGGGGATCGGCTTGGAAGACGAAGGGGGATGCTTTGGATGACGAAGTGGTAATTCCTCAGGTAAGTCAGTGTGACGTAGATACTTAAGGGAGAGAGGGAGCGTGGCTTGACAGTCAAATGAGGTAGACAAATGAGAGTGTGTCAGGACTGATGGCTCCAAAGAGATAAGAGAGAGAACAAGAGAGAAAGAGATGGGGAGCAACTTTGAACGAGTGAAATACCGTCGGTGTCAAGTAAGAGCGAAGTGGTATTAAAGAGTGGCCATTGAGGCTAAATGAAAGCCAGGATGGTTATCTGTACCTGTCTCGCGAAAATGTATGTGTAGCAGTGGTGGTGATGTTGGTGGCGGTGTTGGTGATAAAAAACCGACATGAGGAATGTTGTTCTGTTTGTGGTTGGTAAGCTGTTAAGAGGGTGGCAGTCATGAGCAGGGCAGAGCAGGGCAGGATAGCGCAGGGTATCTACTTCCTAGGCAGAACTATCTAAAGAAGTAAACACAAACACTGGTAGTGAGTCACAACATGCACTTGCTTCGGTCAAACCCTCTCTGGTAGGTACTTACAGTTACGCCTACCTACATATGTGGATGAAGCTCTTAGATGCAGCTCTTAGTTATATGCCTAGCTTTGGGCTGTTTGAAAATTTGAAGAGTAAAACAACTAGTTATGGTGTCTTAGACAATGCAAGTAGCCTAATACCTAATACTTTCGATCTTGATGTAGGTACATAGGACCGAGTGGATCTTGACAAAGTGTGGCTGTTGCCACTCAGGGGTTGGTTGAGCTTGCCCAACTTTGGTCTATCATCGAAGTTAATAAATGGTGATATCAATAGAAACGAGGTTTTCAAAAAAGGCTATTGCGATTAGATAGAGATAAGGGGGACCTGTAAAATGCAACAATACACCGGTATTTATGTTGACATTATACCTGTCACCGAGGGGATAGAAAGTATATGCAAGCCTCGATGCTACATATACATGATACATCTATGCACTACGCCTATTATAGGAATTCCCATTTTAGGCATGCTACTACGGCTATCTTCGACGGTTTACTCGGTATCTTCCTGTAGTATTACGTCATGTATAACCTGTCTCGGCCCTATGAGTTCGTGACTAATTCTCTCAACTTGACCTAGCTGGCCTAAATATGTTGATCGGTTTTCCCTAATTGCCCTTCTCTGAGCAATAGAGACTAATGCGTATGTGAATTGACGACGTAATGACCCAGGCGTACAAGAATCTCGCGGGCGTTTTGAAAAGGTTCATGCATATAGGCGAGGCAGGGAAACAAACTAACATGGCATCTAAGACAATATGCATGCCAGCAGCGCCAAGGGTATGATACTGCTACAAAATGCGTCATACTCATGCCTCGATTTGACCATCCTCCTTAATTTAGTCGTGAGACATGCCTTGCCTATTTGTCTAGTCACTCTGTAAGTTTTGTGCTATGATGTTTTCTCTTATCCCACTCCCGATACCCCTACTGGGTGTAGTTTGGTTTCGGCCGCTTTATAAATCCTCGCTTACGCTGTAGAAAAGAAGATTTCGTGTTCACGATGCAGCCGGGGCGTTGAATACTTTGTTTGTCAGATTAGATACAAACAAGAGCACTATGTGAATCGTGACTCAATCGATTGATAGCCCCCGAATAGCTCCGGCCGTTGAGGCCCTTTCTAGTATACGCCGACCCGCATCTTCTGAGGCCTTCTGGGCACCTCAACTTAAAAGTACAAGTGAGAAATATTACAGAACTCGTGAAATTTAGAGTTCATCTGTCTCTTCATCATCCGATATCCAGATCGAAATCGAACGTTTATTCGGCTTAGGCCCGTCTTGGCTCGATGCGACTGGGGTGACTATGTTAAAGGGGCTATTGCTAAGCTCTTGTTTGATGTCAGACGTGGCCATTTTGGAATGCTGCGACATCGAGTCTACTTCTGTCTTTGGCGGAGTGGCGACTTGACCCCGGCCGTCAATGCCCACCTCCATCTTCACATATTCTTTAGAATCAACCTCGGTTTTCACACCGTCTTCTGGTTTAATATCCTCAGCTCTCCCTAGTAGTTCGGCACGGGTTCCGTAAAATGAATCTAGGCAATTTCTTCGCTGTTCTTGCGTCATGTCCTCGACGGCAAGAGCGAACTCGGTGGCGTTGGCAAAGCCGAACTCTTTTGCCATAGTACAGAATTGTCGTTGCATAACGTTCACGGGTGGATTGAACTGATAATGAAAGGACCTGCGGTTCTCGCCTACTGAGGGATCCTGCTGGGTATTCAAGAATAGAGCTAGACTAGTTGCACCACCCTCCGGGTCCGTAGCCTGCTCGGCCCATCGAGATAGCTCGTTCTCTACTTTGGACGACCCAATCACTTCAGAGTTCTCATGGGTATATTCAACGCCTTCGCCAGCTAAAATGGCTTGTATCGGGTCACTCCTAGCCTTTTTAACGGCCTTGGGATTCTGTATAATGCCGCGTTTGTTGGCGGGAGCGGTCAACATTGTGGTTAGTTGTTTTAGACCTCCAGTCTCGTCATCGGCTCCCCCTTCTTTCTTGATCGGAAGATCTTCCTCTGCGGCCTGCGCTACCTTGTTCATGTCGATGTCAATCATGTTGACACCTACTCTAGCTTCGGCCACATTGGTCTTGTTCACAATATTGCGAAGCACACCTTCATCGCCGTTGTAAGTTAACAGGTTCTGTATGCCGAAGAGTTCACCTTTGCTCTGATGCTGGACACCCTTGAAATAGCGACGCTCATTGGAGGCGTTGTACCCGATATTTGCCTGTTGCTGTTTGTAAATCTGCCGTGCATATGTGATCTCCTCAATGGTTCCCACAGATATCAAACGATAAACGTCCACATCACGTACTTGGCCAATTCGATAAGCGCGATCTTGTGCCTGTAGATCATAACTTGGATTCCAGTGGGGATCCATGATAACGACCTTGTTAGCTGAAGTGATGTTGAGACCAACACCGCCTGCCTTTGTCGATATTAGAAATATGAATTGGTTCGGGTCACAATTGAAGTCGTCAACGACTGCTTGACGCTCCTCATATGACAGTGAGCCGTCTAAGTAGCTAATATTGTACAGCGTCTTGTTAAAGAGCTGCTGTAGGATATTCAATAGCCGTACGCTGTGGGAAAATACCAGGACTTTGTCACCATTTTTATGCCAGAATTCGAGCAATTTTTTCAAGACTTTCCATTTCCCGCAATATTCAGGGTTGGCCAGGTTGAGCATCGAGTCCCGGTTTCTATAATGCATTTCCCAGTCTTTCGGCGATGCGGCTTGAAGGATTCGGAGCTCCCTCTGATACTTGTCGGGGACGTCGGCATTTCGTGGCATGAGAAGATTGAAGTGATTGGCCAGTTTCTGTAGCGATATTATGAGAGGAAAGATAAGCGCTTGCCATTTTTCGCCATCGGCGTTTCTTGGATAGCAACAGTACCCTCTTGTGTTGCCCGAACCGCACAGGCATGGCTCAAAAGACGTCAGAACAAATAGGGCGATTTCGCTAGCGAGAATGTTCTCATAGGCCTCTCGCTGTAGGTCTGACAGAGGACAAAACACAACCTTGTCGCTCTTTTTCGGTAATTGGTCTGCGATCAAACTTTTTAGACGACGTAAGAAGAATTTAGGAAGGAGGTTATCTCGTAATTTTTTTGCCGTCGTACGTGCCTTACTCAGCTGATGAAGAGTAGCATCGTGACTTTGCCCGATAGCAAGAGGTCTGGAGATCATATGCTGCCACTGGCTCAACGTACCGAACTGGCCTGGATTGGTCCAATTCAGCAGTGCCCACAGCTCCTCATAATTGTTTTGTATGGCTGTTCCGGTTAACCCTATCCGACATAAGGAATTTACCAAATTCATCGACTGCGTAATCCCAGCCGTGGGATCCTTTATGCAATGGCACTCATCAGCAATGACCACATCCCAGGGCACCATGTTGACTTCGTTCGCGCTGTTTTTGTAGGTCGTGTATGTCGTAACCATAACCTCAAGCCTTCCGGCCCGGGCAGTGCTGAGAACATCATCACGTTTAGGACCGTGGAAGAGGTCGACAACCCACCAGCCCCATCTTTCAAGTTCGTTCTTCCAGTTTCGAATCAAAGACCCCGGGCATATAATCAACACGCGGGGGTACCAGTCATCCTTGGTACGTCTGTATTTTCTCATCCTTTTTGCATCGCGACTATCACCCGTTTTCCCAAATGCAACGGTCAAGAAGGCAGCCACTTGAACCGTCTTACCTAAGCCCATGTCATCACCAAGAAGGCCGCCCCGTTGGTGTATGAAAAGATCGTATAAAAACTCCACTCCCTGGACCTGGTAGTCCCGAAGGTACCGTGCGAGAGAAGCCGGGATTAGTCCACCAGCAATCTTGATGTCTTTGTATGGATGACAGGGGTTGATGCCACTACTCGACTCAAATTGGGGTTTCTCTTCTAACTCGCCAAGCCTCTCATCATCTGAAAAATATACATCTGAGTAGTCCGGGGGTAGGCGCAATCCTGATTCATTAAGAGCTTGGTATTTATCATCAAAAGCCGTACGGCGCTTCTGGAAGTAAGCAGGAAGCGATGTGAGATCAGATTCAATATCCAGAGAAGCTTTATTATTCAGCCGCGATTTGGCCTTGCGGTTGGTGGTTTTCTGTGATGCTCTATCCCTAGCAGCGGCCTTCCCTTTGTCCCCAACGGTACTAGAACATTTTGAAGTCACCCTCCGCCGTTTGAGGACAGAGGAAGAGTGGTCTGACTCATCGCCCCAGCTATCATAATCAACTGGCAGAGGCTTCAATTTCCGCTTGGTCGAGAGGAATTTCTTTGCTTCGTTCTTCACAGACTCCTCGGAAGCTGTACTCTCATCATCTGAAATGACGATATGATCTGACTGTTGAACCATTTTTGGTCACACCTCACACTCATCCTGAGGGATGGAAACATGGTCGCAGGGAGAGGTACTCTGTTAGAAAGCTCTCGCCGTGTTAACAATGAGATACGGCATGGCAATTCAAAGTTGTCATAGATACGCGTTGGAGCTTAATAAAGCCATCCGCGATAAAGTGGGGCAACGCGATCAAAGTCCATGCATTTGCTTTGTGTCACGTGGTTACCACACTACTGTCACCTTTCTACCTTGCTTTTGTAATGCACAATTAGCAACATGCACTGCCTATATTTAAGCCTACCTGGGTAGATTAAATTGCGGCATAATGGGTCACTGTTGAGTGTTTTTAAAACGTGTCGAGTATTTCCGCACTTTGAGAAGCGTTATCCGACAATTCCCCCACCCAGCGTCAGCTGCCACTAGGTTCTATCACCTGCAGTTTCTTGAAAGACATGGGAGGGTTATTGTCGACTGACAAGCATTGTATTTTAACATAAATTAGATGAGATAATGTACTGTGGCAAGAAATAACCCTGAATTTACCAGAAATGTGAAACCACTACCAGCCCAGCCTAAACTCCTTAACGCCTTTTGCCTCGAGTGTGCCTCTGTATTTGCCAACATACCCGTCGCCGTATTTTCAATATCATAGGAGCTCAAAGTCGTCAAGTTTCTGGCGGTAAACCATGATATTACGTTTAATCTTGCTGTCGGCTGTCCATGTAATCAGATCCTCCTGGTTTCTCGTGACGAAAAAGGCAGGATCCGTGATGCACTTTAATATCTCGAATTAGTAACCACCGTGTGAGTAGTTAAGAGCTTAGGGAGGGTAAAACTCCTCAAGTAATCAGAGGAGGGCTATCTAGGACAGATTTGTTCGCATTCCTTGGTTTTCGCCAGTGTTTAAAAGAAACAGCGTGGTGCTTAGACTTACCTCAACTCCCACTCGCACATGTCCCTGTTCTATCATCTTTGTTGCGCTGCGAAATGAAGGTTAGTAAGGCACAGTCAAGTTTCCTAGGATAGCCGGAGTAGTAATGGGGTATTCACTTACGCTTGGATTGTCTCCGCCATCCGTAAGCGGGTCATTACGACGGGGAGTCGCCGTCTAGCCTGACAGAATCTGTTAGCATAACGTGCAGAAAATCGGAGGAATTACATACCATGGCTGAAACGGTCACGCCGTGCTCGACATTAGAGAGCTTAGAAGTCGATGAGAGGATACCCATATCGTATAATTTCTCTAGTAGAAGTTTCTCGTGCTATATTATCGGAAATTAGCCGCTGCTGCCGACAAGAAATTGAGGCAGGAATCATACCTTTTGACGGGTCGCGCTCTCTGGAGGAAGAAGGGAGAGTTTATGAGCGAGCTGCCGTAATGACTAGTAAAGCAGGTTAGAGGCGATAAGCCTTGTCAAAGAGGAAGAAAAAACGTACACCGCAGAGCTTGTTATATCTATTCGTCGAACGTCAGTATACTAGATATTTAGAGGGGATGAATAATTGAACATACTTCTGATAGTCTCCTCTATCCTGGATCATATCTTGAACGGCCAGTTAGCTTTTTGCTTGCTAGGTGATCTTCATAAAACATCGAAAAAAACTCTAGAATAACCTACACCTCCGGATTACTGCTGCATCGCGATGGCCATGATCTTGTTTCCAGGTAACAAAATCTGTCTTTTTCAACCTAGAAGATGTCAGAGTCCCGTCAGAATCCCAGCATAATCCAAGGATTGCCGATTAAAACGGGTTATCCTGATTTAACGGCAAACCCATTTGGGGAAACAGCTCAACAGTGGCGGCCTGTACATACTAGACTGTTTGTTAGCAGATGGTTCCCAGAAGGCTTCGATCTAGGGGGTTTGAAAGATGCTTACCAGTTTGGATTCGTGATGTTTTAGCTTGCGAACCATTTTGGCGATTTCTACCCGTCCCTGGTATATATAATCTCTATACAGACGGAGAAGCTGTAGATTCCGTTCGGGATATTAGAAACAACGGTTGGTGATAGCTGGACTGCGATCTCGATAGACTGTCATAACAAAGTTGTATCTCACCTAAAAATGCGGCGATAAGAAAACAATTTGGCCAAGGGTCTCTGAAAGGACCCACCAAAGCTAATCGGCTATTGGCTAAGTGACCTATTTGGACCCCTGCAGCCGCAATAAAGGTCCACTTAATTTAGCAAGTACCTATGTATCATATTGGTCGGTTTCACCGAGCTTTTTCCTTGGACCAAACTTCGAAGCTTTCTACCGACAACGGCAATTGACCAGAGCAGAAGCAATTGCTTCCTACCACCCACGATGCCGCCACGGATACCGATTCTGTCGGCCTTGAAACAGGGGATTTCCACCCTAAAGACGCCCGTCGCGCCTCTATCTACAACGGCCGCCCCCCGTGCCCTCAGAAGTTCCGTCTCGTCGATGCTCAACATCGAAGGTGGATCGGGCGACGCCGACCCAACACAGCTCGCTGGAGACATATTTAAAAAAATACAACGAAAGCGCCCTTCCCTCAGCGGTGAGAATAAAGTTGAGGATGATTTACGCGGGAAGAACCGCCAAGAGGACTACATGCGCCAACTGCCGCGACGGTGGCGTGCGGGCGACGTCTACTCGCCTCATGACATGAGCCCATCCGAGATGTCCAAGTGGAGGAAGAACACGGCGCGCAAGAAGGATGTTGTAGATCTACTCGGGCTCCGACCCTTAGATATGTACAGGGTGAGTTGCCTTGCTCTTATTCTTTCAATACTATGAATCGTGCTTGGAGTGTGTTACCCCGGAAGCAGAGGGGCTGGAGGGAAACGATGTCGGGTTGGAGCTGGAATTTTGGAGAATAAAGAGAAATGGGAGTTCTAAGATGATTGCTAATTAAGAGAACCCTAGAACTTTTCCGTCATTTCGGAATTCATGACACCGCACGGCCGTATAAAGCGCTCTGTAGAAACCGGACTAAGGCCAGTCAACCAACGCAAGATGGCCAAGGCGATCAGAAGAGCGATCGGACTCGGCCTACACCCTAGCGTACATCAACATCCCGAGTTATTGATGAGGGGAACTAACAAAATACTCACGCAAAACATGCCTACCATCAACCAGGCAATAAAGTTGTGAAGTGGACTAGATACAGATTTAAATGTACACTATTTTACCGCTTTTATTATTATGTACAGATAGCAAACACCCAATGCATATAAAGTTGTATTGTACAGATCATGCCTTCCACGGCCGCGAGATCTTAAACTGCAACAGTCCATCCTCGTCGGTCCTCCGACGATGCTTTTGGGTGAGGGCTTTCCAGGGCACTGGGTACTCATGCTGTGACCAGGACTCAAAATCCTCTTTCATCTCCTTCGATGGTAAAGCATTATATACGTAGGCAAACCTAGTTCTACTGTTAGCGCGAGAGCAGGTCCTAAAATTGGGAAAACACTTACGTCAGGAAATCCGGGAGCCTCCCGATGATACTATCACAATCATCCAAGAGCAGTTTAACGTCTGGTAAATGGCTATGGGCAGCCAACGTTGTCAAGTATGCCGCATAAACGTGTTCCGGTATATCAACATTCATCTTGGTAATCTTGGTCCAAAGTTCTCTGGCGGGTGTGTCGCCATAGGGCTGTACTTCGTAGGCGCGGAAGACAATTTCGAGGGTCGCGTAGGATGGCCCCTCAGGGGATGCTGTAATTTCTTTCCAAAAATCGAGCGCCCGGTGAGAGGTATCGCATGCGACGTAGCCGATCATTAGTGCGTTATACAGGCGTGTGCTGGGTTGTATAGTGGTGTCCATCTTCATCATGTTGTGGATCATCTTTAGACTCTCCATGTCAGGGTATCGCCCGATCCCTTCTAAACAGCGTACGTAAGTCTCCAGCGTCGGCCGGTATCGTATATTGTCGTGGGAGCGCATATGACCAAAGACGTGGCAGGCCATGTCTGGACGTCGCCTGTCGAAAAAGGCATCCATAATAGATGCTCGATCCTCAGCCTCTAGTTCTGGGAAGAATTGTCGAAGCAAGGCGTAGGCGTCCCAGACCCGTGCTGTGCTGTTCTTCGTATCTAAACAGTAGTCGACGAAGGATTTACGTACCATCTGACGCTCGGCGATGCTATAGTGTGCCGTGTGAAGGGAGAGTGTATCAATTACTTCATACGTCTCGTCGTTTCTCATGAAGGCCATGCATATTGAGACGACCGTTTCCGGATCTAGGGTCACCTGCCGTTGCTCTAGGTAGCTCGTCACGTCAAGTATCTTTTCATAATCCGGCCGTGAAGATGCGCATAAAGCGCGAATCAGCCTATTCAGTACAGGCAACTCCCTCTCGTTAGAGGATGTTTCGAGACCTCGCAGCGTCTGGTAAGTGTTGAATGCACCATCATGATCTTGAGCTTGAAGTCGATATACCAGCTGCAGGATATAGGTCGACAAATCTGGTTCGAAACCTAGTTTCTTAGACAGCGAGATGAGCCGTTCAGCCATATATGGATCATCCTTATCAATAGCGCACTTGAGGAGGGCGTTAATGGATCCTATATTTGGCCTACTTTTTGGCTTATCCTTGGTATGGTCCAAAGCAACATTAAACATGCGCTCAATTTGGTCGATTCCTTTACCTAACAAGAGGAAAGCGAACTGGAATGAGACATCCCAGCAAGCTTTAGAATCGCCCAAGGACCCAGATTCAAGTTGAGCAAGAAGATCTTCATAAATACCTATAACCCACTCTTTCTGATCATTTCGAAGGGCAAATTGAATAATATCGTAATATGCTTGAGGCGTGGGGTGCAGTCCTTTGCGGATAGGTCTTGTCCACCAGAATTTGGTTTCCTCAATGTTGTCGCGCTGTGCAAAAAAGCTCGTCATAACACTATGGATGCCAACATCATAGGGAACGCCAGACTTTACGGCTTCTCTGACAACTTCGCGAAGTGCCTGCTCTTGCCCTTCTTTCGCAAGGCCTTTTATTACGGGCACTAGGTTATGCCTTGCATTAAACTCAGCATGGGACAGTCGCTTCGGGTCCGGGAGGTTGTTCAGGAAGATATCCTTCGCCTCGAGTGCTTTTCCATACTGTGAGAGAGCAACAAGGAAAGAAGGTAAGTATTTCGACTGGCCGTGGCTATCCTTCAGACGGGCATCTAATGTAGCATTATCGAAACGGCCAGGTTTGATGTTCAGTTCCCTCCGTCTTATCTCCCTAAACAAGGCCCTCGATAGTTCGAGATGACAATCTGGATCATCCCTTGGGGGCTTTCCCAGGCACTGAATAGCCAGGTGAAAATCATCGAGAGAGAGAGTGACTTGACCAACAATATCGGGCCGACAAAAGTATTCGAGCACCGCCTGTGCACACACGGCTTGGGTAGAGTTAACAGCACGCTTGTGCTTCGCTTTATAGGCAAAAAACTCTCGCCATGCTTTAACTAGGTCGGAAATCGGGGGCGGTCGAAGACTATCATTCTCGGCAGCTCGGTAGGTGAGTAGAGTCTCGTAGCCAGGCTCAGCTTCGATCTGCTTTAGGGTGCGAGGTGGTTTTTGAAATAGTTTTAAGAAGGGCCTTCGCTGGACGGTCCTGGCAACTCGGCAACCGACGGGGTATGTGCGAAAGGTCGGTCGGGGAGCAGGAGAGCCGAGACACAACGTGGCCACGCCCCGAGTCGCAGGCGGACGTCGCAAGACATGGCGAGTCACCTGCGACCGCATAATTGGAGAGACAGGCTATGTGCGTGGGGTTCTATGTGCTGGGTTAGCTGTCAATTGGCGTTGGCCTCGAATGTAGGATGTCCCTGTTGCTTACCTGCACATGGCTGGGGTCGTTTGTGAGGCCGAATAAAGTCTAGGCTTCGTTCGTGGTATCATGAAGCTCCAAAAAAAGACGGATTGAAGCTCCCGGCGAGCCCGTCATTCATGATAGAGTTCGAGAGATAGATAGGATGGGCACCACCTACGATTAGACTTATCTTTGACGGCCCGTGTAAGACGTTTTACGGCTGTCACTAGTGAGGTACAGCTGCCCCATATGTCCACCCTTCAACCCACTGTAACAATAGTTCCTCTACTAGCTGTTATCCATCTTGCTTTCTCCTTTGCTTGATATAGAAATATTTCAAGGATATCGCAAGAAATACCCCTATTCATCACTGTCTAGTTACTAAAGATATTGGCTTTCTAACTACTTAAGATCATTTGATTCACATTCTATGGCGACGTAACCCTTGATTAGGTATTCGAACCCCAACTGGTTAGGCTAATTTTATATTATACCCACGAGATCGAGAGTAAACAATTGTTGGCCTATCGTAACTGAGGCACTCCAATGCTTTTTAGGTAACATGATGAGGCTTAGTATAGTCTCACTTTGAGCCTCGCATTGGTTAGGCTCAGCTGAACGTTGAAACAACTAGCCCTAAATCGTACTGATCAGATTCAAGACGATCTACGAGTTCATTGGCGTGTTCTCAGCCCCAGCCCCCAATGTGTGATAAGGTCGGTAGGTACTATGACGAAGCCGGAGCTATGAATAGAACTGTGCAACCGACCTTCAAAGTACAAGGCAAAATCTACCTACTTGGACAGCGAAGTCTGTGGTATGGTTCCTATGAAACCAGGGCTACCCTAAGCTTGTTATATAATAAGAAATGTGCTCTCACTAGATGGCCTACAGATTGCGGTCAGTATCTCCCATATTCTAAGGGCTCACGTTCATTTAAGCATTCATCCCCAAGGAATCTTATCCGTCTTACTATTTACACCATTTGCCACGACCCCATACTCTATAGTTCTAAGCTTTGATGTACACTTCAGCATCATCACAATGTCCCTAGGTCCGCGGAGACTAGATCGCATAAGTGATGTAGCATGCTCTGATCAAGTATCTCCTTTAGAATCACCCAGTGATACCTCTGTTCAGGGCCATTTACATAGTAACATCACGATTTCCGGAGACGAAGATATCTCGCCACACTCCCTCCCGCTAGACTCGTCCACGACACTTCAAAGTGTGCAAAGCCATGGTGAAAGGGCTATTCTACTGGCCTCACCACCCCTCCATCTCCCCACTCACCATTATATCAATACAGGCCATTCTCTTAATCGTAACTCAGGGCAACCCTCGCCTCCTATCCCTACTAATTCGGACAATCCTCATCCAATTCTAGAAAATGGGAAGCCCATCAGGCGCAAGTTTACCCAGACTAGGGTGCCTTCCTCGAGGCCATATTTTTCTTGGTGGTGGTGGTGGGAAATATCGGCAATAGTTCTGAGTATCTCAAGCATGGGTCTCATAGCTCTCCTATTATCCGAGATCAACGGCATGCCACTCGAAGCTTGGGGACTTTCAATCACGCCTCAGTCTCTCATAGCTATCCTAACGACAGCCGGGAAAACAGCATTACTCGTACCAACAGCATCATGTATTGGTCAACTGAAGTGGCGTCATTTCACTCGACAGCCACGGAAGTTGATTGATCTTCAACATTTCGACGATGCGAGCCGAGGTCCCTGGGGATCAACACTGCTTTTCTATCACCTGGCTTTTCGGGCGCGACTGCTCGTGACACTAGGATTTGCTATAGTCACTATTTTTGCACTTGGCATAGACCCTAGTGTCCAGCAAATAATCAAGTTCCCAGTCAGGGAATCACGATTGGGGAATGTATCAGTCGAGCTCGGGACAGCGGATATGTATTATTCGAAAGGGTTTTTGGAGAACATTGACGCCTCTGGTTAGCCCCTAGTATCCCACCTCTTTTTAGAGCAGCCTGGCTAACCGATTGAGAAGAAGGTACTTGGAAACCAAACTCCGACCTACTTGCCCTTCAATCGTCTATTGTTAATGGCGCCACTGGATCAGTTTTTCAGCCCTACTTTAATTGTCCCGGGCCGGCATCTCGATGCACTTGGGATTCTTTCACGACGATCGGTGTGTGTGCCGAGTTTAAAGACGTGTCTAAGGAGGCTGTAGCTCATTGCACTCCCCAAAATAGTGCAGGGACCATCAATTGTACCTACACTGCGCCTGGAGTGGATTTTGTCGACAGCGAGAAGGGGGATATGGTGATGCAGTGGAACACCGAGAGTACGGGCGGGGCCGGCCCGTCGACAATGCTCTTCCAGTCGCAATTTGCATCTATATCCAGTGGCAAAGGCCCTGAGCTATCCAAAAGTAAGTTATTCTCGACATCACTTCTTCTTTTGTTTTCTGGGGAATTTTAGAGTACAAGCGCGCCTGTCCGAATCAAAATTATGTCTTGGGAGATCCCCAGAACTTTAGGATATGTACTAACCTCGCAAGTTATAGTTGGGTCATTTCTCGCCGTTAAGGCTCTGAGGAATGGCTACCCACAGACTAAACGAAACGCGACAGGTGGCTACAAATTGGAACCCCCTGATACTGAGGTGTATTTTGCAAAGTTTTCCTGGTGTGCGAAAACGTTCCAAAACGTCAGTGCCTCTCAGAAACATCTCGACATAGGTCCGACAACGTCTGAAGCATTGACATGGGCTAATACTGTGTCGCTCATGGACGAAGGAAACGTGATGGGCACCAACTACTACACATACACGAGTAATACGACTGGCTCTACATTCAATATATCGGAAATGGTAATATTCTTTCTGTCGAGATACCTAAGGACATTACTCACGACAACCGTATATCACAATGTCTATAGGCCCGATATTGAACCCACAGATGAACTCTTAGAGGTTGGGTTTGCAATTATGAACTTAAACCTAAGTGACGTCGTTTCGAACATTGCGGACACACTGACCAACCAGGTTCGAAGCAACAATCCTGGCGACAATTACAACGCGGCCGTAAAGACCGGGGACGCCTTCTTCGACGAGCCGTACATAGAAGTACGATGGATATATCTCGCTCTGCCCTTCTCGGTGACTCTGTTCTCGGCGGTCCTACTTGTCATCACTATCATTATTACTAATAAACAACCATTGCTCAAGAACTCCTCAATAGCGCTCTTAGTCCATCGGCTCCAGGGCTGGGGAGATGAAGAGCTCGATAGGGATGGGCCCCAGACGCAAGAGAAACTCGATCATATTGCTGACTCAATGGTGGCGAGGCTGGAAGATGATGAAAATGGCCGTATGAAACTGGTGAGGAAGAGATTAGACTAAATCCCTGGTGAGATTTAATAGACCCATGTTCTTGCTCGATTTTATTCAGTTTTATGTTCTATTCTCTAAGGCCAGTATCTATAGATGCGCTAGGCACTTACGTTGTCTTAGAATTCCTTTAATCGCGGTTATAGACCCTTTTACCTGCAACCCAAGTCTCTCTAACCTTTAGGGACCGGAGCTCCTCGATATCCACGTCTTCCAGTGGCTTGTCCAAGACAATCCAATCAGCATACGCACCAGGCCTGATGACCCCCGTATTTCCCTCCGTGAAACCACCGTAGGCCGGCCCTTCCGTGAAGCCGCGGATCGCCTGGTCGAGTGTCAACGCCTCCTCCGTATGCCAGCCATCAGGAGACCCGTTGGCGCCACGACCTGTATGCGGACTTTTCCTCGTTACTGCGGCGTAGATGCCTTGAAACGGATCTGCGGGCTCGACGGGGAAATCACTGCCTAGGACTGGTTTGATATCTAGAAGCGAACGCATACGATATGCTTCCTTCTCTGTCCGATCTTTGCCTAGTCTCCGTTCGGCGTACGCCATGTCTGATGTGGCGTGTGTTGGTTGAATCGAGGGTATAATACCGATAGCGTGCATGCGCGCTTGGTCATCTTCGTGTATGATCTGTGAATGCTCGATGCGGAAGCGGTGCCGCGCTTGGCAGTCTGTGAGAGACTCGCAGGGACAAAGGAGCCTCAGAGCGGCAACGTGGGCATCAACGGCGTAACGATTTGCAAGGTCACCGATTGCGTGGATGTTTACTTGGAATCCCTTGGTGGCCCACGACACCGCCCGGTATGTTAGCTCGGATGCATTAACGAGCAGAGAACCCGAGACGCCCGGCCGATCCGCATAGTCGTCGATCATCGCGCTGCCCCAGCTACCGAGGGCGCCATCTATATCAAGTCTCAGGAACCGGACGCATTAGGAAGTCGGCAATACTCACCTGCGAATAGTTTGACGCTCTGGATACTCAAAAACCCGTTCGGGTCGTTATATCGCTCGACTGGGTCAGGACATATTGCGTTCCGATCATAGTATTCAGCCATGGCGTAGACTCTTATGGTCCAATCCTCGCTTCCTGCCAGCTCCTTGAAAAGATTCAGGTTCGCAGCACTGACGCCTGCGTCGTGCATCCCCACCAGCCCGTATTGGTTGAGTCGCCTCATTGCGCTCTTTAAGAATCCCGCTTTCTTCTTATCGTCTAGCTTCGGCCATAACGCCATGACAGGGGCGACGGCGTTGTCACAGAAAACGCCCATTCCCGGGTTTCTAACGATTTCTCCTCCAGGGACATCAGGAAGATCCTCCGGTAGCAAATCTAAAACGGCCTGAGATACCCATATGCAATGCACATCCACTCGATCGAGCATGATATATAAATCTTTCAAACCCTCGTTCGCTGCTAGATCTTCCTTCATTGCACATTAGCTCCATTGATCTAAACTATAAAGTGATAACTTACAGCAGTTGGCATAACTCCCAAAGCCATCTGATCCCACCCAACGCCTCTAATCCATTCCTGTGCGGATCCTGCGCCAGGGTTTTCATCTACATATTTACTGACCCGACCGCGAATCTCGTTCATTGTTGTCGACCCAAACAGGTCAACTGAATTGAGGAACTCGCCGTACTGAAGTAAATGCCCATGACCGTCCCAGAGGCCGGGCATGGCATATCCTGGATGGGCAGTCTTAGCAAGCTCCGAGTCGCTGCTGGCGCTAAAAACATTGGTGAACCTGCCCGTAGACGAGACTGAGAAGCAATTCACATCCGCATCAGCGGCAGCCCCGTTTGTTCGGACGCCCTGATAGCAATGTGTCTCAGCTAAAAGAGTGTCGGCGACATTCTGGCCAAACTTCACTATGCTACCAAGACCAACAATGGTGGCTGCCGAATATAGCCAGGCCATGACTCAATATAATCTGGGGATAGGTGGAAGATCACCTAGGAAGAAGTCGTTGTCAAACCTAATGCGAGGTGGCCTAATAAATTTACCGCGTGGAAGCAAACAATGTCTCAAAATTAGCTTGAGAATTTAGCGGTGAAGGGCACCAATTCAAATCCATCAACCGTCAACCTATCAATCTATATCTATACAAATCACAGATACAACTTATGACCTTCGTGAAAAGCGCTTTGGTGTTCAGTGTTGTGGGGACAATTAGATTATCTATCTACCTAAATATGTACTTATACCAGATACCTACTATGTAACCCAATTATCACACTACCCCAAGTAAGGGAAGAACCCATCTCATCCCACTTCATATAACCGATCAGTGTGTCTTCAGATAGAAGAAATGGAAATTTTCCAATGCCGCCTAGATTAGGTAGTCATACTCCCCAGTGTTTATTATCTCCGATATCGCGTTGGAGTCAGGTTAAAGAGGTAGGCCATTTCTGTTTGGGTAATATGCAAATCGTTCAATGTTCTGCATTAGGCACACCTGCGTAAGCTAACCGAAATTAGGAGGTAAGTACCTAGTTATTAGGTTTAGGAACTTGAATCCAGACATATGTATCGTTTTACAACCCGAATTTAAACGATTGGCCCAGCTTATGCTTTAAGGCCGCAAATAGAGAAGAAAACAATTAAGTTCAACGATGTGCCCTGGACTAGTGCAGCTCACCAAAACCCGTAAGAAAGAACTTCATATAAGGAACGAAAGCGATTCGTCCCCGTCGTTAGTGAGCATCGGTATCACGTAGTACTAACCCTCTCGTAATTCGTATCTGAACTCTCGTTTGTCATTAGTAAGTATTCCTAAATGAACACCGAGCCGTCATATTGCATGACTAACATATACATATTTTGAATGTTCAGTTGGAAGTGCAAGCCTAGTTCGTCATCTCACTACGATGGAATGGATGGGAACAACCGCTGTCACGAAGTGGGGGGACTTTTGTCCAGGGATCTAGACAGTCGGCATCCTACAACCGTCACCGACGACAATGTCAGAACGTCGCATACTCGTATCCTCTCGTATTAGGCTCACGGCTGAGGCTCGGAGGATCTGGTAGAGAATATAAAAGAACCCAAACTTTGACCAGGAAAGTAGAAGGAACCTAATTCAAACAATCGCCAAAGACAAACGTTACTGCCTGTTTACTTGGAGACTACCCCGCTATAATTACAACCCATCACGACAACCCATTCCTTGACAATGGCCACCCCGAAAGCTAACCTTGTCAAGCTCGCCGAGACAGACGTAAAAAACGCTCTAGCGCCAGAGCAATATGGCCCGGTGATAACCTCGCCGCCCTTCGTCTTCGTAGACGGGACCTTTAACACGCGGGACCTAGGCCTCGTGCCCGAGAGTCCCTTGCGGGCAAACTACGCCTTCCGGTCCGGTGCTCTAGGCGGCCTGACGGACAGCGGCAAGGCCGCATTGACCGGCAAGCTAGGCGTGAAGCGGGTTTTCGATTTGCGCTCGCCCGATGAGCGCACTCGCATGCCCGACCCGGTCATCGACGGCGTCGAGAACACCTGGATCCAGAGCACCAGCCCAGACTCCAAGCCCGATCTAAACACGTTCGTCGCGGGCGAGGGTGAGGCGGGTTACGAAGTAATGTACCTTGAGGTTATTGAGATCTATGCCGAGAGCTGGAAGGCCATCCTTGAGCATGTCAGGGACCGTCCGCAGGACCCGTTTCTAGTCCATTGCACGGGTGGGTGACTACGCTTTCTCGCTCTATTCAACCAAACTTAACGAGAAAACCTTTAAAAATCATGAGACTAATGCAATTACTTTGTTAAGCTGGCCGAGACAGAACGGGGGTCTTCGGCGGCCTGCTCCTCGCACTCGCCGGCGCATCCGAGGACGCCATCGCGACGGACTGGCAGCTGTCGCGCATCGGCACCGAACCCGTGCGCGCCATGCTCCTCGAGTTCGCCCGGAAGGGCACGGATGCCTACGGCGAGGATCAGCCCGGGTTCTACAACCTCGTGAGCCTCAGGAAATCCTGCTGGCTGGCGTTCGTAAGGGCCGTCGAGAAGCGGTACGGCGGGTTCGAGGGGTTCGTCACGGGCAAGCTGGGCTTCTCACAGGACGATCTCGCTACGATTAAGA
Source organism: Xylaria sp. Z50 (assembly GCA_037356035.1). Taxonomy (NCBI): domain Eukaryota; kingdom Fungi; phylum Ascomycota; class Sordariomycetes; order Xylariales; family Xylariaceae; genus Xylaria; species Xylaria sp. Z50. Next base: position 405,251 of record JBAWJU010000026.1, read on the forward strand.
AGAATTTGACGAGCGCTTAAAGTTGGAGTAAATGGATGGGTTGGGTTGTCGCTAGAGAGCAAACTTTATTTGGCTCCGTTGCTTATTGATAGTTATTCGGTACAGTAGGTACATGGAACCTGGGTCGAATGAAGACGCTTTATGCACTTGTTCTAGTTTACTAGGTACGCGAGAGTGACTACATCTACTTAGGCGGTCCAATTTTGCTCTAAAATGCCACACTGATTGAATTCAATTCGTCCTATATTTGGTATCAATTCAAATTTCACGACCTTAGAAAATTAACACGTATATACTCGCCGCTGTTTAAAAGTTGGTGAATCGTATTCAAACAGGTCTCCGTCCGGGATCATGTCCATGAGCCACCCCGCCAACCAGTCAATGTGCCCCGCACTTAGCCAACGCCACCATGTACGTCATAGGGGTCTTTGTGGCTTAGGGGCCTGGAGCTAGTATTGGCCAGGCACTTCTGCCAGGGACGCATTCCAGGCATCTGACATCGGGACCTTATCTCGATCGCTACGTAGGGCTTGACATCATGGGATGCCGGGAAGGGAGCGTGCAGCTGTAGTGTACGAGCCTTCAGTGACCCGATAGGCCAGATACGTCAAAGAAGTTGGACTTCCAAGTTCTCACAGAGCTTCCCCGGATCATGCCCTGATTCGCTCGTTATGAGTTTGTTACGTATGTCGAGAAACCGCCCGAGGGATGCGATTATATATAAACTGCTTTATTCCTCGAATACAAGAATTAAGTTTTGGTAAATCTCAGATCATAAAACAAATTGAACCAACATCGATATCCTACGAAAGACAAACTCCCGATACAACATCGTTACATTCACACACTGCCAACCAACCAAACAAACAAGATGCCTCTTCATCACACCACCGCCAGAACCACCACTACCCGTCACCACCACGGCCTTTTTAGCCGTGCGAAGCCGGTGCACCACCACCAGAAGGTGCATCACCAAAAACGGCACGCGACGCTTGGTGATAAGGTCAGCGGCGCCCTATTAAAGCTCAAGGGCACCATCACACATCGACCCGGACAAAAGGTATGTAGTTAACTGCGTCGCACTGCATCTTGCTGGGCCGCGCGTTCGTGCAGTCAACCAGCCAGAATAACAAACGGTTCAAGTCTAATGCTGCTAACACGGGAAATAGGCCGCCGGGACCCGCCGCATGCACGGCACGGATGGCCCGTCGTAGCTCGCGATTCTCCTCCCATCGCAAATATCGCTACTAGGCATCATAGACCAAATCCGGCCCCGAGAAGAGAAGGGAGAAGTGGAGAGAGAAAAGAGTGCCTCTGGTAATGACGACAACGATGATTCATGATGGACGCTATAGTAGTGTATCCCTATACTGTACTTTTAAGATACCCCATACGGACAGACCCATAGGAGGACGGTTAGATGGCCGTCGCCAAGCTGTATAAGTATTAATACCTGATCGTCACATTTTGAAAAAGAGACGATATATCAACATATCCACATCGAATTAAGAATAAGAGAAAACCCCACGTGCTCTAAGCGCCCGACATGAACTGGCATAGGACGAATTAGGCAAGGACTTGGTTCGGCCTAAGCTACTGACTAGTCCATCCATCTGCCGAGACATCTGTGGTGCTGACGATAACGGAGAGCGTTCCGGCGGTCTGGAGATATGCCGGGAAAGTCTGTGCATTCCCGAGCTCAACACATTGTCGAGATATAGCAAAATTGTGATTTCGACTAACAAGAAGAAAAGCCCCAGATCATAATCACAACTAGGACTCACGCCTTAGCTCTTCTTTTGCCCTCAATTTTTTTCATCGCTATGAGAATTCGTAGCCTACCGCGCTATTCGTAAGAAGAGTGATTTGCTGTATCAACCTTGTTGGCTGCATGTGCAAGGAAGGGGGGGAGAGAGGGACGACGATACCCGGACAGTACCCGGGTTACCTTCTAGTACTGACTGCTACACACTTCGGGCATTTTGACTCTACTTAGTCTTAGTTGAGACTTGTTCCAAGGTTCTAGACTTCATCTCCTCCCGACACATAATATTCACATGCAACCCATCACTAAGCATAAATACCTTGTTGTGCGCTGCTTTAACACTGCCCCAGCTGTCCCGGCGAATGAGAGACGAAGGCCAACGGCTTTATCTGAGCCTCATATCCGAAAACGCTATGAGCTAGCGCAGTCGAGTCTTGTCTCATGACTGCGTTCCCACAAGTATTGCTATCAAAAATGTGCATCGTGTAAAGGCCCCAATACAAGACGCCTTTTTGAGCCGATAAAGGAGTCGGAGGATCGTGATAATCTTGCAGAAGCGCCATCTTGAAGATGTGCTTCATTTGTCTCCAACCTCGTGACGTGATAGCACGTAGCCAGAGCCGAATAAAATTTACGTGAGAGTTCTGCCACGCATCACCCCGATCCCGTTATCGGTGAGTTCGATGAGAGTATATCTGCTCTTTTCTCACTCTACTAGAGAGAAATGCCTTCCAAATAGCATCTCATCTGAAAACTTGGCAATTAAATTAAAATCCTTTTAATATCTCCGCGATTGATCTGCGTTTCTCCACCTGTCTTGAGGCATCTCCGGGAAGGATAATACAGTACCTGCATATGATGGCTCGCGATGAGATAGAGTTGGCCGCTACGCCTATGGGCCAAACCCCGGAGTGTGCAACACCCGGTACCCCTTACGGCGAGGCAAAGAGTGATGACGGATTCTTCGTAGCCGTCAACGCTCGGCTTCCAGACGAAGAAGATTTTATAGAGAGGCAGGAGTTTTCGTTGCCACCCGTCGACGGCGGAAAAGATGCGTGGCTTTTCCTAGCGGCTGTCTTCGTGGTGGACGCTTTAATATGGGGTATGTGTTTCCTACATATCTTTTAGGTTTCATAACTTTCCCCTCTAGAGTAGCAGCTATGACGGATGCAAGATACTCAACTTCTGTTGTCACAGGTTTCCCCTTTGCTTTCGGTGTCTTCCAAGACTACTATAATTCACATGAGCCGTTCGTTGGCCAGCCTAATATAGCCGTCATTGGCACAAGTGCCATGGGTGTCATGTACTTGACATCGCCGATTATCATGGGCATTTGTCTAAGGTTTGGACACTGGGTGCGCTGGACCCCTCTTATAGGCCTCCTTATTGTGTCTGTAACGTTGGCACTGAGTTCGTTCGCGATGACAACCACGCATCTCATCATATCTCAGGGGATCTTGTATGGTCTAGGTGGAGGGATTGCCTACTGTCCCTGTATCGTGGTAAGTTGTATCTCGGTTTTTCTCGCTCCGTATGCCTAAGCACTCGGCTCCAAAGGCGAAAATGGTCACTTCTCATGAAATAGTCGATCTCCAAGGGCCACGACTAACCGAAGATATTCCTAGTACTTGAATGAGTGGTTCGTCAAGAGGAAAGGTCTAGCCTATGGAATTATGTGGTCTGGGACTGGGATCGCGGGAGTGATATTGCCTCTTCTTTTGGAGTCGCTCCTCAGCTCTCTCGGCTTCCGCAACACACTGCGGCTGTGGGCAGGTCTACTATTCGTGTTGGCGACGCCACTGACCTTCTTCATCAAGCCCCGTTTACCACCATCGGCGACAAGCCACATCAAGCCTTTCAACTTGTGGTTCCTCATAACGCCGGCCTTCCTAGTGTACCAAACGGCAAATATTGTTGAGGCAATGGGATTTTTCCTGCCTGGGATTTATCTGCCGACGTACGCAAGAAGTACGCTTGGCGCGCCCTCTCTCTCCGCAGCTACGACAATCTTGCTTGTTAATGTCGCGTCCGTATTCGGATGTGTGGCAATGGGGTGGTTCACTGACAGGTTCCACGTTACTACCTGCATCCTCTTGTCCACGATCGGGGCCACAATCAGTGTACTAGTTATCTGGGGACTGTCGTCGTCTCTGGGGCTGCTATATTTCTTCTGCATCGTCTACGGTCTTTTTGCAGGGTCTTTTACGTCGGCGTGGCCCGGTATCATGAGGGACATTGCGCAAAAGGGACAAAACAGCAGTAAGGGAAACGTGGACCCAAACATGGTGTTTGGGTTCCTTGCTGCAGGGCGAGGGGTGGGCAACGTGGTCGCTGGACCATTGAGCGAGACTCTGATCCGTGGCTCGATATGGACAGGAAACACGGCTGCATATGGCTACAGTAGCGGGTATGGAAGCGTAATTGTGTTTACCGGAGTGACCGCTTTGCTTGGTGGCGCAAGCTTTATCTGGAGACGCCTTGGACTTTTGTAGTGCCTACAGTACGCTAGCGATATGAGACGACGATGGTATGAGTGGAAAGCGATGTTATCTAGATTACGGTTTGCTCTTTCGGACACGGAGGATAGGGTCTATAAAAGAATAGAGAGGGAATTGGTACATATATAGAGGTATATATAGAGGGGTGATGAACACAATATTATGAGATAGACGGTTCTTCACTACTTAGGTATCGACAGTATTATGGGGTAACATCATGCATCATGTTGTGATGTTGATGCTTTTGTTTCGGTAGTTCCGAGACACCAATGCACACTACCCAAAGTGGATTATACATTATGTAGTACTCAGGTGCCTACTTAGAGTAGACCGAGGCCCTTAGGTACGTACCGAGACCGTACCTCGATATAGCCATTTTGTGGGCTCAAATATAGTGCAGACCAGTAGAATTCCGAGGTGTTATTCTAAGGCGGAAGCGAACCTCGGCGGGAAAGCGTATGCCGCGACTCCGAGAGGCAATCCGAAGACTTGTCCGAAGAAACGAATCGATTGCGTCAAACAGCCAGCCAATAGGAGAGGGGTATTTCAAATAGTCAGGCTCTGTGGAAGAGCGAAAAACGCAGAACGCTTCGTTTCAATGCTGCCCCGCTCCCCACCCATTTATTTACTAGCAGATACGTTTCCTTATATCCAGTAACCTTCGAGCTTCTGTGATCTGATCTAAAGTTGTTCCCATCGACTAAGACCATCTACTAAGACGCTACGCCACATTGCACACTTCCAATTGAGCGTGGGAAGAGTTGTCTTACTCTCCGGAGCCCTTCATTGTCTATCGTGGCCCATCATACCCCCCTCATCTCTGCTCAGTTGCCTTCAATTGAGTTGCCCAGAAAACTCAGTTACACCGTTTCTATATTACATCTAGACCCGTCTCGCCACCTTTCTCTTTCCTGCTATAGACAGACAAATAGACGCACAGCCACCATGTCGTTCTCGAGCCTCGTCCAAGACCTGTCCCTCCGTGACAGCAACAACCCACGCCGCCGAGCCCCCGGCGGCGCTGCCCCCTCCGTCTCGACTATCGATGACCGCGCTTCCCACATCTCCCGTGCTATGTCCTATGCCAGCACTGCTGCCACGAGCGTGAGCATCTCTGGCGACATCTCCAGCCAGCTCCATGGTGGCTATCACCACCCGCTTGCCCGATCATGGCAGGCTGACCGCCAATTGACAAAGGTCCGTGCTATCCTATTCTTTCACTTTCTCTTTTCGTCGAGCCAAGAATGCTAACCCGACACAACGCAGTCGATGCTCATTTACCCTCTATTCATCTCCGATATCGAAGACGATGAGACTCTCATTCCCTCCCTTCCCGGGCAATACCGCCGCGGCATCAACAAGCTCGTCCCCTTCCTCGAACCGCTTGTACGCAAAGGCCTCAAGTCCGTCATGCTGTTCGGTGTCCCCCTGCAGCCTGGCACCAAAGATGCTCTTGGCACATCGGCCGATGACCCTAAGGGTCCTGTCATGCAATCGATTCGCCTCCTACGCCAACGCTTTCCGCAACTCTTCATCTCCGTAGACGTATGCCTCTGCGAATACACTTCTCACGGTCACTGCGGCATTCTGCGCGATGACGGCTCGCTCAACAATCAACTCTCTGTGGACCGCATCAGCGACGTCGCCGTCGCATATGCACAGGCCGGCGCCCATTGCGTTGCGCCGTCCGACATGAACGATGGCCGCATTCGTGCCATCAAGCTGAAGCTGATCGAGGAGGGCATCGCACACAAGACCCTGTTGATGTCATACGCCGCCAAGTTCTCCGGCTGCCTGTACGGACCATTCCGCGATGCCGCAATGTCTGCGCCATCGTTCGGTGATCGCAAGTGCTACCAGCTACCCCCGGGAGGTCGTGGTCTCGCGCGCCGCGCCATCGTGAGAGATATCGGCGAGGGCGCTGATATCATCATGGTCAAGCCCGCCTCTCAGTACCTCGACATCATCAGCGACGCAAAGGAGCTCGGTCGTGATCTTCCTATTGCCGCGTACCACGTCAGCGGTGAATACGCCATGGTGCATGCCGCCGCCAAGGCTGGTGTCTTCGATCTCAAGACTATGGCCTTCGAGGTCACCGAGGGCATCCTGCGGGCCGGGGCTAACATTGTCGTTAGCTACTTCACGCCCGAGTTCCTCGACTGGCTTGAGAACTAATTCTTAGATTCCTACATAGGGATTTATCTGCATATTGTTTATGGAATGAATTGCTAGACGGCGTTTAAGGAAGGGTGTTCATTGATTGCGGCGTTCTGACGGGGAGCGATATAAAGCGAGGGCATATTATGAATTAGCATTGAAATGTATTCGCATGGTTATTGCATGGCGAGCGGCTCTGACTCCAAAAAATGGCATGATAAAACAAGACGAACTCGAATTAAACGCCTTTATTCATTATACATACATGTAGCTCTCTGTCTCAAGTGTATGTTGCATGCTGCAAGCTCACAGATGAATAAAACTTAGCCGTTGTATTTCATGAACTTCATTTTTGGGGGAAACTAGTGTTTGTACTGTAGGGCTTCCCTCTATCCCGTACTAGTCGTCCGTCTGATCGTCTACCCGATTGTCCACCTATGTAGCGAACCGGCCTAGTCCTCCTATCCTCATACAAAACCCGCACTCTGCATCCGCCTAGCATGACATTGTTTCTTACCTGTTTCAGCAATTGTCTCGACAAGTAGGCATGCAATGCTGATAACAGTCTGCTGTCCTATCCCATGCTAGATTGGTTGAGTAGGGTTTGCCTTCTCTAAAACAAGACAGACCCGAGAAAACACTTTCTTTTGTACAGTTCATCATCAATTCTCACTGATCAGCCCAAAAGGAAACGCCGGAAACGCCTCTATGATCATCGGAATATTCCACCCTGCCGAGCACTCAATTTTAATTTTGATATGAAGCCATCGCGAGGGGGGGAAATGTCTGCTTCAAGTCACTAGTCGTGAAGATGAGCAGCTCTTACATCTTATCGAGTAAAATGGGTCGGCTATTTCTTCTTGCCCTTTGATTTAGACTTAGACCCTGACGCCGAGTTCGTGGAGGTGACACTAGACGCGCGTGAAGAGGGAGCCGCAGAGTTAGCCTTGCTGACACCCTTGACATTATCTAGGGCTTTGTTCTATTCCGTTTATTAGTCCATATTTCATTTTCGATAGAAGCATATTTCAATTCCACATACCTTGACACCACTCTTTGACTTCTTCTTAGCCGGGGCCATGCCAAGAATGCTGTCCTCATCGTTCTCCTCATCATCGGGCTCTCTCTTTCCCTTGCCATTGACACCGTTAGACTTCGTCGGATGCACATCCTCGAACTCTTTCACTATAGTCGTGAGAAGGGTAGTGCAGCGACGACTAATCTCTACAGGTGTCCGGCTTAGGAAGAACCAATCGAATCGGAATAGCGGGCTCTCTCGGATCTCATCACGAATGCGTTCGAAAATCGCTTCCGAATCGATACCATACTTATCGAGAAGTACTAACAAGAATCGATCCTCCTCTTCGGTGTAGACTTTCTTATTGGTTGTAGAGACGGAGTAATTGATTTTCATCTGCTGAAGAGGCACACGATATTGCTGGAGTTTCTTCCGGAGCATTTTACGCTGGTGCTCCGTCTTCCTAAGCCGTTCTTCCCCGGTCTCGATAACTCCGAGAGATTTGGTGTAGTCAGCGACTTCAGTGTAGCGCTGCCAAAACACCTTCGAGTATGCTTTGATTTCGGCTGGCGTTTTGCTATCGACTTCCTCGGCAATTCTATCAAAGTCATGGCGTCCATAACGTGCAGAACCGTTGATGAATTGCTGATAATCTCGTCGATTCCATTCACTGAAACCTTGAAGCGAAAGTTTTTGCTTCTCTTCTTGCTCTTCTTCTGTAAGGGGAACGGCGGTGTCAATTTCCTGTTGGTCCAACGCACGCTCGGCTTCCCGTTCCGACATATTATCATCACCATCAGGCAATGGAACTTTGTAACCAATCTCTTTACGGTAAAATGCCGTCTCCCTATCTTGCAATTCTCGCAGGCGAGGAGGGTAGAATTGGTAGTCGTGAACAGGTATTTGCTTCGGCGCCCGAGGGGCTTTCGGCTTAGGTTCTGCCTTGGTAGTCCCATAAATTGCTTGCCGATAAAATTTGTCGACCGAATATGATTGCTCTTTACGCTCACGCTTCGCGGGGTTAATCCAATTCAGCCCAATTTCCTTCTTCTTGCCGCTGAAGTTTTCGCCGTTCCACTCGTAAGCCGATTCTGAGGAGAATTTCTGCAAATCATCGATACCTAGTTTTTCGTATTTGGCGTTGAGCTCTTTCGTTCGAGCCTCGCCCTTTGATAAAATTTCCTCGATGTCGTCGTCATTCAGTTCAGTACCTTTTGCTGCAAGACCAGTTGCACCCTTGTTCTGGAACACCTTCTCAGCTCCGTGTTGAATCATAGTGAGTAGTTCGTCCTTGCCAGCGGGTCCCTTAGCACCAGGGTGAGCACGACCTTGCTGAATAACAAGCTGATCAAGGCGAAGTTTTTGGGCGGCTCGCTCAAGAACCTTCTCTTCGATTGCGTTTTCCGTGACAAATCGATAAACCACTACCTGCTTGGTCTGCCCGATTCGATGCGCGCGGTCCATGGCTTGAAGATCAGCTTGAGGGTTCCAATCGCTGTCATATAGAACAACGATATCAGCGCTGGTCAAATTGATTCCCAAACCACCAGCTCGCGTCGTTAGCAGAAAGATGAACTTATCAGAGCCCTCTTTGTTGTAGTCATCAATAGCAGCAATTCGATCTTCGTGTGCAGTACCTCCATCAATACGACAATATTTATATTCACGGAATACACAATAGTCTTCAAGGATATCGAGTAAGCGGCTCATTTGCGAGAAAATCAGAACACGGCTACCCTGTTGCTGCATCTTCTTGAGAAGCCTGTCGAGTAGTGCCATTTTCCCAGAGTTGAATACGAGATGCTCATCTGTTGTATACGGCGGTCCGGGCTCGGCACCCTCAAAAAGATATGGGTGATTGCAGCACTTTCGTAGTTGCATTACGATGTTGAGTAGTCGGGTTTTCGATTCTCGTTTTCCACCTGCACCGTTGACGGCGTCGATATCTTTCTCCAGGACTTTCTGGTACCATTTGACCTGCATGTCTGACATACCAATATACAAGTTGACTTCCTTTTTCGGCAATAAACTCTTCTCGACGTCGGCCTTCACACGGCGTAGAAGAAAGGGTCGTAAGACCTTGTGGAGTTGCTCAACAACTTTCTCTTGATCTTGGCCCTGGCCAGAAAACCATTGGTCAAATGCATCAGCATCACCAAATACATCCGGTAACAAGAAGTTGAGGAGAGCCCACAGTTCGTGAAGATTGTTCTGCAGTGGGGTTCCCGTAATTAGCAGGCGGTTTCGGGAATTGAACAACCGGATAACTTGTGCTAGAGATGACTCTTCGTTTTTGATGCGATGAGCCTCGTCGATAATAATGTATTCCCAGGCGAACTTTTTTAAGTGGCTCTTTTCCCTTAGGACCATCTCATAACTTGTAATGCAGACATCAAATCCGTCGTCGACTAAGCGCTCATTAATCAAGGCGTGCCGCTCTTCCTTGGCGCCCTGAAGAACTAGCACGTTGACATCTGGCGTCCATCTCTCGAATTCTCGTCTCCAGTTGTCAAGCGTAGACTTGGGCACGAGGACAAGGTGGGGCCCATTGATGCCCATGATATGCCGTAGGTACCCAAGAAATGAAATCGTCTGTAGGGTTTTGCCCAAACCCATCTCATCTGCAAGAATGCCCGAAATACCGTTTTCGTGTAGTGAAATCAGCCAATTCAAACCGGCTATCTGGTAATCCCTCATGGTTCCGTGGACGAAGCTTGGCGACTCTCTAAAAACTGTCTCGGCGGAGCCGCCATGCCTCTCGTCCTTGAGCAATTCGGCATCTTCTTCAGCCTCAGTCCGACGCGCTCGGCTAGGAGCTGCACCGCCCTGACGGACGCCCTTCTTCTTTTTCTTCGTCTCTTCTTCCTCATTTTGACGGTCGATCTCGTGCATTATCTCTCTAACCTTGGGGTTTGGATTCGTCTCGATAAAATGGCGGAACAAGTCGGTTAGACCCAGAAGATAGCGAAATCTCCGTATGCTGTCATCTTCCTATAGAAATATGTCAATGAACAATGTTGCCACACCATCAGGCTCCCACGTTCCTATCCTTGAGCGCGTACCTTAGACTCTCCTAGGGCGTCGTGCTTCTTGCCGAATATACTCCTCCTAAGTTGATTTGCCTCGGCGCGCTTTCTACGACCATCCACATGGTAGTCACCAGCAATACTGCTAGCAGTGGTGTTGGGGTTTGTGTCGGAGTCAGTGAAGTCGGGAGTCTCGTCAACCTCCTGTGGTATTATAATTAGCATGGTAAGAGAAGGCGCACAAGGGCTGGGAGGTGACTGGAACGCACCATCTCGTCAGGCTTACTAGCTGAAGGCTCTGGCGCATCTGACATGGACGCGTCAGGATCTACAGCTTTCGGCTTAGAACGTGAGGGAGCCATGTCGATTGGTGCTGCGGCAAGCACTTTACGCGACTGAGACGCGCGGTATGGTATAGCTGAGTGCCTGGTCAGGTGCCCTGTCGAGATATGGCGTGGATGAGGGGTGGTGGTTGTGGCTGAAGATTGGTGGGTGGGATAGAAAGGGCAGGTTGGTCGAGGAGGAGACCTGGTGAGGCACGAGGAGAACGCGTCGGAATGTGGTTGTGAGAATTAAAGGTGGAGGAGCTCTGGTCGAAAAGATTGGCGAGCAGTGGTGGATAGCTGGATGTCAGTCAATCTTGGGGTACATATTAAAACAACACGGCCTTGGCAGACATGAAGTACACTACGGCACACACATCTATAGTCAAGGTACCTACATGGCAGAGCATGAGGCTTATCGGTCGTTATCGATAACCGACGCTAACACGAACGAGGTCCTGCATGTGGTCTTGGTACTATGTAGATACTTAAGCTTAAGAATACAATCTGTACCTATGCTACTTACACTACCGAGTAAGTACCCTAGTGTAAAGTAAGGGAGTGAGTGGCTAGATGTAGATTAGGTTGCTTACTTGCTTACCTAGGCAATGTAACCAACTCCATTGTTAACTTCTTCAATGGGGTAGCAACCGTCTCTAACTGGCCATCCTGACCATACTTGGGTGGTTGTCAGGACGGTTGTCAGAAACTGATTGACTCGGTACCTACAAGCCAGTCGGAGTATTGTCGGCCGTCGTCCCTACGTGTCGCTAGCTGCCAGGTGGCAAACGCAGCAATCCCTTCCGGCCTAAAACCTACGGTCACGCTTCCAGTCCCGAAGTCGTCCACTAGTCGTTTTCGTTCTTCCGTTCGCTGACTCGTTGGGATGCTTCACTTTCGCCAAGAAACGCCGCACACCTGACCTTTCCTTTTTCTCCCTAGCCAAACAACCCTTGTTGGTCGCCAACAGAGAGACCCAACACAAGTCACAAGTGCAAGTGACCTACGATCCGGACCGTAGTCATCATCATCGGCATCGCCATTGTTTCAACCGCCTGACGCAGACTGTTCTTCTCATTCCTCTCAATACCTCATCGGCGCCTAGAATCTACTGTATTATACATCGTGTTAGCATCTTCTGTTGCCTATCGTCGACACACTAGAATCACTGCTGCAGTCACTCGTGACCGTAATACCGACAGTCCCAGCACTACGACCTAGCCGATCCATTCGCTACAGTACTTTGAATCCGGCCCACCAACCCGCAGCCCGCAGTCCCCCCACCAGACCAGACCAGACAACGAGACCGAAAGTGCGAGAAATACGCCAAGGGTTTATATTATTGTATCAAGCTTTGGGAAAGCCCTTGTCCATATCATCCGCAAAGTTAACACCTCCTGGTGTTAGCCCTACCCTCGAGAGAATCCCGAGTTACGGTACATGATGGATGCCATGAGAGGCTCCTCGCCAGCCAAAGCCAGCCCGAGCGTCGACTCGCCCGAGCAGCTCCTCGACGCCTTCAAGGCCGCTGCGCTATCAGTCACCAAGCTTTACAAGACATCGGCTGCCGCGCAAGCCAAGTCTCGTTCCGATGGATACCAGGATTGCCTCGACGACCTGTTGAGTTTCCTTGACAAACGAAATATCGGTCTAGATGATGGAGAGGGCTGGCAGATTAGGAAATGGGCTACTGAGCGCTTGGATGGCAGAGACTCGGGGCCTCAAGCCACCGACGACGAAGAAGACATTGATAAGGCTGAGACAGTCTCTTCGCCCGAGCTTCAACGCTCCAACATCGTCTCGCAATCATCCAATATGCGGACTGACTCGGCGCCTCCGGCCTCGCATCCTCCGGTCGCCGTTATCGAAGAACCCCAAACGATTACCGTCCCGACCCAAGAAAATTTTACTTTTCAATCCTCGCATCCCTACCCTCATTACCCTCAAGAGTCATATTTGAACATTGCAAACCTCGACTTGTCGGACTCGATAAGAACGAACGACAACTCGACCCAAGGCTCTTCTACGACATCCATGGCTCATCCCGCCCGCCTACGGAAGGACAAGCGAGGCCCACGGCCACGGAATGCAACGACAGCTCATTTAGGGAGGGGGGCAGGTCAGAAGCGGTCAATCAACTTTGCTGAATTGTTTGATGTGGGCGGTGTCAATTTCGGAAAGGATACATCAGGCAGGGATGGGAAGAGAAGCAGGCATACGTGAAGGAAACATTCGACAGAAAAATCCCCTGACATCTTATTCGTCTGGATCTATGGAGACTTGCTATTCTTCTGGGACATGGCATGAGGTACATACAAGGCGCACGCCGTCATGAAGACGCATATGAGTGGTAGATATGTTTTAGGAATGGAGCATGCACACGGCCGGTCTTATTAGCATTCATGGCGTTCAGAAAGGTTTATTTACAGCTACCTAACCACATTACGCCTAGCGACCCCTTGGCTTGATTTTTTTTTTTTTTTCTTAATTTTGGACGGGGGATCGGACATCTGCGGAGAGCGAGGTATTCTACCGCTTGAGCTATAACTAAATTCGGCCTCCCTGCTCTCTGCTCGGGGCCTACAGGTTCTCACGAGGAGTCGTAGTAGATGTAGATAGGCTTCCCTGCCAATGTTAACAAATCTCCCCTAATTCATTCACTCATCAGGGTGAACGTTAAGGGGCATTGAGTTTATGAGTTTTGTCCACTGTTTCTAAATCCCACGAGTCTCCCTAGCGGACAAGATCTCAGCAGCAGCTCACTACTCGCATTAGCTATAAATCGAAGAAATAGATCTGTAAATTCCCATCGTAGGCATTATACTAGCATTATGTGATTCCAAGTCGGTTTCTGGTTCTTCAGGTGACATGACACATCTAATATGTGGCCGCACATTTTGCTACCTACCTATCGTTACCTTTCTTGTGAAACGTAGGACGCTCCAATTAGGTTCATCCCGCGACCCAACGAGCCACATTAGCTCCTGACACTCGTTATAAGCTTAAGATTCGTAGGGTTTTTGGGTTCTTTTTCAAAAATAAAAAGAATTGAAAAGGAAACCCTACTAATATGAGGAACCTATTTTTATTAGCCCTACTGAAGCCTTGTGAGAATGATGCTTGGTGTTTATGTGGCAATAGTAATCATATTTAGTAAACTCCTGATTGAACGGCTTGTCAAAATTTACCCGATTTTTAATCGAGAGTGAGGCTGAGAGCGAGCAAGGGAGGAGAGGTCGTATTGTCATTCGAAATAGACGCGCGGCCACCTCGAGGAACGCTAGACAGACAAACAGTAACACAGTTTCATCAATGTATCTTAATATCATATCCCATTTTATTGCTGTTGAAGGTATCATGTTGCAAAATAAAGCCTATCCACCCCCGCCTCCATTATCCTGGCAGATAGTTGAATATACAATTCTCTATCGAAATGTGTTCCCGCTTCTCTATAGTTGAATCAGAAGAAGCTATATATGCATTGTTCCCTTCCCTTTCCCATGCTATGAAGTTGAGTCTAAATTTCCGCCCGCCCAAAACACCGCCCGGTGCATTATGTATGTTTGGCACTTATCAGATGAATAAGATCACACATGCGATATACTGTATTGTTTTTAGAAGAGCCCTTGGATCTCACCGGTCTCTGTGTCAACATCGACGTTCAAGTATCCCGGTGCAGTGGGCAACCCGGGAATAGTTTGAATGTCAGCGGCGAGAGCGTACCTAATGAAAAAAAATTAGTAATAATGTACTTCCATCATGTAACGTGGGGAGTCGGCTCTCACAAGTATCCTGCGCCAGCGGCCATTCTAACATCACGAATAGGGACGGTGAAACCCGTTGGAGCGCCCTTAAGGTCCGGATCGTGTGATAGAGAGTATTGTGTCTTAGCAATGCAAATAGGCAAGTTACCGAAGCCCTGCTTTGTATACGTGTCGACCTTCTTCTGTGCTAGCTCGCTAAATTCAACGGCCGCGGCACCATACATCTTCTTGCAGATGGCCTCCATGCGCTCTTGGACGGAACCACCTTCAACTTCATACAGAAGTTTAAAGTCCTTGGGCTTCTCAGAAGCAGCAATTACGCCACGGGCAAGGTCAACAGCACCCTTGCCACCTTCGGCCCAGTGATTAGCCAGTATGGCGTCCTCTGCTCCAGCCGCGATAGCTTCTTCGCGGATGACAGCGATTTCAGCATCAGTATCAGTAGAAAACTTGTTGACAGCAACAACAACGGGACATCCATAGGCCCTGGCATTTTCAATGTGCTTCTTGAGGTTCACGCACCCCTTGCGTAGCACCTCGACGTTTTCTTGTTTGTAAACAGGATCTAAAGCAGCACCAGGGGCAATTGGAGGGCCACCGCCGTGCACCTTGAGGGCACGGACCGTAGCAACAACAACCACAACATCAGGCACGAGACCCGAGGCACGACACTTAATGTTGAAGAATCTCTCGCCGCCCATTGTGAAATCAAAACCTGCTTCAGTGACTACATAACCGGCCTTAGTGCTGTGGTCCTCATCAAGCTCAGTACCAGCGAGTTTCAGAGCCATCTTGTCTGCAAGAATGGAGCTGTTGCCAATACTGATGTTGGCAAATGGTCCAGCATGCACAAATACTGGAGTCCCTTCTAAACTCTGCATCAGGTTGGGCTTGATGGCATCTTTCATAAGAGCGGTTAGGGCACCGCCGGCTCCGAGATCATCACATGTAACGGGGTCCCCAGAGCGCGAGGTAGCCACGACCATCCGGCCGAGACGTTCTCGCATATCGGGCAGACTGGTGCTCATGGCAAGAATAGCCATGCATTCACTCGCAACCGAAATATCGAACCCAGTGTTTCTTGTCTGGCCTTTTTCTGTGGGCGCAATGCCAACGGTGATGCCACGCAGATGGCGATCATTAACATCCAAAACACGTCTCCATGTGATGGTATCGGGGTCAATATCTAGACGAGCAAAACGGTGGATTTCATCTTCTGTGAGCTCATTCGGGTCTGTCTTGTCGATTCCTAATTTCTTAAGTCGACGGAACATGACCGGTGCGAACACTCTCTTTCCGTTCTTTGTAGGCACTAGTCTCTTGTATAAAGGTCCATCCTTCTGCGTATTTTCGTGAAAGATGCGAGTTTCAATGGCAGCAGCGAGAAGGTTATTTGCTGCAGTAACAGCATGGATATCACCTGTTAGATGCATATTGAACTCATCCATGGGAATGACTTGACTGTAGCCACCACCTGCGGCACCACCCTTGATACCAAAGGTGGGACCCTGGCTAGGTTGACGTACATTTGCGAAGGTTAGTCGGTCGAGGTGAGCACCCAAGGCCTGTGCTAAGCCCATCGTCGTGGTAGATTTACCCTCGCCAAGAGGGGTAGGTGTGATACCGGTGACAACAACATATCGACCATTCCTACGGTGTTCAAGCCGCTTCAAAAGACTCAAGTCCACCTTAGCTTTAGTTGCACCATATGGCTCTAGTTCGTGGGGCGCAATGCCAACCTCCTCTGCGACCCGAGTGATCTGTTTTGGTGCTTGGGCCCTAGAAACTTCGATGTCGGAAGGTACTGGAGTTTGGAGCTTAAGGGGGAGGGGAACAATGCGCCTCTGCTTCTGGCGATCGAAGTACATGGTTGTAGCATCGATTACGTTCTGCAGGAGCATGGCAACCGTCATGGGGCCTACGCCGCCCGGGACAGGGGTGATGTAAGAGGCAACTTGAGATGCCGACTCATAGTCAACATCTCCGACAAGCCGCTGTCCAGATTTCCGAGATGCGTCCGGAATGTAGTTGGTACCAACGTCGATTACGACGACCCCCGGTTTCAACCACTCACCCTTCACAAAGTTGGGCTTCCCTATGGCGGCAACGACGATGTCGGCTTTCTTTAATTTCTCCTCCAAATCTTTTGTCTTGGAGTGGCATGTGGTGACAGTGGCATCGGCGTTCTTAAGTAGGTAACTAACGGGGCTGCCAACAATGTCACTCCGGCCAAGGACAACAGCATCTTTGCCCCTGAGATCAACGCCAGCCTCTTCTAAAAGCACCATGACGCCCTTTGGCGTGCATGGGATAAAATAGGGGTGGCCACCCTTCTTGGCAAGTTCGCCAATATTGGTAGTACCAAAACCATCAACGTCCTTCTCATCAGCAACGGCAGAAGTGACAGCATACTCGTTGATGTGTTTGGGAAGGGGTAACTGAACCAAAATGCCTGTGACTTTAGCATCGTTATTTAAAATGTGAAGATTCGCCAAGAGCTCGGCCTCTGTAATAGATTCCGGATAGTGAATGAGCTCGCAGCTGATGTTGGCCTAGGTGAGTCACGGCTAGTTAGATCCTTGCGTCAGGGAACGGGAAGTTCGGGATGAACACTCACCTCTTCGGCAGCCTTCAGTTTCATACGAACATACGTCGCTTCAGATAAATTAATTCAAATGGTACGTAAAATTAGGGTACCAGTCATCACATACAAGAATCAGATCGATCGCCGACTAGAGGTATGTTAGCTTATCTGTATCTATCGATTGATACGGCTAGTGGCGGTGAACAAACCTTGGATGATCTTGAGCGAAGGTTGATATTGAGGGTTCAACTTTTGCTTCTCGACTACCTCAGCAGCGAGCTTCTCGCGGATGGACTTTGCGATAGCCGTCCCATCAAGCTTTATGGCCGTCATGGTGGAGGGACTGGTCGAGAAAGACCGTAGGAAACCAAGCTGATGAAATGGCGACAATTGAACTTGAAGCAAGGGTGGGTTCCTTGAGGGTGAGAAGAGGGATTTCGTGTAGTTGCTCACACGAGCCGGGGTACAAACATGGGGTTCCTTCTGACGTGGGGTTAGCAGAGAAGAAGCCCAAGTGGTTGTATAGTAATCGTGTGCTTGGGCCGGAAGAAGGGAAGGTCGAACACTACTAGTAGAAAATATGCAGGGTTTTTGGATTCTGCGGTGCGGTGCGGAGCTGAAGCAGCTCGGGCTCGGCCTGTAAGGGAGTAGAAGATAGGGATAGTGCCATTCTGTGGCCACTTGACGCCGGTACTGGCACTGGTGTACCACAATAATGAGGACCACCAACCTTTGTGAATGTGGGACTGCGTCGAGCTAAGACGGTCGAAATAGCCGCTATGCTTGTAACTGAGTTTGTGACCACCGCCGGGGCTAGCCGCTGCCGCCATAGACGCGCACTCGATGGCCGTAATCGCATACACAATAAATTCTTCTTCACGGGCTCTGAGATAGCTGAGCTGTGAAGAAAACCTTTTGATAGGCCCATTGCTCGGACTGCTGCCAATCAGGCTTCCTCAATCCTCCTCGGTCCCCCTCTTCCTCCGCCTCGGCCACTCCAATCCTCTCGACGACGTGAGATTGAAGGATCCTTGTCGCGTGTAGATGACTCAATAAATTCAAAGAGAATGTGAGTACCAGTGTTAGAAGACGCTGATATTTGTTCGCAAAATAAAATTCCAAATCTCGGTATCCAAGCCGAAAGGGATCAACGAGAAGAACTACTGTCAATTTCCAGTCGTGGACGAGATAAATCATCCACTGTGAATGAGTCAATACCACGATACACTAGAGAATTGAGATATCGAACCAGGGGTATAGCGTAGGTACCATCTACACTACTGCTGTAGTAAAAGTAAGTAGTGCAGATAGGTCGGCTATGATTAGTGCCTAAGAAGTGGCGCCGTCTCTCTCACATGAGGTGGTGTGGTAGGAGGCATTCACAAGATGGATACCCGACATAGACATGTACATGTCGCTTTAAAGTGCTGATGAGTCTTACAAACATGAGGTGGTGTTTGAGGATATTGTGGGGATGTAATATCATAATGGGTGAGTGAGTCAACTTCAAGTGGTAGTGTAGCTTTCGAGTTCTTATGGCCGGCCACATGTCAGTCTTGACTCTTTGCGTTATTCCCGGAGATGGACTTTCAGGCTATTTTCAGTGTTGAGATGGATGAAAAGGAACCGTGGGGATGATGACTGACTATATGTCGTGTATACATTTTTGAACACTGAATACCGATGGCCTAAGCACTTGATATAAATACTGAGTTTAGAAACTATCTAGGGACATACCTAGAATACTAATATCTGCTATTAAGATTGTATGTAGCCTCAAATGTATCACCCCCAAAACTGAGCGACTAGTGTAGAGACGGGTCGGTTATTTGAAGATGCGTTTCTGTTATCCGGAGATGAAACCATACCCAATAGGGTAGTTGCTCCACTATAGCTGCTGATTGCTCCACAACTGATGAAGTTCCCACCAAAACTAGAACAGCCTTCAACGCCACACATCACTTTACTTAAAAGAACGGTCAACCTACCATCGCCTACCTAAACCACCTACCTAAACCACCTACCTAAACTACCTACCTATCTACTAACACTACTATAGTTATATGGCGTTTTACTTTTCTGTTACTTTAAAATTGATCTTAGCAACACATAGTAGTACCTCCTTTTTGGTAGAGTTTTCTGCTAATTCGATGTATCTACGGGTGTTTGATATATTAAGCCACACTCTTATTCGAATCCGACGGACTGTTAGTTTAGAAAGTGATCCTAGGGTGTCCAGGGGTGTCCAGAAATACTCCACTTTGTCATACAAAATTGGTTAGTTTATGACATATGGTGGACACTTGCTATCTTGGGTTTAGCTTCATCTCCGGATAACAGAAACGCATCTTCAAATAACCGACCCGGTGTAGAGATGGTGGTGTAATTACTGTATCTGGGGCTTAGGTAATAGATATCTATATAGTAGCAGGGTAGAAGCGGTTCTAGAACTACCTCTAGAAGCCTTGAAAGCCCGCCTCTAGACTTACAGACCACCTAGTGGATCACCCCCCCTTAGTGGATCAGTTAGAATAGCCCTTTTTTCGGTTAATCTATCTATTCTACTTATTATATATAGTATTTATATAACAACTACATAAGCTATAAATTATCTGTAAGGTGCTATTAATATAATAGGTTTTTAAATTTAACCTGTTGTAATTTTTTTACTTTTTTTGCAAATTTTGCTATATAAAACCGTTTTTAATTATTTTTTTATTTTTTAGCCTGTTTTTTAGCTATATAAATAGCTTTAATAGTAAAAAAGCTATATTAGCTGTTTTTTTTAACCTGTTTATACCTTATAAGCTATAGCTTTTATAATTTAATTAAAATAAAATTTAATTTATATTTTTAATAAACTATTTTATATATTAATTAGTTAATAGCTTTACTTATTTTTAAAATAAGCTTTTAATATATATATAGCGTATTTTTTAAATTAAATAAAAAATTTTTAAACTATAGCTATAAGTTTTAAAACTATTATAATATAATTTATTTGTTTATAAAGTTATTAAAAAAGTATAAAGTAGTTAATTTAGCTATATTTAGCTAGTTAACTACTTAACTTATTAATTAGTTGTTTTTAAAAAGTTTTTAATAGTTAAAAGGCTATATTTTTGCTTTTTAAAACGCAAAAATAATTATAGTAAGCTATAAAGCTTTTGTTTTAGCTGCTTTATATATTTAAATAAATTGTTTTTTATAAACAGGCGCAGTAGCTAAAAAATTACTTTATAACTTTATTTTTTTTTAAAAATAAGTTTTTAAAAGTTTAAATATATTTATATTAACAAGTTAAATAATATAAAAGCTATAGCTAAATAAATAAAATATTTTTATTTTGTTTATTTTTACAGTATATATAAATTTTTTATTAATATAAATTTAATAGCTGTTTAAAACTAATAGCTTTTATTTTAAAAAATTTGCTAGCTTTATTTTAGGCAAATAAATTTTTATTAGCTATTAAAACGCTATTTTTTAAAACAACTAGCTTTTAGCACTAGTTATAAACTTTTAATTAAGTATTTTTTAGTTAAATTATTAACTTTAAAAGTATTAACTGTCACAGGTATATAGTCCACTATTGAATACCAAGTTGCCACCTTGGTATTCACACCCCTTTTATTAGGGGGCGGCTTGGCCTAGTGGGTTAGTGGCTGCTACATATACCAAACCGTTACATTAACCTAAAAAAATAACTATAGGTATAAAAATATAGCTATTAGCTAGTATAGTTTTTAAAATAATAACCTAATTTATAGCTTTTAATTTTTAGCAAAAGCTTTTTTTAGTTTTTAAAAACTTTATTATTATTGCTAAAAAAGTTTTGCTTTTATAAACGCTATATTTATTTATATTAGCTATATAGCAGGCTTTAAAATAACGCTTTTATTATAGTAAGTTGTATAAGTTAAAAAATTTGCAAATTTAATTAAAAAGGTTTAAAGCAGCATATATAGCTTTTAGCTTTACTTAAAGCTTTTTTTAAAAGTAAAAATAACGTTATATAAATTAGTTAAGCTAATAAGCCTTTAGCTATTAAAGTTGCCTTTAAGCTTTTAAAATATATAATATAAATTATTAAATTTTAAAACGGTATAAAGTTTTGCTAAAGGCTTTATATTTAAGTAGGGTTTTTTTAATAAATAATTTGTTTTTATAAGTAAATAAACAGTTAATTTTATAGGCTTAATAGCGTATAAGGCTACCGTATAGCCTTTATAATAAGGTAAACTAATTAATATTTTAATAGTAAGCTATATAGCGTTAAAAAGCCCTATTTTTAACATCTGCTATAGCAGCTATAATTCTACCTTTATAGTTAGTTTTTATGCTAAATTTTAAGCTAATTGGTAACTAGGTTAGTTATAGAATAGTGGTGTGGAATGGAAGGTTAGTTGCAATAGGTGGTGTTGGGGAAGGTTTCTGACTGATCCACTAAGGGGGGGTGATCCACTAGGTGGTCTGTGAGTCTACTTAGTATGACTGCCCTGATCCCACTAAAATGTTACAAGGTTTAGTGAGTCAAACTCCCCTGAAGGTTTGAAATCAAACAATGTCATAGCACACTTGTGTCAACGTTTTTGGCTTATCATCACGTGCACGCACAAACCTTTCAAAAGCCCACTCACCCCACGATCCATAACTGGTGACGGATTCCCGCCCCGAGAAGAAGTCGACAACCCAACACCGCCATCATGAGACCTATTCTTCTTTCGGGCCATGTGAGTACCTACCATCCACACGGCGCGCTGGATGAGAAGGCTATGCGTAGGGTACATTCGCTAACATTTCCCGCCTACAGGAACGTGCCCTGACCCAGATCAAGTATAACACCACCGTTTACCTACCCCGCGACCGGTTATCCTTCTAACGAAAGACGCACAGATTCAACCCCGACGGTGACCTCCTCTTCTCCGTATCCAAGGATCAGCAGATCTGTGTCTGGTTTGCCCACAATGGCGAGCGCCTGGGCACTTACAAGGGACACCAGGGTGCTATCTGGACCGTCGACGTGGACCCGACTTCCACTATGATCGCGAGTGGTAGCGCCGACAACACTATGCGACTATGGGAAATCAAGACCGGCCGCCTGCTCAAGACATGGGACTTCCCGACTGCTGTCAAGCGTGTCGAGTTCAGCCCCGATGGACGTCAACTCCTAGGTGTCACCGAGAAGCGCATGGGTCATCTAGGCACGATCGTCGTCGTCCCTATCGTCCTAGACGTCAACGCCGAACAGAGTGACGAGCGAGACCTCACCATAGTATGCGACGAGAGCAAGGCTACCGTTGCTGGCTGGAGTTACCTTTCCAAGTACATCATTGCTGGCCACGAGGATGGTTCCGTCTCTCAGTACGATGCTAAGGTGCGACAAATATCCATCGCCCATTAGGGTGCTAAATACTAATAGTACTGTTCGTGTATAGACCGGCGATCTAAACGACAATATCCCTATCCACGAACTCAACATGCAGGTTACGGATCTGCAATGGTCGCCAGACCGGACCTACTTCATCACAGCTTCAAAGGACAAGACGGCCAAATTGTTGGCTGCTCGGGATCTCGAACTTCTTAAGACCTACCCCGCCGACACACCGCTAAACAGCGCATGCATCACCCCTAAGAAGGATTACGTAATCCTAGGTGGTGGCCAGGCTGCCATGGATGTCACGACTACGGCTGCCCGACAGGGTAAATTCGAAGCGCGATTCTACCACAAAATCTTCGAGGACGAGATCGGTCGTGTAAGAGGTCACTTTGGACCCCTGGTAAGTTCAACCCAGCCCTCTCCGAAGTCGGCTAGACTGATGGCGAACATCTACAAAACCACGTTATGAGGCTAACCTCTACTCCAGAACACGGTAGCAGCAGACCCTACGGGCAAGGGCTATGCAAGCGGCGGAGAGGATGGTTATGTGCGAGTACACCACTTTGATAAAGGATACTTCGACTTCATGTACGAGGTCGAGCGGGAGCGACAAAACAGACTATAGACTAGGATCTAATCGATTGTTGGTGGTGAAAGCTTGCTCGGCGTTCTCATTTTCGCAGCATCGCATTTGACGGAGGCTTTGGCGTTTGAGGATACCGGTTTGTTTCGGGATAAAAGAAGAAACGCCCCTTTGGGCGCAAGCGTTTAGATTAGGTACTTATGTTGATTATAATGAAGATACCTAACTATCACGCATTTTTAGCACAGGAGCGCATGTGGTATATTTCGCCATTGGTCATGACCCGAGAACCAATTGTTTGGGCAGTGAGCTCATAAAATATGGAGTCATGTATAGGACCATCGCCATAGCCAATGATTTGCTGGGGGTTCGTCACGCCTAGACCTTTCCCTGCCATTCCGTTTTCTAATGTTAATATGTCTCTTGATCCTCGTTACACAGCGTCAACGTCGGAGGGGCCAAAACCAGAGCTAGATTTTCATGAATGAGCTTAAAATGATAGACTTGTCTGGGCTAAGTCATTAGGGCTGAGGAATCTAGACCCGATGCTGCAAGTAAGCGGTGAGACTTTCGCTGGCTATCGTGTGATGGATGGCGCACTACACGAGACATTGGGTTCTGATCGGGAGGATATATACATAATGAAGCCCTTATGGCGCAAGGAGATCGGGCGATCTTCCACCTCAGCTTGCTATTGAAACCATTCCCACAACTACCCAAGTGGCGAAAGCTCGTGACATGAATATGATAGGTAATATAGCACAGCATATACGGAATACCTCCTACTATATAGTGTAGTGTGGGAAATACGATCTAACCGAAAGTGGGGAGTGTTTACTCGGTTCGGCATTTAACCTATCGCGATTGCTGATTGTTATGCGAAAAGAAAAGGGATATAAGTGTACTATGTAGGACTTTGGGCTAACATTCCAAATATGTAGGTAGATCCGGCATCATACTAGGCAATAGAGAACTGGTTGCCGCTACGATATTCACAACAGAGTATTGCAGATAAGGCGGTAGGCATCTTGTCTAGTACCCGATGTGACACCACTCTACGGGCGTCACTTGGCGCTGATCTTCCAAGTTCAGCTGTGGTCAAGCTTTGAAGCTGTCTTGGATTTATGAAAGCCTATCACCTTGGCATTAGCAGGAGAACATAAACCAATCTTGGGCAACGTCGTAGTGTAATAGTCTACGAATGGAGCTTATGCTTAAGAGCTAGTGTACTTGCGTGAAAGAGCCCCCTCCCGAAGAAAAAAAAAAGGAAAAAACCTATGTAAGTTTCTTTCGATCCGTTTGAAGAACCAGGCTGAACTCGGGTAGAGCTTCTTCCCCTCGTCCAACGTCAGCTTCTAGCGTGTAAGGCGAGGGCGAGACACCGACCAGGGTACCGGGACTTTCCAGGTGGGGATTTTCCAACTACCAGTATTACGCTCTTTTGCACCAGAATCACACCTTTACAGCTCTCTCTATCTAGGCGAAGTAGTATGATTGACCAGCCTCTATCTCAGTCGGTCAGTGTAACGAATTGCCAAGTCACTGAGCCGCAAAGCAACATGATGAACCATTCGCCGGCCTAAGCTTCCCCTCATCTCACCGTCGACAAAAAATAATTAGTACTAGATACGAATCGAGATGTTAATCGCTTTTCCTTTATTCCCCTTACTTAAAAAACATGTCGTTCACTGAGCGTGAGCACCTCATGCTTACTAAAAATCTCGCAATGCAATGGAAATGAAGGTCGTAAATTTATGAGAAGGTTTTCAAATTTAACCATATGTCTTGCCTATTTGATGGTAGGCAATTGCGGCCTCATTACCACTATAGTACCGACTTATCAGTGGATGTATCCAACCACCTGCCTCTTTCAGGGTGTTGATTATTGATCGCAAGCATGCCCCTGTCTATTAGTCACCACATTATCCTCGCCAACGCCCTTGCCAGCCCTCGCTTTTGCAACAATCGAAGCTATTTCGCTCCGTCCCAGCGTTGTGGCACGGGGCCTGGACAGGGCTGCATGGCCAATACGACATAAGGAATGGCTAGTCACATCACGTCGTAGCTTATTATCTTATTGACTAGGTATGGACCAGGCAGGTAGGTCGTCTAGACAGGCACTATCTCAATGTA
The DNA here is from genome assembly GCA_037356035.1 of Xylaria sp. Z50. NCBI lineage: Eukaryota > Fungi > Ascomycota > Sordariomycetes > Xylariales > Xylariaceae > Xylaria > Xylaria sp. Z50. Next base: position 430,482 of record JBAWJU010000026.1, read on the forward strand.
AGTATAGCTTGCCATTGGGAAATGCATCCGACGCCCCCGCCTACGCGAGAGCTCCGAGTGCAGATGAGCTTACGGAGTATTACCTATCCCGGAGCTCCCAGCGCTGATCGGCCTTTGTCGCGAGAGCTTTATAAGGCGTCGCCATTCCCGGTGCTGCAGCTGTGCTCTGACTCCCGTTCTTCTTGGTAGGCTTTGCGCTACGTCTTATTGCTCACTCGCCAGTCAATTGAAGACGCCTCGCCAAGATGAAGTCGCAATCATTGGTGGCGGCCGCTTTGGCTGTCTTGCCTCGAGCTCTAGCTATCACGCCTGAGCTCATGCTTTCGGCCAATCGGTATAGCGATGCGAAACCGAACCCGTCAGGTGTTAGTGGTGGCAGGCCATCCACTCGATGTTTAGGGAATATCCTAAAGCTAATGATCTTTTAGGACTTCGCACTTTTCACCGTGTCCAATTACACCTTCGAGACGAAGGAACGCGCCGCGTGGTGGAACAAGTTGGATCTAAAGACGGGCAAAATCTCACAGTGGTATGCCGGATCCGACATCTCGGAAGTGGTCTTCGCTGGACCCAAGGACACGAGCATTATCTACATTAACGGGACCAATGCGGAGGAGGACGGCGGTATTAGCCTGTATTCGGCCGATGCCAATGACCTCAAGAGCGCCAAGCTCATCGCTTCCCTGCCAGCTCCCTACTCAGGGCTCAAGGCTGTCAAGACAAAGTCAGGCGATATCCACTTCCTTGTGTATACACAGGCGTACCCTAACGGCACAGCGTATAACGAGAACCTCGCAGACACGCCTGCCAGCACGGCTAGGCTATATAACTCCATCTACGTCCGACACTGGGATACCTGGCTAACACCGCAGAGGAACGCTGTCTTTGGTGGTGTTCTGAAGGCTAGCCACGGCTCCTACAAGCTCTCTGGTGGACTTACCAACTACGTGACTGGCATCTGCAACGTCACTTGTGCCGAATCTCCTTATGACCAGAGCGATGAGAGCGACTACGACATTTCGCCCGATGGCAGTGGCGTTGTCTTCCTAACCAAGGACACCACACTCCCTCTGGCAAACTACACTGCTGATGTGATCTACTATGTGCCCTTCGACGGCTCTGCCAAAGACGCTGTGCCGATCCAGGCTCGTGGGAGCACCAAGTACCCCGAGGCTCAGGGAGCTACCGTCTCCCCTCGGTTCTCCCCCGACGGAAAGAAGATCGCATATATCCAGATGTACGGCATTTCATATGAGTCGGATCGCAGCAGCGTCTACGTTGCCGATGTTAACAAGAAGAGCTTCAATGTTAAGCGTCTCGCTGGCAACTGGGACCGCGCTCCAGATGGACTGGCTTGGTCCCCAGACTCCAAGACCGTATATGCCGCCGCTGCTGATCTCGGCCGTGAGCGCATCTTCCCCATCCCGCTTACCGCTGGTGAGGATTACGCACCTAAGAACATCACAAACGAGGGTGTACCGGCCGGCTTCTACACCCTGCCCAACGGCAATCTTCTTGTCTCAGACTCCAAGATCTGGACAAGCCGTGACATCTACAGCGTCTCGCCGAAGGGCAAGGTCGTGAAGACGTACTTCCAAGCCAACAAGGTCGACCCAGGTCTCAAAGGCCTCGGACCGGAGGATGTCTCCGAGTTCTACTTCTCGTCCAACTCCACGGAGATTGATCTTCAGGCTTGGATCATCTATCCCGAGGGATTCTCGAAAGATAAGACATACCCTCTGGCCTTCATCTCCCACGGTGGTCCCCAGGGCGCGCATTTCAACTCTTGGAGCACGAGATGGAACTTGAAGACCTGGGCCGATCAGGGCTACGTCGTCATCGCGCCGAACCCGACGGCCAGTTCCGGCTGGGGTCAGAATCTTACGGACGCGATCCAAGGTCAATGGGGCTCATACCCATACTGGGATCTGGTGCACGCGTGGAAGTATGTTAACAGCACCCTCAAGTACGTCGACACTTCGCGGGGTATCGAAGCCGGAGCTTCGTATGGTGGCTACATGACGAACTGGTAAGTCAAGGAATCTGATCACTTCGAAATGAAGTCAAGACAAGTCTCGGGCAGACGGCGCTAACAGACGGGAAACAGGATGCAAGGTCACGAGATGGGTCGCTGGTTCAAGGCGCTCGTGACGCACGACGGTTCCACGTCGACGCTCAACCAGTACGCAAGTGAGGAACTGTGGTTCATGAACCACGACTTCAGCGGCCCGTTCAACGAGACGGGCTTCCAGAGGAGCTCACCGTACTGGGAGTGGAACCCGATCCTATACGTCAACGAGTGGGCGACGCCGCACTTCGTTGTGCACAACGAGAAGGACTTCCGTCTCCCCGTGAGCGAGGGCATCTTGCTCTTTAACTTGCTCCAGACCAAGGGCGTGCCGTCTCGTCTCCTCAGCTTCCCCGACGAGAACCATTGGGTCCTGAAGCAGGAGAACAGCTTGGTTTGGCATACGGAGATCTTCAAGTGGATTAACTACTATAGTGGCATCAGCAATGCTTCCTCGCCGTATTAATGGTGAGGAGCCGGGTTGCGTTTTCGTAGGTCACATCTGCGAGACATTCTTGTCTTAAAAAGTAGTATTGATAATAACATGAATGATTAAAATACGAACAAATGCACGTCTCACTTTCGTATGTGAAATAGCACGGTAGTGTTTTCAAGTGGTAGTTCTGCAACGGCGGCTGGCGCTACAGTAGCACAGCGTTTGAGCGAAGCGTAGGACATACACTGCCAGATACAACATATCACCACACACTCATACCTTATGTACCACAGACCTAATGTGCTGATCTGATCTGATCAGCCATTGCAGTATGATTTGTTCACCAAAGCCGCGAGGCTATACAACACAGTACATGTCTCAACGCGAAAATGCTCAAGCGAACCGGCGACGATCTCCAACACGGTGCGTACGTCCGAGAGAGAGATCGTCGACTTGATGATTCCTACTTGGTCAGCACATCGATGGCGATCACGCCAAGACCTGCGACGCGACCGGGCAGACCGACCGGGGGGCCGCGGGCGGGTGGGATAAAGCCGGGATAAGATGTCTTTCAGACCTTGTGTGTTTCCAACGTTCCTTGTTTTCGCGACCGTTGTTGTTGATCCCTTTTCTTCGTATCTCAGGGACATCTTGGCCGACCTTGCAATATAGTACCGTACCTGCGTTGCGCAACCCCGTTACTGACCTTGCATTACGCACCAGTGTAGATAGAAACTATAGACTGTCTAACCGCGACGGATATAAGCACACCTCGCCATCTTCCGGTTTTATGTCACCGATGATCCGGCAAGGTTAATTAAACTAGCCAGCTGGGTAGGTGTATGCTAGACTCGTCTCAAGAACGTCTAATTAGACCCGTGGTCACTGCAATTACATATAGTAAGAACCTGCTTATAAAATTCATTCAACGGGTGTTTGCCATGACAAGTCGTGCTATGCATGCACGCATACTACTGCACGCAATAAATGGGAGTATAGGAGTGGTGCTCTATCAAAACGAAGGCTCTGCGCACTAGTAAATATACCTATTCTAGAAATTGACGCCTTGTGGAGGTATCTAGGATGCAGACCCGAAAAAAAAACCACCCCCCAACACCGCCACGATCTATAATGCCATGTCAGTAAAGAAAATGACGTGGGCCCAGTACGGACCCGATTAGTGAAACAAGAATAATGAACGGAAATATGGAGAATTCTTGAAGGTCCAAATATCAAAAGGACAGGCCACTCTAAGGATTGGACATGGTGCGACCGTCGATCTTCTATTTCGGCTTGCTGTTGTTGCTCTCACTGGTCGTATAAACAGAGTCGCGCATGATCTGCAAAAGGGGACAACTCAGGAGTTCATCCTTACCTAGCGGCGGCTTAGTATATAGGAGTGCGTTAGGGAAAATATAGTATAGGTAGGTAAGTAAGCTATCAGAAAAAGGACCCATGTGCGGTGATGAGATAGACTCTATACACTACACTCTCTTTATTTTGTTTGTCTATTGGTAATTCTTATTTTTTTTTTCTCTTTGTGGGTTATAACCCGTTGTAGTAGACATATTTGCACTACGTGCAACGTCGTGACGTCGAAGTCCAACTGCTAAGCGATTTGAAACGGTGTTGTACACCCTCGAGACTCCAGCAAACTTCTCTGTGTATCGTATCTAGTAATCGATGAAGAGACAGCGCCGGGCACTCAAAACCAGCTATTTCTCTGCTTGGGGAAGCCGGTCCCGGGGGACGTAAACAGCCCAGATAATGGGTAGATCGGTATCCTTCAGAATGCCGCCGATAGAAGAAGAGAAGCGCCGCGCCTTCTTGGTCGAGGACCGCGGCTCCGACAGCGAGAGCGATAATAGCAGCATCTGGGGAGACGTCGAGGCTCGCTTCGGCAGGATCCAATGGGCCGCGACGACCAAGGCCTACTCCAACCTCGTGCTGAGGCGGATAGCTGTCTTCCTCCTGCCGAGCTTCATACACCACCGATTTTCACCGGCGCGGGAACGCCGAAGCGATAATACGAGTAATGGCGCTAAGACGCTGAGCCCGACGGCATATCTCGACGGGATGCGAGGACTAGCCGCTTTTTTTGTGTTCTTTTGCCACTACTTCTACACGGCGTTTTTCATCGCTGAGGGCTACGGCTGGCTCCCCCGGCCGCCCCCTGGCTCGGATGCCCCTCCGCCGACAGTCTCAAAATACACCTCGCTCTGGCGGCTCCCCTTCGTACGGCTGTTATACAGCGGGCCATCGATGGTCTGCGTGTTTTTCGTGATATCAGGATACGCACTCTCCCTACGACCACTCCAGCTTGCCCGCAAGCGAAACTCAGAGGCCTTCGCCCGGACGACCTCGTCCCTCGTTTTCCGGCGTTTCTTCCGACTCTACCTCCCGCCCGTGATATCGACGCTGGGCGTGGCGCTCCTCCTTCGCTGGGGTGCATACGAAGGGACGAGAGAGTTTATCAAGGACCGCACGTTTACTAAGAACGTGATCGAACACCATCCCGTACGATTGGACTCTCTATCGGCGCAACTCACGCACTGGGGTCACGAGATGTGGGCGTTCCTTCACATCTGGAGTTGGGCGAACCACGCCGGCTCTACCCAGTACGATGTGCACCTATGGACAATTCCCCTCGAGTTCCGGTGCTCGATGGTGCTCTTCCTCGTCCTCATTGGCACCGCACGGCTACGAGATAACGTCAGGCTTGTGGTAGTGGGTTTGTTGTCGTGGTTTGTTCTGCGAAATGATAGATGGGAGATGTTGCTATTCCTCGCGGGCATGACGATTGCCGACCTAGACTTGAGACGTAATGCACACAACGGACACGAGGGCCGTGGAAACACCGCGGGATCATCGTCCCCACAGCCTACGCTACAGCTACCGCTCGACGAGAAAACGAAACCGATCCTGCCGGCTTCACAGGAACGGTCTACTAGCGATTCGTTTTGGACACTTGTCTCCATTTTCGCGCTATACCTACTCTCCTGTCCTGATGCAGGCCCCTGGGACGTACCCGGTTGGAGATACCTCGGCACCTTGATCCCGACCTGGTTCACTGAGAAGTACCGCTTCTGGCAAGTCGTCGGTGCGTGTCTGTTCGTGTTCTGCGCGGCGCGGTCACGCGGCTGGCAACGCTTTTTCGAGCTTCCCCCCGTCCAGTACCTGGGCCATCTCAGCTACGCCGTGTATTTGATGCACGGGCCGGTGACGCATGTCCTAGGATACCCGGTGCAGCGCTGGGCCTGGGGGATTACGGGCGTAGAAGGCTCTGGGTTCAAGAGCGGTGTAGTTCTCGCTGCCATCATCAATATCCCTCTCGTGGTCTGGGCTGCGGATATTTTCTGGCGCGCAGTTGACATACCCTCGGTGCGGTTTGCAAAATGGTTAGAGTCAAAGCTAAGTGTATAACGAATGCATATTGAAGTTGGTAAGACGCAAGGTGTTTCGGGTTATTGGGAGGTTACAGCGTTCCTTGGATAAGCTACTTGCAATGCCCGCAGGAAAACGGACTCTGATATATACATACACTGCCGAACTCCAGTCGTCAATTTAACATGATCTCATTATTGAGCAAGCGTTTTAATCATTCCATTAGAGTTACCTTTGGCTCATGGTAATAGAAAACCCATTGATTACTTAACACACCCATACATAATTAACGTACTTCAAATTAATGGGTAATAAACGAGCAACTATTAAGATTTCCCGTCCCCTTTTCCCTAAGTAACGCTACCGTCTTAACAGCCAAGTAAATGGACGACCCAGGATTGTTTGTGGTGTAGAGTTTTTTGGTGACCTTTGCTAGGCTATAAACGAAGTTTATATTAATGGTCTACATGGTGCAGATGCAATCAATGGAGGTGATAAACTCAGATGGCTGCCAACTAGTATGAAATAGGCGAAATGTACATAATTACATGTGGGTTTTCGAGTCTTTATATACTTGGATCGCAAGCCTAGGGAATGTCCCCTGATTTATGGCTCTCGTGGACCTTAAATATTCTAGATGCGATTGCACGATACTCGTTCTATCTAGAAGCACCACACTCACTACTCCCAATAAATGGGCAGTGCTGAATCTTGGTCGTGTTAATATCCTAGAACCTTACACCCTGCAAAGCCTGGCGACGAACAAGATTAAAATACCTGAGACTTTTTATGCCTCAGAGGTATGATGTCTATATTAATTTTGAAATGGTATCTCATAACAGAATTGTCGAGTTGTCCGACTACCTGTACGCTATAGTAGCTCCTTAACCTCGGAACGCCGTCCCTTGATCCACCCGCCTATAGTAGGCATGTTCCAGTGGCACCAGGCAGATGATGGCCTCCTTTAAAATCCGTGTGAAAACCAATGATGCAATACAAATTCGTAACTCGTGTGATCATCCCCACCCCAGTTTGTTGTCTAACTGCTTGACAGTTGTAATCCAACATCTTAACCCAGAACATATATAACAACCGTAATTAAGAGGGATGAACACTGAGCCTTTTCGGCTCGGGCTGCTCCGCATTCGCACTGCCTGGTCCTTCGTCCAGGGACCTTTTGTGACCGGCGATCTGGTCTACAACCCCAGCACTCGGCGGTGCGGGGCTAGATATGTTATGGATGGGTGCGGGCGCCTTGATAGCTGCTGGCTCATGCTGCTCTGTTGCAGTGGCTCTACTTTGAATGCTTTTCTCGGTTTCCACCTTACTCTTCGTACTCTCACTGACACTGTTGTTAACCTGAACGTCTGTAGCCCCACCACCATGCCCACCAGTAGCAGGACTAACGTCAGCGCCAACAGCCGCCCTTGTATTGGTGGCCGTATTGCCGGCCTGCGTATGCCTGGGGTTGAGGTTTGGAGTGGCGCTGGATGCACCACCGGTATTACTGTCTCTGACAGCGGTAGCGATAGGATTCACAATATTGGGCGTGATGGCCTTAGGAGCGCTTCCACCACTAGTATTCTCTGAAGCACCACTTGTGATATGACTAGGGGTAATCCTCGGCGTGCTGCCGCTTATGTTGCTAGTGGTGCTACTCTTACCGATGCTAACGTCCCGTGCGGCTGACACAGAGCTGGTCTGGTTACTCATAGTGCTGCTTGATATATTGTCTGTTGCACTTGTTGAGTGGCTCGGTATATTTGTTGGCGCGTGGTTTATCGGGGTACCGGCCGTATTGGTTGGTATGCTGCGTGTAGGATTGCCAGCCATATTCACTGACATGCTATTTGTCGGATTGGTTATCGAAGTCCCTGCTCTATTGACCACCGTGTTGATCGTCGCGCTACCTATTGCCTTGCTTGCTGTGTTACTCATTGTATTTCTCGCTGCACCACTCGGCGTACTACTTGCTGTCATGCTAGACGGAGTAGCATTTATAATGGACGAACTATTAGTGGCGCCAACACTGGAACTGCTCAAACTGCCAGAGGTAGCAGCATTACTACTGGCATGGCTGCCTGTAGCGGCGCTACTATTAACACTATGGCTCTTGTATAAAGCGTCATCTGTAAATCTCTTGTGGCCGGTAATCTGGTCAAGAACGCCGGCACTGGGGGGAGCGGGGCTCGAAACGTTAGGCCGTGGCACAGTAGGCGTAGCGGCGGGTGCTATTGCCGGGGCTGCGGTTGATTCTTTCTGATAAACCGTTGGACGGGTCATCGGAGCTGTGGGGGGACGGGTAAGGGCGACGGGGGCGGGGCGTTGAAGAGGCATCCCAGGCCGCACTATCGAGGATTGATTCGAGTTCAAAGCACTTGAAACCGACGTATGGGTACTCAAAGTCTGAGGGACAGTTGTTGGCGTTGCATTGCTGGGAGGCAAGTGCGGCGCTGCGGATGCGATAGGAGTCTGAGCCGATGCTGGGGAAGCGGATGGCTCTGCACGGTGGACGGGTTGCGCTGGTTGTGAAACTGCTGTTCGGTTGATGTTTGCGGGCGTTGGTGAGGCATTCTGGAGTTTCAGACTGTGCGCACTGCGTGCTTCGGCGATTATTTGAGTGACAGACTTGACCATCAAATTGTCTGCCTCCTCCCAGCCAGGGATCTTACCGGCGTGCGGCAAGCCTCGGGCGCGATTAATTGCGGAATCCACAATGATCTCCGCCTTGTCTGTTTTCGTCTTAAGTGCACTAACCATACTCTCTCGAAAATTCCGGAGCCGCCGTTGTATCTCGGCCTCAGCAGTGTTAGGCGGCGCAGGACTCGGCGTGGAACTTGTTTGTGCAGGGGCACTAGGAGCGGGAGAGGCTGATGTGGTATGGCTGTGCTTTTGCTTCATGTCTTTAATCATTCCTTGCATTGCGTTGATAAGAGTATTCTCAACTGAATCAAACCCAGCGACTCTGTTTTGCACTGGTAGCCCTCGAACTCGGTTGGCGGCGGCTTCAATTATACTTGCAGCGTGGGGTGTCTGCTTGGATATCACATTCAGCATATTTGCACTGAATTGCACAATTGCCCTTTCTATTTCAGGTGATAACTGTTCTCTTGGTCCAACGCCTGCAATACTGGATCTTGATTGCGGTTGCTGTACGGGAGTGGCGGACTGTGCAGTCGCCGATGCGGTAGGAGTTTGGCCGTTAGTCTGAGTCGTTTCTGCTTTGGCAGGAGGGTTAGAGGGGGGTGGTGGGCGTGCATAGGGAGAGCTATATGTGCTTTGTTGAGGTGTATTTGATGGCCTGCCATAGCCAGGAGGTAGCTGCGCTGGTGCTGGTACATGAGCAGTATATACTGGCTGGCTAGGGGGCTGTGATGTGGTCGTATGGAGTTGTGCGTTTTGTCCAGCAGAGGAGGTATAGCCGGGCTGGGGGTGTTTTTGGTCGGTGGAATACTGAAGGCCATGTGCGTACGTGACGTTACTGGGGTTCGCATACGGGCTGTTTTGATAATATGGGGGGTGTGATAAGTGCGAATGGAGATGTGAAGCTCCAAGGTGGCGATCTGGTGAATTAGCCTTGCGCTTCTTACCAGCGTCTAACTCCACACCCGGCACGCGAGACCAGAGCCCAGTTTCTTCATCTTTCTTGAAAGCTTCATTGCCAATCAAGTTATGCCGGACACTACTTTCCCAACCTTTTGTTTCTGACCTAAAAAAGAACCAAGGGTACCTTGCTGTTATTCTCTTGTAGATTTGCTTAAGAGTCAACCCGTCTGGAGGTCCGTTGGTGAGAGCCTCATCAATCAAAACACCGTAATTTTTAGTCGGTTTCTGGAGTTGTTCGGCGGTATAATCTTCAATCCGAAGGTCCAAGGGCGGGGATTTTGGCCGAACTTTCTTATCTTTCTTCTCCTTAATCCGTTTCTCTACATCAGACCCTTCCTCACCATCTTCTCTTCTTTTCTTGTTATATTTACGCTTTTCAGGTCGGTCACTGTCCTCTGGAAGGGGATTCTTCCGAGGGCGGCCAACGGGACGCTTAATTTTCTCCTCTTGTGGATCTTGAGGGAGAGTTTTCTTCGAAGTCTCCTGCATCTGCTTTTTAAGCAGCCTGCGCTCCCTCTTCGACATGATCCCATCCTTAGGGGGTCGTCCCGGTCCACGACGTTTGGGGATATCAGGCATCGCAAATTCAGAAGGAAGTTCGCCTAGCATATCTAGCTCAGGTTTCATCATCCCGTGAGGGAGATGCTCTTCTCCAGAAATGGGTTCAGTACCAGTGACTTCCGGTTCCAGCTCCATTTCTGGTTCTGGCTCTGCCGCTGATTCTAATAATGATGCCGACACGGGCGTTGGTTCTGGCTCTGGTTCCTCATCGCCATGCTCAGATTCGACGACCGGGGTAGAGATATTTTCCACGTCGGATAAATCTTCACTAGTATCCCTGAAGTTTTCGTGATCGGAATGTTCGAAATCGAGACTCATCTCCTTGCCACCCACTGACATCCGCTTGCTTGATGCAACATCTTCATCCTCTCCGCCAGACATTCCAATCTGGACGCCGTTGATAACGAAAAAGAATTCAACATCTTTAATCTGCAGCCGGTCACCGCTTCTCAATGTTGCGGGCTGACCTAACCCATATAAAACATCTTCGCAGAAAAACCCATTCTTATGCAGAGCGATGCCTTCGAAGACACCCCTCTTCTTATTGAATTGAATTTTGAGATGTTGCCTAGAGATACCACGTGTTTTGCTAGCAATGTCCGGGCCGGGTGAATGTATACCAATGAATGGTATATGTTCCGGGGATGGTTGTAAAGCCCCTAGGTCTACAGCAGCAGCTCCCGTAGTATGCGACACATATTGTCGGTTTGATTGCACGTGATTACCGGAAGCATTATCTTCACCAGCGGCGGATTGAGCGGCGGAACTAGGACGGCGGCGCTTGACAGGTTTGACATCCTCTCCATCCGAATGTTCGGGCCCAAGCATACCACCCTCCTCACTGACATAGGATTTACTAAACTTTCCTCTGTCGTACATGACGGGTGTAGGTGGAGGTAACCCGTTCCTTTCATTTTCCTCGCATTTGCGTCTGTAGGCAGCTTCCCTCCTCTCATCGGCCCTTGCTTGTTCCATAGCTTGCTTGTCGCGGCCAATAATCACAGCGTACGTCGTCATTTGAAAGGTACTATCGGCAAATTCTATCTTTGCAAAGGATTCCAGCTTCTGGCTCCCACTTGCGGATGTGGGTTCTACACTGCCTGTGAGTGCATCGCTCTCTTGAGTAAGGGAATGCAACGAAACCGCGGAGGGGGCGATGACAGAGGGGCCATGGTCTTGGAAAAGAGTGGCTTGGGCAGCAAGGTTCATGATGTAGGCACTCGGGTCTATGCTGCCCTGAGAGAGCCGCATTCCGGAGAGTAAGCCATGAGAGGAATAGTCAGGACCGTGGGGATCGGGATCTGTAGTCGCAATTGCCTGGAACTGACTACCTCGGTTGCGACTCGTTTGGTCTAGCATGAAGGGTTCGTCGAGTTGCATGCCCTCTGGAGCAGATGATGTCGTATGATTTGCAGCTTGTGGAGGACCAAAAATGCCCATACGGAATATCGAGGAGTCTCGGGCCAGAGAGAGAGGTGGTAGATCGGCGGTAAGCTTAGCCACTGCGTCGTCGGGAAGACTTTCGTCAACGTTAATGTTAGTAGCAGCCGGTGTCGATAAGGGCGACACAGTAGGCGGGGAGGGTAAGGGAAGATCGTTGATGTCGATGTCATTCGAGGACTGATCGGGCCGCGGTTGGTCGGAGAGGTCTGCGGGAGAACCATAGCGGTCGAGGGTGCCTCTCTCGTTGGTCTCGTTAGTCTCGTTGGTCATGTTTGTCAAAGGTTGTATAGCTGTAGGCGCATCCGAAGTTAAGTTTGACTTCGCACTAGGCGCGCTAGGAACCATGACAGACGCATCTTGATCCCCATCTGCACGTGAAGGTGGACGTGGACTCGTCGAGGTTGCTGTAGCGGGCGGTGGGGATGCTGCAGTGGTGGCCGCCGTGGTGGCGGCAGCTGCACGACCTTCATCGGTCGGGGCAGCATTGGACGAAGTCATCGCTGATCGGAGGGAGACAGCTCATTCGTCTTGGTGACGTGCCGGGAAGGGAGATGGCGTGAGGAGGAAGGTCGTCGCTGGCAGGGAGGTGTTTAAAGATGGTAGATGCAGACATGGCAGGGTACGTACAATGCGCGATGCGATTAGACCGGCAATTGGCACTTCGGTCGGCGGAAGGAGGATAGAATTGTCACCGCCCGCCCGCCTGCTGCTTCAATCAATCAATCAGGTCATGATAAGAAAAAAACCGGCAGCTGGGGGCGGCCGGCAAAGCCATTCACTATTGGGGATTAGCCAATTACGGTTAGACTGGTTGTGTAAGTTTGGTGCTAGAGCAATTCCCCTCTGTTTTTTTTTTGGACAGCTTATGAAGAGTGCTGATTGGTTCCTCAAGCTGTAAGTTCACTTACCTACGTACCTTGTAGGAACCTCTTAGTCACATATGTAGTGATACACGCTATCTTATTTTACACAGCTCAAGCTTCCATTCGAAACACATCGAGGATTGGTGTTAGAGATTCTATATGTATACACCCTTTGATAAGTAAGTAGGTAGCTAGTGAAACCATCGAGTGCCGCATGTTAAAACGAAGTACCCGTGCGAGTATCTACCTAGCTTAGTATAGCCAGTCATGACACGCGCATCTTTATTTCATACACTCCTCCATTTCTCCTACTATCTAGGCCCGGCCTTCTATGTAACTCCACCAGAAGCAATCGTAAGATGTAAAGGTGTGAATTCTATTTGTCTATAGATAGACCCCTATTCTAGAGCCATTGCTAGCTAAGATTAATGATGGCGGCAAATAATCTAGTCCGTTACAATAAGTAACCCACCCATTTGAATCTAAAGATATAATTAAAGTACAAATTCGCCATGTCTCTTATATCACCGGTTCCTCAAGGAGAAACTAAAAACTGAAAACTCTGGCATATTTCTAGGAGCGTAGCAATGGCGTCCTCTCAGACAGCCCGTGCCTGCGTACTTGCCATCTATGCTCCGCCCACTCTGTCAACCGATAGGCATAATAGCACATTGTTCCAGCAACGAAACCTACAGCATCATTCTTAAATGCGAGAATGCCAGCGGTAGTAATGAGCATGACGTTCCATCTCTGTGCTCGCTCCTCGTCGCTAACGTTACGATGGCGTTTCCCAATTCTTCCATTGCCATCTTCCTCTACGGAAGCCTCCCACAGATCAGGAGCACCATGATTCAGGCTCTGGCCTACTCTAGCAAGCTCTAGACCAGAGGCAAGGACCATGATCCCCAACAAACTTCGTGGGAACGTCTGTAATAGATCAAGGAGTGATTCACCGAAGAGAACACCAAGAACAATCTTGAGGAGCCCTAAAAGCATAATACTCGCTCCACTGCGTGAGCCGAAGCGATACTGTGCAGCGAGCCCGCCAGATCCGTGACATACAGGCATGGCACCAAACCAACAGCCAGACAAGTTCATAGCCGCCACGCTGATGCCAACGGCTGTTACGCTCGGGGACGGCAAATTAGGCAATAAGTCCGAGGCAAGTGCACTAACAGCAATGACAGAGTTAAGGGTCGTGAGAGGGAGTTGTGCGACACCCATTCCGATGGCATCAGCACTCCATTTGGGCAAGATAAAATATGGATTCCAGATATGCAGCCGCGGCATATACAATTCGTGGCTAACGGCGACCCGAGTCAGGGCAATGGCCACACCGACCACGAACATGATCAACGCGAAGGGGAAGCGCGTACGCCGTTGGGTCAGTATGAGAAATAAAAAGGCCGCGAAAGCCCAGACATGGTTGTCAAGGGGTTGTTTCCAGACAGGCCCCAGCTTCTGTAGAAGAGAGGACCCAGCGGAGATGACGAGAGAAAGGCCGGCTCCGAACTGAATACCCTTGATCACGGGGATAGGAATGACTCTAGTGACAAGACGAAGGAGACCAGTTAGGCTGAGGATCAGTACCAGGCCGGCAGTCACACTACCGGCGGCCATAGTCTCGCGTTGCGAAGTGTGCGAGGCGATTGCTGCTGCTGCAATGGCCTAAAGCAGATGTTAGTCATATCTGTGTATATAGACCTCTTTCTCTCTCTCTTAAGACAGTTATACGATGCATTAAAAAAGTAGTAAAAATAGAGGTGTAGTGTAATACCTTCATGGGCTGTACAGGTAGAGGAATGCCAAATACCATGCCCGTCATGATATTGAAGAAGCCCGAGAAGACAAGTGTCGTCGATAGGGAGATAGACCCGTTCACGGCGAGCGTGATCATGAGCGGGAGCAGTGTGCCTAAATCGCCGAGCGCGCCTGAGATCTCGGCCAGCGGCGAGCTACGAATAGTGGCAACATTGTTGTGGTGGAAGCGTTTGATGTTTGATAAGAAAGGCATGGTCTTGGTTTCCCGTGTTCTATCATTCTAGCAAAACGTATCTCACTGTGAGGTGGTTTATTTGGTATTATAATGACGATACTTGGATTTCTCGGGGTCGGTTTTGCGAGAATGTGACGAGTCTGGTTTCCGTTTCGGGTGCGTCAGCGGGGTGCTTGGTCATTAGGTCCTGTGCTGTAGATATGACCTGCGTTTAGCCCACTTTTCGGAAGCAACCACTAGGTTGACAGGTCGGCACGAGTGCATTTTCATTCATTGTTCAGGTTCGATTAATGAAAGATGTTGTACAACATAATCTGTACAGCATGCCCCCGGCATTGCAGATATACGGCGAGCCATATCATATATTTGAAGCCTAGAGTTTCTATTAGTTGAGCATTCTGTGTGAAGTCCAGATATTAATCTACCTAACGAGAGGATAATGATATGATATGATGTTTTTGTAATACGTAGTGTACCCGAATTCTTTTTCAGAATAGATAATTAACATTATCTAAACAATAAAGCCTGAACAAACGCCACAGCGGATAGTGCCGAGTATGGATCATGCATATCGGTGTCAGAATCCTTGGAACCTACAAGTATCGAATGCATGCCCTCTATACAAGCGCCATCAACCCTTCCAGATTATCCACAGCACATACTTTGGAATTCCGTATACTCCATCTACCTAGGTAGTAGAAAAGCCATTTCATTTTAGTGATATTCACATGGTGTGTCTTCTGAGAAAGAGGTAGCAAGAGGTTCTAGGTGATTATGCGTCGAATGAGATAGATATTCACCATGAGGTGATGGGGGTCTGATGTTGATGCCAACAACGAATTTACTATAACAATCAAGGTAAGTATTGATCAATCACAATGGGCGTCCTCATATCTCTCATACACATCTACTCCCTCCTTACCTAATAGGCGATACAAACACAGATAGGATGAGGTTATTGCCCCAGGGGGAGGTCAAAACCCTTTGCCCCCTCCTCCCTCTCCCCTCTGCCTCTAATCTTTAGTGACTACCTACAGTCAGTCTACAGAGATAAGTGACCTCATCAACAAGATGATGCGTAGTCTTAGCTACGAACCTTGAATACTTACCTAACCACTACCACACTGCTTGTAATGAAGGAACTTGCCCTTAGGCAGTTAGCTCCTGGGTCTGCTCCCCAAACATTCAAGGCCCCCATCCAGATCAAGCTACATGACACCTACCATAGTGTGTGTACCTGGAGGCCTAGGCAGTAGTACTAGTAACAGCAGGTACCTACTCGTATGTGTACGCGCCCACCTCTTTACCATCCCCATATCCCCATATCCCCATATTCCCATCCCATCAAGCTCCCCGAGCTCCCAAGCACCAACACCAAAGCACCCAGCTCGCTCCAAGCTCCAAGAGGAAAACATAAACAATCAAAAACTCCCACCCCAGCCTTTCCCATCTCCATCATCCACCACCACCTTTTTTACACAATAACACGCGCCACCATCCATTCTTATCTAAATAGATCCATCCCCCCCGTGCCATCATCGAATTGTCTACCCCCAGTCTATCGCGAACCACTACTTCGTATTCCCTCATAATTAACCCCATCTTGATCGCATACCTTACGCGACCACTTTGATACCCATTACTATCCTCTTACCGCCCTAGTTACCTTTCCTTTTTGAAAGCTTACTCCCGCCCCTCTAAACAAACATGTCGGGCGCGAACAGTTGGCTACAGAGGCAGCGCAAGACCGACCTCACCGAACTTGCACAGTATACAGGTCTGAAGAAGTATGTCTTAGAGAGCCAATTTATTGTTTCAATTTAATATACCGTCGCTTGAATGTACCTTTTTAACGCGTGCGCCTTCGCCCTGCTTCCACTTCCATGTAATGCACAATTGGAGGAGCACGCACGGGCGGTGTTGGTCCCTCGATGCGCCGTTGAAACCCCACGCGTCCATTGCATCATGAGCGTGCGAGACCAATTGCACGCACATAGCTAACATTCCTCGCTCCGAAACAGCTACGATTCATTCAAGAAAGTCGAGCTAGAACTCGCTCTCGATGAGTTTCTCGCCGAGAATACCCTCACCTTCCAGTCAGATCCCAAACTGGCCAACTACTACGCGAGTCGTGCGCGCACCATCGGGTCGCCCATCAAGAAGGATGTAGACGCTCCAGCCGAGAAACTCAAGGTTGCGAAGCGCCGTGCCACTAAAGCTGCTGAAGATATTATAGCTCCTGTTGTTGAGTAGGTCCACGATCACCGTCAACGGGTGTCTTGCTCATGTCACGGAGCGCTAACATTGTCCGTATAGGAGTTCTGAAGAAGAACCTAGTAGCACATCGACGGCTATTGCACACACGCCTGCTCGCGCGTTATCGTTGGCGAGCCGTATCCCTCTCCCCGCCACGCCTGCCGATGTTGCCAATGCCGTCGACCGCTCTACCATTGCCCTGAGGACCCGCGTCGCGTCTGTTTACAAGGAGTCGGGTATTACGGAAGCTACTCACGCGACACGCGAGACCCTCTCCACCGTCAATTCCGTGCTTTTCGCCATCTCCGCCTTCGAGCTTTACTTCTTACGCCCAGAGATTCTAGCAGATAGATACGCGTTCACCATCCCGGCAATCTCCTTCCTCGGGACTAGCGACTACCCGGTGTTTGTCCCTGACATGTTCTTGTTGCTTACCGCGTCCTTCTGGTCACCAGCGCTTCTCTGGGCATTCACGAGCAGCATCCTTCCTAGCATTGCTGGGTACTTCATTAACATGACTACTGGGTCGCACCAAGGTCGCGTTACGCGTCGCAGTGCCCCAGTGCCTGATGCTGTTGTTGATCCCCTGACTTTCAGCGTCGTCAAGGCGCTCATCTCGTTCGTGATATACGGTCAAGGTGTTACATTCGGTGGCTGGATTAATGAGGTTTCCATTGAACGTATCAACTCATCCGTGTATGGGGGGTATAAGGGTATCCTAGCCGGCGCTGCCATTAGTGGTCTCTTTAGCATCTATGACGCGGTGCTGAAGAAGTGAAAGGGACAACTTAAAAACGCAACTCCAAGCAATCTTCAAATCGAAACCATTAAAATTGAGGTTGCACAATGTGATGACCCGCTCCCGTTGGTCGCAAAGTCCACCCAAGTCCAACATGGCGGGCCCCGTGCTGGTTCATGAATAATGATGGTCTCACAATTTCCCTTTAAACCTCACACTTTTTTTTTTTTTTTTCGAAGACGGCGTCACGTGGCGTTATTTGGTGTTTTGGTGGCATCTTCACTCGTCTCGATTCCCCTTGATACCTGCCTCTGGCATCCATCTTCTTTCCCACCCTATTCATGACTCATAGCGTGCTTTTTCTCCAATCAATCAATCAGTACCTTTCATGGACGGATGCAGGCATGACGACTTGAGAGTTTTACTTCAGTTTATATGCTCCTAGCAGAGGCGAACGATACAACTTCGTTCGACGCACGCTATTATCTTGGACCACAGCAGGATTCATAGTGTTTTCCTTTGATGCTTGCTGGTGTGTTCGGTTTTGTCTATAGTAGCCGAGTTCGGCGGATACTCTCCCCCATAAGTGGGTTGGATTGGAAAAGTGAATGAATGGGTCGTTTCGTTCTTCGGGTTAATGGGGAAAGGGGGGTCAGGCGGCCGGTTAGTAGGAGGGTGGCATGATGAACATGAGGCGATGAGGCAGGCGATACTGGACGCATCCCCGTGGGTTGGATGGCACGGATTGGTCGGCTGGGGTTGGTCGGTTTGATTGGCTGGCTTGATAACGAAACCCGGAATATACTGTTTACATTTCCCCTCGTTTTGTACAAAGCATCGCATCTTCGTTTTCCTCGCCCAGGGTATTTATTGGGTGCACTCTCAAAGGTGATCATCCGCACTCGGGTAGTTCGTGATATTTTCAACATGAAATTTAATGCACGACTGACAACGCGTCTTAGACTATGGCTTGAGTTCAGGCGATGTATAATATCTCATAGTCACGCCAGGGTGATGGAAGTAGGCACGCGTCACTCATTGTGTGAACTCGTTTTGAAACGCTGATAAATTTTGATTCTTAATTCGATCTGAGCTAGACATGAAAAGCTATGTTTGGTATATAAAGCGCCGTCTATATACGTGATCTGACATTAGTTGACGGACTGGACAACATTGATCCGCGAACTCTTGCTGTTCCTACAGAAAACTCCCCTGCCCCTCTCCTTCTGCTCTTCTCTTGTTGATGGCTTTGCATGCTGCTCGCCTTTGTAGTACACATGATAAGTAATTAGATAATACGGTCCGCACATGTCCCCCTGCTTTACATTTCACTCCACGCCTCCCCTATTTCGTATTACTGCCTCGCTCATTGTGATCCGTGTCTAGTATCGAGAAGTAGGTCTGGGCCAATGTTGTGTCCGTCCGCTATTAAAGTGGTCACTAAACTTGCGCGCTCGCCAGCCCGCTGTCTTGTGTGACGGGATGCAAAATACAAGTTGGAATCTGTACACCTGACAAATAAAACCAAATGCGATTGAAAAAACAAAACAGAAAACCGAACGCCCCTCCTATAAACTCCACCATATGTGCCGGGCTTGCGGTATCTGTATCGAGAATGATGGTGTTGTTGTTTCCTTTGAACTTGCAGTTCATGCCGCCGTCTACCTCTATCGCTCGTTCTATAATTCGTTTGCCGACTAATTTCGCTCATGAATCTATGCTCTGTATGTTTGTGGTGCCGTATTCGCTTATTTAGTCCTCTCTCTCGGCGGGATCTTCCCACTTGATGGGGTGCACAAGCATGCTTCGAAGACAGAGGCGCCCACTGCTAGCTGGGTTCAATTCTTCTTCGCGCCCACCGCGCATGATGCCTTCACCCGCCCGGCCGCCGTTAGTGCCTCGCCCGTCCATCTGAGCGTAGCCGAGCCATCGCCTCCACAATAATCCGGCAAACTCGCTGTTGTAATACCAGCTAGTGCCTTTGTGATTATGCTCATTATTTAGGTCGAATGGGGAGCCACGGCCACCAGAGCTGTGGTCTTTACCGCCATTAAAGGCTACGTCGATCTCCGCCGGAGGCCAATCGCGGTCCAAGAATACGGGGTGGGGAGCGAAAACCGCCTTCAAGCCATGATGGAATGCCATGGTAGATGGGAACATCTCACTAAACATACTGTGATGGAGGCGCCAGGTTTCCTCATGCATAACTAGAAGTAGTCTCCTAGAAAGACGGGAAGCTGTAACGATGGAGCACCTACGTGGAGGCTTTGGCAGCGAAGTTTCATAGCCCGTAATATCCCCAGCAAAGACCCAACCGGATTCCTCTGCGTCGAAGAGGGGATTTAAGGTAATAAGATCAGCCTCCTCTCCAACACCGCACTGCGATAGCTCAGATCCGCTCGCACAACTAGCCGGCATGAAGTTTTCGCCTTGGCTGAGGGCAAGTTTTCCGGTGAAGGTCACTGGACCAAGGAATGGTCGCTTGTTTGACGCCTGTATCTCGGTATCGACAAGCCGGGAGAAGTTTTCCCACGTACCATGAAGGCCGGGGATATAGTACTTGGCCGAGCGCTCCCAAGCGCCAACCCTACTCTGGTTCGCACCCCATTTCCCAAGACGATCAAAAAGCTCGTAGTATGAGCCGGTCCACCGCATATCCATTTCCCAGTTCCAAAAATGTTCATACTCGGGATGCATCACGGCAAAATGTTGTAGAGGCATGTGAGCAGATCGATAGACGCCATGAATATCCCCGTTGGATGGGTTTTCGTACGCATCGCCGAAATTACCGGGGTAGAATAGCTTCATCTGCGCTTCTGACCATAAGGTACATAGCCCATGGAATTCTGTTGGAACGTTTGACTCAATGATGTCTTGTGCTGTTGCTCTATCGGCCCATATGGGAGCATTATTGTCTCGAACATGCAGTAGAAAATGCACGTCATATTCGCCGCCTGACTGTAAGTTTAACTCGGAGACCATAGCGCGAAAGTTCAGTACCGCATGGGCTGTCCATTTGAAACCGACGTATGTTCGCACCACAATGGCGGTGCGGTGCAGTTTTTTGCGACCAGTTGATGCAAGTTCCGCATCTCTTGTATGGTTGCCAGTGAAGAAACGGTCGCGGTTAGAATTGACACATTGGGTCTGTGCTTGCGCCCAATCTACCTCGTTCCAGTTGATTTGACCTGATTTCTCCCAGACCGTTTCGCTACCCTCACTTTCAATATCTAACAATTCGCTCAACCCCCCGCGATCCGGGCTATAGCCAAGACCATAGGGGCCATACCGACCAAACCGGTCAAAGCAGACGTCGCTCCGCAGCCCGACAGCCTCGTGTGACCCTATGGCGGCTTTGGGCTGGCCCTGAACGAGGCCGCGGTAGGCGTAAAGATCGGGGACTGGCACCTTTTTATCTGCGTCGATAAAGCAGGGGTTCACACGGACGTAGCTCTTCCGCCACTCGTCCGAGTTATAATCTGGTTGAGGTCGAAATACGGCCGGCTTAGGCATCTCGATATGATGGGGCGTTGGGACCGCTTCAGGAGGATTGTGCATTGGTGGTTTTGGATATTCAGGCTTGTACTCCGAAGGCTGCACTAGCGCTCTTAATCCTCTATAATAACCATCGAGGCTATTAGGTGCGGTTAAGAATCTATCTTCACTCTCAGGATAATAGGTGACGACGCTACTTACTGCTTATACTTAAGCCACTTAGGCCCTTCCACGTCCTCCTCTTCTTGGCTAGTGTCTTCCTCTTGTAATGCCACATCATTGCTAGCGGCATCGTTAAGGATATCAACAATGACGTCGTTGGGAATGCTGTCTGGGAAGTTATTGGGCTTCTCATTGGAATTGACCTGTAGTACATCCTCTGAGACGTCATTTGAGATATCACTTAGCACCTCATTTGGAATATCATTTGAGGTGTCGTTTGGGATATTCTTGGCGACATCATCGATCTCACCAACTTGCACCTCCTCAAGTTTAACCTCATGGATGGCTTCCTGCTCCGGAATCTCCATAACCACGGTGTTTTGATTCTGCAATAGAACGTTTTGAGGGTTGCTTAAGGGCTCTTTGACTAGCCCTTTGTTTCCATGGACTATGTCCAGGACATTTCGGGATCGTGTGGTAAAGTGTGGATCGGAAAGAATTAATATCAGAAACATAAATATCATGACCATCCATATAACAACTCGACGATAAAGGCAGTGGCCTAGTAGTGCTCTAACTTGGAATTTGGCTCTTGATTTCGTATCCGTATGCATGGGTAGCAAGTTGTCGCTTTTGCGAGCCATCGCATTCGGAAAAGAGGCCGATCTCCGTGTCATGAAGTCTGATATCTTTTCCATTCTGGCCACTGTGTGAATACGCGAGGTGTGGCGTGTTATTGGGCACAATGCGCAGACCGCACGTAGGGAACCTTAGTGCGCTAGAATCATGAGGAATAGAAAATCACACAGATAGGGAATGGAACCAGTTAAGGTTGCAAGCCCGCCGAGGTTTTGTTGCGTTCAATGGATTCGGCCAGGGCACTTTGGGCGGCCAGCCGAACCACGCACCGAGTCAAACCGAAGGGGGAGGTTGGTGATACAAGAAGAACAAATGGACAATAGAGATAGGTACCCGGGGAAAGGGTATTACAAAAGACTCCGGCTCGATGAGACCGGATGAAGATGCCGTGGGGGGAATCGATAGGCCGAAGACAGACGATCGAGTGCCAAGCGAAGCTGGATTATTCCGTGCTAGCACTTGCGCGTCTGCGTACGTAGACGTAACTTTTGCTGAAGGCTAGAAATAAGCGTGACGCTGGCTTCAACTATAATTTGCGGCCGTCGTTGCTTTACTGGTGTGGTTGAGACGAGGCACCTGGCCAAAAAAAGGAGCGTGAACAACAGATTCTCAGATGGCGGGTGCCTGAAGAGACAGTGAATGTGAAAGATCAAGGAAGGTGAGTTCTCGAATAAAAATCCGAGGGTCGGTTTGGTGATTAGAAGGGAGGCAGAATAGTAGAAGATGAGAAGCGATAGTTGGAATAATGAGCATACCTATGTAGGTAGATAAGGCTGCGAAGAGGAATGTAGGGAGAGGTAATTGGATTGGGACCCTTCACTTGGTGTCGTGTCGGTGGGCCGTCGATCAATAGGTAGAAGATACCAGAGGTATGTAGACAGATAGGGAGGTAGATAGCAAGAAGGCAATGTCTCTGATACCTTTCTCAAGATACTTTTCTGAAGACTGATGACCTCCTACTCACTGCTCACATTATTCCTATTAAGAGGCAGGTACTAGACAAGGTTGTAAGCTGATTTTGCGGGCTCAGACGAGATGAGGGTTATACCTACTTACCTACGGCCTATAGTTGTGCCTGTGCCTGTGCCTGTGCTGTGCCTGTGTGGACGGAAGGGTTAAAATGTCTGGCAGCCTACGTAGTGTAGGTGTCTGGGCAGGTATGCTCTGCAGGTGTATAAAGGTAATAGACGAGTAGACGTGTATAGCGGTGTGTTCTGCTGCACCGTGTGCAAACTAAATGCGTATACTAGACGTGTATTAGGTACTCCTAGATGGAAATGGACCACGGGGACAGAATGGGTCAAAACAAAATAAGAGCAAAGGGGCGGTTGTCGATCTCTAATAGAAAATAGGTTTGGATTTTCATCTCTCAAACACAAATTCCCACCCTTCGCTGGACCGCCGCTTATTTACATTGCAGAGACCAACAGGTGATCAGCTGTGTGCTTATGTGCCATGGACGCGCAATTGCATGCTGGAACTCCCATTGTGTTGGAACTCTGTCGGCACATCGGGGATCTTCCGTCCCACCTCCTCCCAGTGTCCTGCCCCCCAGGCTCCCTCTTCCCCCTCCATCTTCATCTCAGATCAAGCCTCGTTTATCTACATTGTGCTGTGCTATCCTGCCTTGCGCAACACGGCTGCATGATAATAATTGACTGACTGCTCCGGCATATTGGGATGGTGCAAGTATACGTGTTCCCTACTCATATGGCCTGGCTAACACGTAACTTCTCGATGGCATGGTGGGAAATTTGATATTGTTTGTGCCGGGCATCGTCATGTATAACAAGTATCACTTTCTGTCGCCGATATCGAAAAGTACCCAAAGGGGATATGCTGGAGCTAATACTCTCTTGGTATTGGACAAGAGGGAACACGCCCAGACACGGGTACTTACTTCTACCTCTCTGTACCCACTAATGGAGATGGGAGCCACTAGATACATCTCCCCTCTCCTACAGTGGGGTTGTTTATAATCAGGTACCTAGGTAGGAGGTAGCCTCTATCGACTAGCTTTACACAGTTAGTTATGTAGCACTTTCTTTATTTTCTAAAGCCTTTCCAAATTCCTCTGTCTCTTTGACTATCCTTATTCCATTTATATTTTCTTTGCAACCAGTGCGAGCATATATTCCTTGCGGCTGAGAGTTAATTATATGTCTAGGGGAGTGAAAGTGGAAAATCCCACCATTCTGGTGGGCTTATAACCTTCCCAGTAAGAAGCACATCCGGCGCTGTACATGGTCACTTGTTTGTACTTTATGAAAACAACTCTCTGTCCACATCACCGCACATTACATACACAGTACCTGATAGGTACCTGAGTCTAAGTGAATAGGAGGTACCCGACCTTAGGTAGTTTGCATGTAGTACAAAGATGCTTCAGATGTGCTTTGCCGATTTCAGACAGGACAATCTTAACTGGGACCTTGTTTCAAATTCTTCTAGTGTACATAGTGGCTGCACATTTTATAAACGGTAGCTACCTACGTCATTGCTAAGCTAAGGGTAGGTCTATCTATTCCTCAAACAGCTATAGCATGTATGTAGCTAGGTACTTAGGTACCTAAGTACCTACAACTATTTAAATTGTCCATTTCAGGATTGTATATAGGTATGCCGCTACTAATTTCGTCTCATATCAACTATTCTCAAGATCGAGGTCTCAATACCCGCAACAATGATAATAAATATAATAACAAAACAACGTTAGTGTGGTTTTCATGGAATTTTTGTTCTCTCTTTACTGTTAAGTGAGTGGCACACACCTTTTTCGGACGTAGGTCTTCATTTAAATCGGACAAGGCTTGCCAAGCACGAAACGTCCTTGGGGATCCGTCAGTAGCGTACCAATTTCGGCTGATCTTAAGCAGTGGCCCCAATTCCCCACGCAGTGCTCCCAAACGGCTATTGATCTGTCCAACTCTTGAAACCGACGTGGTTTGCATGAACGAATTTATATGTGATACGGGTATAGAGGGTACTACTGGAAACTCCAGCCTAGGTGATACATATAAGTAGTACGGAATAGACCAAACATGAACGAGTGATTAGTATTGTTCAAAGTTTGTACTTCAAACTGATATGATGTTTTGAAGCGAACGGGATCATGGATGGGTTATAGAATAGAGTAAATGCTGGAATTTGGCGTGAATTTTCCACCAGCCTCCGAACTCGTTTATTAGTACAGAACATCAGCGTCAAAATGGCCCACGTGTCTGAACGGTACATAGACAAAAATTCCTATCTGATTACCATTGGCATGGCACCCATGTAATATCGAGACGAGACTCAAGAAGGGCACGAACACCAAATCTAACCTGTGTACTGACGTAGAAGAATACTACTGTGTAATACCCTAAGTACTATGTACCTAAAAAGACGCAGTGGTCTACATGTATGCGCACTGAGCTTACACGTCGAGTTGAAACCCAAGTTAACAGCACACCGAATATCATGCTACAATTATTATATTAATGGTGCGTATATCCCCCCAAACATGGCCGACACCCCATTGGTAGACAGGGATTCCCTACATGCATGTTCATGGCCATCTATCTCAAAGCTACCACCTGTAGCAGTGTAGTCTACTATGTAGGCAGATCTAGGGTACACACACACCAGAATCCATGTTCGAGCAAATTGCCGGTAGCGTGAAATGACACTTCGGTAAGCCCTGCAACTTTGCCTGCCGCTTTGGCACCAACACATCGCCAGGTAGATAGGGGAGTCGAATGGTACACTACCTAACCCAGTATAGCCAATGTAGAGTAGTTCGGGGTAGGGGCCCAAGGCCGGGGTTCTGACTAGGGTCACCTATCTACCATCACGTCATTTAGTGCTCCAGTGTGGTTGGTATATCTGATGACCAGTGCTCTTTTCTGATTTGTAAGAAAGATCAAAGCCATATATAAATATACCACTATACACACACGATATTGTGTCGATGCACCTTTAGACGATAAACACTTTGGAAGTAGTATAGACTTAATGAAATATTGCCACGAGAACATAGAGAGTATTCTCAAACTTGGCCTTGGCCGAGTGGATGCGAGGCTCAGACTGGGACCAGACAACGCCGAATACCGCATTAGAGGCTGTGTAGCGATCTTCATTCAACCTTAGGAGAGCGCGCGGAATCCGTTCTTATGGTACGTGCAGATCCGGCCCGCCTACGTGAAACACGCCATTACACCGGATTCTATTGCCGCGTATCAAGCCTCTACTATCCCGCCCTCTGTCAGAGCGCGCCGACGTAATATCTGAATGGAAAACAACCATGCATGCCGTCAGAATCTAATACAGTAGAGCGACCTGTCTCTTCCCGAAGGCTAGCCAAGGAAGCGAGTTGAACGGCCCCTCATTCCTCTATACTTACTCTAGGTAGTAAAGGAGCCTCAATGTTGGTGCTAAGATGCTTACCCTCTAGAGGCCAAGATTGCCTAGAAAGAGCTTACTTATTCTACATAATTGAGGCTTAACCCTATCGCAATACTTAATGACGCGAAAGCAACATCAACCCGCTACGTTGACTACTACCTCCAATTTATAAGTTCATCAACAATTTTTGCGCACAGCGACAACGCGACGATGCTTGTGTTAAGACCATATGGTTCCCATTTATTCAGTAAATTGGAGGTACCGAAATTTGCGAGCGCTCAGTTAGGAGACTATGAGATACTAACTACGGTGGCGATCAGGCCACTGGGTTTGTTTCTTCAACACGCCGCCGACACAATTTACCCGAATCATAGACAGCTATGTTTTGTGGGATGATGCCACCATCGGAATTTCAACAACTAGTGAAAGACGCGCACGACACGGGTCATGCTGCTGATGTGCTGAGACATATTCTGGTCTCGATGGTGCATACCGACGCACGTCTCCGAGATCTGCCGGGCTCTTCATAAATGGTTAGGTGGGACATCTATCGTGATGCATGATACATTCATATGAAACTTGCGCTGCGGTTTCTACTTGTATTCTCGTATTAATAAACCTCATCTAGATCTAGACATGCGTCTGTCGATTCTTGACCGCTCACCGGACAACGACCCAAAACCCCGGGCTTTGCAGAACCTGGGAAGTGGCCAGTATCCAACGATAATTTTTGGTGCTAATAGTCTAATATAGCTTAAAAGTGCTGAGAGAGTACGCGGCAATGTGCAGGTTCAACCTTGATATTCCAAAGGATATCCTGGTATCTTTCATATGTAGTGCATATAGCACTGCACATTCCCTCACTCACGGGACCCTTTTTCTAAAGTGTCGTCGTCATCCCTTCTTCGCTCTTGGCTTACGGCAATTGCCCCGCCGCTGCCGATAAGCTTACTCCGGCCACCACCGTCCTGACCACCCCGAACTGTTCGCACCACCATTCTAGTTCGCACCACCATTCTAGTTCGTGGGTTTCTCGGTGGGAGCATGTGAGGCGCGATTTTTCTTGTCCTCCCGCTCCTTTAATTTATTCATCTTATGCTTTGCGTCGATATTTTCTTTCCACTGCTTGCCGTAGCGTATTGATGCATATGTGCACGCTGTCCCCCCAAGTAGCAAAAAGGTGGTGATGGTCGAGAACCACCCCACACCAATAGTTTCAATGGCCGGCAATACGACGGCCGTTGCTAAGCATCCAAAAATGTATCGCATTGCGTAGTTGCCGGCGGTTACCTCGGCGCCACGCCCGTTCATAACATCCAGACAGTATGAGTTTAGGGACGGGAAGCAGAACAATTGCCCAAGAGCTTGAAGGAAGAGGACGATTACCGTTAATGGAATGCCTCCAACGTCCTTCTCCACGCACCATCCGTAGATTATAACGCTTCCAGGTATGACGACACCCATAAATGGCAATGCTGAGTACATGCGGTCTTCGGGGATCCGAACGCCACGCTTGCGAATGTACCTCTTTACAATATAGTCTGCATACCGCCCGCCGACGAACGTGCCCGTGAGATATCCAAATCCGGGAGCCAGGTAGAAGAGGCCGCCTTGCAACGGGGTTGTCAGGTGATACCGCGGATTTAGCACGTATCGGATCGGAGTCAAAATGCTGTACACTGCACGGGATTTAGAGTCAGCCATCCACATATTGAATGTAAATAGAAATGTTTCGGCATCGTAGCAAGCTTCCAATACTATGTGATTGAAGGGAGTGCCGTGAATGATTTATCTTAACCTCCAAAAGCAGCCTTTTGACTTCAAGGGTAAATGACTTACTATTCCATACGAGCGACCCACTAGCGAAACCCGTTAAGATGAAATCTAGAGGAAAATTAGGTTAGTAAATGTCTCCGCGCCACCATGATGTTATATATTTAACATGTCCACCGATCGCCCTCAAGAGAAGAAAATTCGTATCCGGGTTGTGAGAATGAAGGCAATACTGGGTGGGTTAAACGTACTCGGGTATTCAAAAAGTTTAAGTATCCCCCATGGGTTGAGCATAGAGAGCAGCGCAAGGCCCTTCTCGCGCCCACTATAGCCCTCGAGGTCGTCGATCTTCTTATGAAAGATTGTCTCTGGCATTAAGAAATACATGCCGATTGTTGCAATACCGGCAAGGCCAGTTTGCAACCAAAATATCACACGCCACGACGTATATGTCACGATCAGGCCACCAAGGAAGGGACCAAATGCCGGTCCGATCAACGTGCCCGACAGAAACCAACCTGTTGCTGTTCCACGCTCCGTGGGGCGATATATATCACTATGGTGGAGACATGTTAGTTTGCGATTCCAAACTAGCGATTCTACTATCGTAGAGGTAGAACACGCGTGAAACTATCGCGAGCGGGTCTAACTCTCGTAGAGCAGAGATAGAGGCATCAATTGTGGCTTACCCAATAACAGCTGCTCCATTTAGTAGGAAGGAAGTTCCTAGGAATGCCGTGAACAAACGGAAAAAGAAGAAAGCCCCGAAGTTTGGCGCAAGTGCGGTACCGATCGACGCCAAAACAAAGCCGCCACCCGTGACCAAGCAGATCTAAGCGACATCTTCGTTAGCACGTTGTTTTGTATATCCCCAGTCCTTCCCTGACTTATAGCTCCCAACAAATCAGTGAATTGGTTACTCACTATTCTACGGCCACTGCAACATAGGAGTCAGTAACAACCATTCCGAGCGCACTCTACAAGTATCGTAGAAGCATGGAAAGCGTCTAAGCTTGATAATTACTTACTACACTTGGCTCAATGGCCCCCAAATGATCGGCGATAAGCCCATGAACAAAAGGTATAACGCATTCACGAGGTTCACAATTGAGCCAGTCGTGCTATACTCTCCGGCAACCTCAGGGGTCGCAGCAAGCACCGATGTACTTGAAATCGGCGAAAGGAATGAGCTGAAGGATACAAGAAAGAGGACGATAGCTACAGCGTCAAATTAGCTCCGTTCGCACCGCAGGATAATGGCCATAGTCAATTTGACGGGATTGTCAATATACTCACTCTTTCGGTGCGACGGTAGCCTATCATAGAACTCATCGGGGACCTCGACGACAGAGTCGATGGGCTGGATAGATGCGTCACCCATCGCTGAGTGCTTCGTTGAGCACCGCTCGAGCCTCTCTTGCTGG
Source organism: Xylaria sp. Z50 (assembly GCA_037356035.1). Classification (NCBI taxonomy): domain Eukaryota; kingdom Fungi; phylum Ascomycota; class Sordariomycetes; order Xylariales; family Xylariaceae; genus Xylaria; species Xylaria sp. Z50. Next base: position 459,710 of record JBAWJU010000026.1, read on the forward strand.
TCTACATCGTCTATATCGTCCTCATCGCCTGAAGAGTGAATGGATCGAGACGATTTGCTGTCGCTGCTCTCCCGGGGTGCACGATTCAATTTATCGTCCCCTGGGTGCTCATGTGAATCTGGGGTGGCGAGGTCATGCTCAGGCATTTTGACTGGTCGACACGATATCGATATCCTATTGATTGCGGTAAAGTAGGTGATTTGTCGTTGAGGGTGGCGATTCACGTGTCATCATAGGCCAGACACTAATACAATATCTGATATCCTAATCTGGAATGAAATAGAAGAGGAACTGAACTAGAGGAAGATAGAAACACGAAGAGAAGATTTTCTTACTATCTCCGGATGCTGAATATACAAAGAAACTCGAACCCTGAAGCCTAGTCCGATTGAGTATATATGCCTTCAAAGTGATGAAGCTTAATAGCGATAGTGAAGAATATGAGTAGCTCCACTAGGTAAAGAATCTAGTTCTATACACGATGTCGATGTGGGTTACTAAGAAACAATGTAGGAACGAATACTATTATATACGTCAAGCAACATTGAATTCCTTTCTTCTTGATAAGCATTCTCGGCTTTTCACCGATGACATTACATGGTATTGTAGTCACCGGCCGGGAATAAGCACTTCTAAGTCATCCAATTATTTTTTTTGCTACCTGATCTAGGCTCAATACTCACTAGCACTAAATGAGGGGCCCAAGAAAATCGAGAAAAAACAGGGCTGAGTGATCCTATGCCGAGACCATATCGGCATGAGTGCGATATGCGGCAGGGTGGATTAGACAGGAAAAGCGGAGTGAGCCCATCACCTCGAGATTACCGATGACGATCGGACCTGCCTTGGGTGTCTTTTTCCCTGCCCGAAGCAGTGCCCGAAGGCATCTCGTAACGAATGCGTGCAGACTGCCGAGTATCGGCGTACCAGACGTTCGGGGCATCGACAGGATTGGTCCGATCCATTGCTACAACTCTCATATGTCTCCTGATCCCATATTGTGTAATTTCTTGGTACTTACTCGTGCCGGAAAATTGATGGTTTGTAGCCGTGGGTGGAGTAAATGAGGTCGGATTTCTATTTCCTGATATGGGCTTGAAAATTTATTCTAGAGATATCAACTAGGGCGGCCCCGGTTTCTTTCTTGTGCCTAAACTTACCCGGAAATATGACTACACGTGTAGATAGCCTCGACTCGGATAGATAAGTGCTGTGGGGTCTTCAAATGAGTGGAGTACTGTTTCGCGATCATTTTCAATCAGTGGTGATGGGTGGGTATGATTAGCATAGCCGAGGATTATAACGGGTGTCCTCTCTGACGTATCAAGTATGGCATATATCAATTGGCAGAACCGAGGATCCCTTCCGACTAGTCCTCGGGTGAAGTGCTTGGCTCCATATTGCACGGTTAGATAATCGTACTCCAAGACCAAGACGGGAGGGATCATGCGACTCAAAAACCAGCCCGGTAGAAGCGGAACTAGATAGCCGGGTCCCTCCCGACCCAGTTAACCAGCTTCCTCCTTCGATGTAGGGGGATGCCCTACCGATGCTTATTCCCGTTCTAGTCGGACTTGATATACGGGGCGGCATCGGCACCTGCGAGTCACATAGACTCCGGTGCCGGCTATTGGCATATATTGCAAAGGTGATTGGTTGGGTTTTAAAGATCGAAATCAACTGTTGTAAATGCGTGATGACCGCTGCTTTTCCAGGGAAGCTAATGATGAGATTCGAATAGGATGGGAGGCCTGCGTGCCCTGGGCCTGCTCTCGCGTCATGACGAGATCGAGCCTTATCACACTGCTCCTTTGAGGCTGTGTCTGATTGAATATTCTCGTACCTAGTATTGTTCCCATGAATATGCGTAGTGCTCTCATTGAATCAGATTAACGACCCTTCGCGAAATCATGTTTCAGTGTGGCTGAAAGTATCTTAACGATTTAGGAAAAGACCATGTGTTGAGGCCATGTTTGAGACCTTAACATGTAGAGTTCAAATCCGCGGCCCTACTCACATAACTTAGATATTCATTTAAATAAGGCAATTTTATTCTAGACTGGTTCGCCATAAATGCCATTTCCTAGTTAGTTATAATGTAACTTGACTGCTAGGGATATAGAAACAAGACAGTTTAAGCGCCTCGTGGATCTTCTGATTGAAGTAAATTGGCCAGCGAGATCGTTTGTGAGCACTTGAGTTTCGATTGGACTCAAAATCCTTCACCGGCGAGAATAGTTCTACCCCCACCGTACTATGATACTTCGAGTCAGCCATCGCCATTTTGAACGTGATTTAGCGGTACATCCGACAGATAGAAAGCTCTAAGGAATTATTCCGATATAAAAAAGAGATACAATACTCTTCAAGCGGCAAAGATAAGAAGAAATCAGAACTGATAATACTCACCCAAAGATTCCCGACTCGCACATCAATTCCCTTCTCCTGGCCGACAACCCACTCCCCGATAAATTCAGAGTCGGACTTCCCCCAGATTTCTCTTTCAAGCCACTCATTAATCTCGTCAATTGCATCGACCCATTTCTTTCGCTGCTCTGGTGTCGCGTGGTCCTTTTGCGTGAGGTATCGCCCCAAAGTGATATGAGCACTGGGCACAATATACCGCGACTCAACAGGGATACCGGCAGCCTTCGCCTGGTGCCACATATCCTTTCTGAGGTGGTGGTATGAGTAACTATCCCCTTGCTTGAGCACAGCCGCATTATCGGGCGCCACAGGTGCCGGAGAGACGATCGGTTCACCGGCCGCTGGAAGGAAACTGACAGCGAAGGCTGCTAAATCGTACGAGATTATAGGCTTGACTAGTCGTGTCCGGTGCTGATAAGTGTAGCTAGCAATGGTAGGGATCGCAGGCTTTATCGTCTCCTTGATATCCTCAATCTCGTCTGCCGTGCGACAAAATGCTAGCTCTAGCGTTGTTGCATGCACTTTAACATCTGGTGTTAGCTCTATCTAGGAGAGCAAGCGGTAGGGGTCCGGGGCGAGGGCAAATGGGCGAATGTGCCTACTGATTTTGGCCGGAATAGAAAATGAACGTTTATTTTCACTTACTGCGATGTTGTGGCATTAGCCATATATCTGAATAGTGCATTAGCTTACCTCGAGCTACCGGTCTTGTAGAGCCGAGAAGTCTCATTCATCACGAATAAACTCGTAATCTCAGCAATAAGGCTGCATCATAGCACCCTTATACGTCCTTCCGGAATGTTATCGAATATAGGTTTATACCTGGAACTTGGCTTACCTGGCGCAGCTTCTTTGAGCCTTTTCTGAATCTCACCCGCGAGCTCGAGCACATGAATCGGCGGGCGGGCCCAGAAGGTCATGCAGTATCTCGTATCCTTGAAACCCGGTTCTATAGTCGGGTTTTCCAGTCGTAGCAGGTAAGGATCGATGATCAACTCCCTAAAATCGGTATCTAAGAACTTTTCCTTTTGCTGTGCGTTGCGCCGGATACGATGAGCTGTGTACAGTGCTTGAATCTCGGCCTGTCCACCCCGTCAGCGGTGACACACAGTACGAATAACTGCAGGCACTCTTCTATAAGGCTTCCGCGTCTTGATCTAGCCTCCTAGTTCATAAATATTCTTCTCACATCTAGTCCGACATGAAATATGTTATTGATGAGAAGGTGGGGGAGACTCAACTGGATCATCATGACAAGCCTCAATCAAAGCATTGTATGGGTTCTCTCCTGGCTTTATTTTCACACCGGACAAGTCTTCCAGCTTATTCTTCGCATCAGTTAGTTCAAGAATTGACCCCATGACGACCTGTATGTTATATACGCCACAAAAAGTAGAGGGTTCTGATTTGTTGAGCAGAATACCTCTTCGCGGTCAGTTCACTATGTGGAAGCCTAACTTGGGGTTTAGTGTAGAGACCCTCCACTGCGGCTGAGACGGGAGGCGGTGGCGCCGACTATTCGGAAAATTGCTGACTGTGGCTTGGGTCGAGCCATCTTCTGACTTTATTTCTGGGCTCGAATTTCATTTATATAGCTGGTCTAAGATGCTCTGGAATTGGTTTCCGAGGAGTCTAATTCACTCTAAATTGCTTCATCATCATTTTCTAGGCTCTCGCCAATAGCAACATGGTAGGTGCCAATAGGAGGCTCGAGCCTTCCATGCACCTTTGCATGTATCGATATTCGTTTAAATACATACCCTCTTTAATGTTCTAGCGTCAAGTTGTCTACCCAACTTAGGTACTTACCTGTGTATGTAAAGCTCACAAGCTCTATCTTAACAACCTAATACCTCTTAAGTAGACTGTTCCCAGCCTCCAAACATTACTCGAAACGGAAACCTCCGTAAGTCAGACATAAATCTTGTTCTGAGACCCTCTCTCTTTTTGAGCTTGTCGGCTTCTTTACTGTGAGTATGACGTCATGTAATACTCCAGGCGATGTAGAAGTCTGCAATCGATGTTGCCTGCTGAACCTTGTCAACATTAGGAGCTAACATGGGGACCAACAGAACTCACAACACTAGGGACCATGCTCACCATTTAATTTCGAATTCTTTTGTGCGTGGGTTATGGGAGACTGATTTCATCGCGAATCTTAGTGTCAACACAATGTCTGAGGCTGCAGATGCCGCAAAGTTCGAAACTTCCTGTGCAACGGATGTCTAGTTGAACCATCGATCCAGATATGAACTTGTTAGGATTCTATCATCACTCACGGGGCCAAATTAGCCCACTACGAACAGGCCTGATGAATTGTTCATTAGAATTCATGTTTGACAAGCCTGCGGCTTTGTCTCACCTGTTAGGAAGCCGCCATTCTTTTTGTGCGACTGCTCACAAAACCCATCTTGGCTACTCACTCCACTAGGTTTTAGCTTTTTGAAAAAGTCTACGAGTCGATCTCAAAGTCTTGTCACAAGAGACAAAACATGGCTATCAAAGGATGCCTATTGGGACCAGTTGCCCGCGTTCTAGCTGGGGGAAGGGTCAAAACAAGAGATACTATACAGTGCGCCTCATTCAACTGATACAGAAAGATTCACATTTAGAGTGAATTCACACAGTTCAAGAATTAGAAACTAAGCTCACCCGTCAGCTGGTTGGTGATCACTTATCAGTTGGAATGCATACCGAAATCCGTAAACTAAGAGATTGGTACCATTCTATGAGAACTGAGTCCTGTCCAGGTTACTACAAAACATGTCCTCACCACTGATAGTGAGGAAATTTTTGCCTCGAATGCATGTTGGCACACCTAGGTAATATTTCCAAACAATGTTGTGCTGAACCATTGCTATCTTATAGTCCTTGGTGACTGAACTACCTATCTGACTAAAGGAAGTTGTTGGGACACATATCCTCTTCGCCAATATCTTCACTAGAATTCCAGTTGGTTTTCTTGCTAGGTGAGGTACTACTCTTTCGCCCTGTACTTCAGGTGGTCTCGCTTTCTAGTTTTTAGGTCTCCGGGTGGTACTCCCCCTTCCGCAGCACCCCTCGTTTCGTACCACCATCCCACCCATATCGCCGGCATGGTTGACGATGTTTACTACTTGATTTGAAAGAGGAACCCTGGTTACTGCGGTGTCAGAAAAGCCCTAGCCACAAATTGGAAATTCTGATGCGTGGGGAATATTTGTAGCCTTGCCAACAACAGCCTCTCCCATCATTTCCCTTTGAGAGCTACACACCTTTTTCCGTCATCAACCACTCCTTGAGCTCTGCCTTCTTCAAGCACTTCTACTGTGGAAAGCTGGTTTCACCTTCATGCTAAGGCTGAGATCATCTACAGTATTAATCTGAGCATTTTCCTTTTTGCTTTTCTGTACCTGGCGCATACTCCCTCCAGCCCATGCATACCCTATGAAGGCATTACATCAATCAATCACCACTGCATCTTCATATAATACTCTTCTTCCCCATTTGCCACCCTGCATCTAGCACACTCTCCATACCATTATAAAACGAAACATTTCTTCGATTCTTACTACTCTTCGTGTCTGCTTTGCATCATGGCGCCGCGGGGAGGAACCCGGATGCAGCTACCGGTTGCTGAAGATACAGAGACAACAGCAGAGTCTAGTCATGTCTCTCAAGGTCCTGACGGTGCAGTTACACCCAGTCAGTCGTCGCAACAAAGTTTGAGGCTCGACTTACCGCCTATTACAAACTCGACCCAAGCTTTCAGGGACATGCTATCTAACCACAAACTTAAAATTATGGAAATAGCTTACAACGGGGGATATTATTTACGAGTTGCCACGATGTGCTCGGGAACCGAGGCCCCGATTTTGGCTCTTAGAATCGCCAATGAAGTTTGTCAGCTATTCACCGGTAAACAGACATTCATGGAATTCGATCATCTATTTAGCGTCGAGAATGAGGGTTTCAAACAAGCTTACATTTCCCGGAATGCTAAAGATAGCATTTGTTATCGCGACGTAGTGGATTTTGCCGATCGAACGGCTACTTCAGCGTGAGTTCTGTCCTTTTTCTCTTCTTTCTTCCTTTCTAACAATCTTATGCCTGTTAACATCTACCCGGCTGTTATATACTGACGAATATATAGTCCCACCGTTCTAGGAGATCATCGCAATATTCCTCGCAGCATCGACCTTCTCGTTGCTGGCACTTCCTGTGTTGATTTCTCAACCCTCAGCAGTCGCAAGAAGAACAACGTGCAGTTAATGAGTAGGGGTATAGTGCTGATGAACGAGTTCAAAAACGCTGACCGCAGTGGAAACCCGAAATCCAAAAATCCTCTTCGAAAAGACTTCTTCGACGATGTTCGCGAGTGGCTACACAGCATCACCCCAGAGCAGATCCAAGCAACCGGGAAATTACTGGGAGAGTCAAGCACTACTTTCTTATCTACCGTCTGCTACATAAATAACCACCGCCCAAAGATGGTTATCCTGGAGAATGTATTGAATGCTCCCTGGGATTCCATGTGTGATATGTTTCTCCATGCTGTCAATTACGCGGCAACGTACGACTCTCTAGACACTAAGGATTACTATATCCCCCAAACAAGAAAGCGTGGTTATGTGGCTGCTGTTGACCGTCAAGTCTTTGGTAGCTGTGCGGAACAAATAACTAACGAGTGGAAGACTCGACTACAAAGTCTGAAACGGGGTGCATCAGCTCCTGTGCAGGATTGGTTGCTCTCATCTAACGATCCACTGACTATTAGAGCGCGCCAAGATGAGTCCGAGAAAGCCGTAACCAACAGCTTGAATCCCGGTAGAGATAGTCAATGGGAGCGGAGCAAGTTGCGACATGCTCGCACTCGTCGAATGTTTAAACTGGGCAATAGCCGTCCTCTGACAGCATGGGGTCTTGGTGGAATTGAAACTCCATATGACAGAATCGATAGACTTGTTATCAAGGGTCAGAACGACCGCGCACTAGACTGTGTGGACATATATTACTTGCGATGCCGTCACGCCAGCCCCGAGGTTGTCGCTAGTAATGCCACAGCGAAAATAGAGTCAAGGCGAGAAAGGCAATCCAAATACGACATCAAGTTCAAGTCTCAAATCTTTGATCTTAGCCAGAATATCGATCGCGGTCAAATAAGCCGCAATTTTGGCATCGCCGGATGCTTGACGCCACGTGGAATGAACCTCATCACGGATCAAGGCAGACTCTTGTCTGGTTTCGAAGCTCTCAATCTACAGGGCTTGCCCTTACGAGATCTAGACCTGACTATGGAGTCTCAGGATGAGCTTCGTGACTTAGCTGGTAATGCTATGTCTACAACGGTTGTTGGAGCTGCGATCTTCTCTTTGCTCCTCGCTGTCCATGAGCACGACAATAACGTCGAGTCGCCGCCGCTTGGTAGGGTTTCTATCAAGCGCCAAGCCGTTTTGCCATACCAGCCCTCGTATCAACCTCTGTCCATTCAATCCACCTCTAAGCAAGTCTGGATTAGCACGCAGGGACCACTTTGTAATATACAGCCGGTTATTGATTTATCGAAACGTTGCCGTCGCTATTGTTACTGTAACGGTGGCGCCAAGTACAGCACTGATGAACTGGTATGCTGCAATGTTTGTGATATTACTCGCTGTACAAACTGTGCGGGCAATCCGAAACACCAGTTCGGACCTCCGATGTCTATCAAGAACCCGATCATGAACGACGTCGCACCTCAAGAATTAATGGAGCGTTTCCCGACAGCATTAACCAACATCGTTAGTGATGCGATCGATCAAATTCCGTTTTGTCCAGATTTTCGGGAGCCCGAGCTGCAAAGTACACTCTTGGGCTCCCTACGATCGGCTACCTTCTACTACACCCGAGTCATTATATCCGAAACTGTGACGATCTGTTACTCAGCTAAGGACAGCAAGTCCTCTTTTCATCTCCAAGCTGTTGTTTCGGACAAAGGGGTCACATGGTATCTCTTCTTAGATCCCTGGTCCTGCTGCGGCCAGCTTTTAAGCAAGAAACTCGGAATACCGGCAGCACAGATGTCACGCCCCTTCGGTCGTGTATGCATATATCCAGGGATGGATGGGTTTATACCCAAACAAAACGCCTGGGAATTTTGGGTTTTCAACAAAATCTCCTTCAATATCGAACTGGAGACACCCCGTGATGGCTTCATTGAGATTAAAGACATACCTCTTGCAACTCTCCCTGTCGCGGTCCGTGCTAATATTGAATCTATCGCAGGAATTTATGAACATCATCCTGAGTGCGATGCAGCTGAAGATAGCCTACATGTCGCTGTCCGGGGTCCCAAGCGTTACCTTTTCAAAGACCCTACAAGGATAGGACCGCCCCAAGATGACTGCTACGTTATCTCAGACGAGTGTAGATTCTTGGAGAATCACGAGTTTCGCGATTTCTGTGTAAGGTTTCTGCCTACTTGGGATCCTTGGTTAGTCGGGCCTCGAGCAACAGTCTCTATCGAGGGATATTGGGAAACGACCGCAGCAAACCCTACGCCCAGTCGAGCTACTGTCAAACATTCTCTCGTGAGCTATACTCGACAGGCCGGTTCTTGGACTGTCCCTAACAGTTCAGATTCGCAACACAATGAACATCACGGAATACGAACCTTGGCGAGCGTTTGCATTGAGTCAAACATGCTTGATGACACGTTTTTTACCTTGTCAAAGTATGAGCGGGTGGGGCATGATCAATGGGCTATCGTTTTACGCTCAGATTATTCTGCTCTTTTTGATCTCTTGGCTCCTGTTAACGTCAACCTTAAGGGTATTGAATCCACGATTCATTCAACCATTACGGAGAGTGGCGAAAGCCACTGCCCAAAGCTACCTGAGGTTCACTGGATGGAGAAGACAATCGATGGAACAAAGATAAGCGATCGAAGTGCTCGTGAACCTTACCGCCTCTCTAACGAAATGCACACATACGAAGAAGAACTCCGGAAATCAAGCGAGCCTCTTCAGGTTGCCGTGAACATTAAGAAAAGTGAGAATAGGGAAGGTTGGAGGGAAGTGAAAGCTAACTATGAGGTGAATGTTGATTTACTCATGCATCGAGCGGTAAACCACCTGCCAAGACCGAAATACCATTCAGGGGTTCTTCCAATCAGAACTTTTGTCGACATCAAGCGGGGGTCTTTGAATATCCCGAATTTGAAGTTCGAGTCCTTCAAAAATTCCCTACGATGTTTACAGGGAGAGGGCCTTCAAGAGAGCACCGAATATTCTAAGCTATTTATCAATGGGCAGACACTCACTAAACAACAGCAAATTTCCTTGAATTGGATGCTGAAGAGGGAACTTGAACCGCCGTCGTTTACAGAACGTGAGATGGAAGAATGCAGGTCCGATCCTCTTAACCTACGTGTACTCGCTGTCGCAGAGCGTGACGTCTCACGTCGAGGCGGTATTCTGGCCGACGATGTCGGGTATGGAAAAACGGTTGTTACTCTTGCTCTCATCGCAGCTCAACAAGAATATGACCAGAGCAGACTTCAAGAGGAGCGACATGACATAGAAAGGGATACATCTGCCTTGGCCGCCTCTCTTGTCTTCGCCCCGAAGCATTTGGTTGACCAATGGAGTGAAGAGGCAACCAAATTCCTCGGTTGGAAGAAACCAGATGTCCTTGTCATAAAGACATCCCGTAGCCTGGAAAAGTTACTTGTGAGAGCAGAAGCTGGCGACGATGTCTCTCCTCCTCGTACGAAAAGACCTAAATTATCCAGGGAGTCGACTACGCTACGTGATGAACTCCGGGCGGCCAAACTTATCATCGTAAGTACGGCAGTATTCGATGATGCCTATTATCAATGGCTTGGTAAATATGCAGGGTCTTTGGCTCCCCCTAGAGCCATTCCAAGGACTGATGGCAAGAAGGATACAAGTCATCCCAATGTCTTCGGCGCTTTTCAGGATTGGTACGAAGACGCTGTGGCCCATGCTCAGAAGCATCTTTCGGGATTTGATCCAGCAATTTTCAACGTGAATCGACTCGAGATGATTAACCGGCGCCAGCAGAGCCTACAAGATTCCTGGAAAGGCGTTGTAGCTGATTACTATGATGCATCAACACGTCTCGGCTGCGAAACTATCCGTAAAGCTGAAACGGAAAAACTCGAAAATAACGAACGGGAAGGTCCCATAATGGACAGGGATTACAATGATACGGCCAGAGCGAACTTTCTAACGAAAGATGATTTCGTAACTAACAAGTTTCTCTATGTGCTTGAGGCCTTCAGTTTCGCTCGAGTAATCTACGATGAGTTCTCATACGAGAATTTCTGTGTGGCGCAGTTCGTCAAGAACACTCGAGCTCACGCCAAGTGGGTTCTATCAGCCACCCCCCCGACGAGCAACGTCAAAGCTGTGTGCAATATTGGACAGCTACTAAATGTCCACGTCGCCAGACCTGTCAAGCTACGTCCAGGGTTGCCTCTCATCACTGAAGGCCCAGTTGTCCTGCGCCAAAATTCCACAGAGAAGCAACTCTCATACGGCAAGCTATACACAGACAAGAGTGTATACGACCGTGTGGAACAGGCCCATAGATTCCTTCGACATTTTTCCAGTGCCAATCCATTTGATAAGGAAGGGCTAGAGAAGATAATTGTATACGAGAATGCCATTTGTTCATATATGACTCGTCTTGAACTTATTAGATACCTTAATCTGCAAAGAGACCTTCGAATCTCCAACTTGGAAGTTTCTGATCTATTGCAGCAACACAACACCAAGTATAAGACCATTAATGAGTTCCCTGCAGAGGGAAAGATACGTTCTGGTGTTGCACTCGCGCTTGTTGCATCGGTCAACTACGCGGATGATAACGAGGCCAGCATTGACGGACTACTCGAAAGTCGGCTTCGTGGTCTAACAGCTGCTCAGGATGAACTCAAGAGAATCAGTAATGTGGCAATTTGGCTTATTCTCCGAAGATACCAAGAAAATAGCGTCAAGAAGAATGAGTCTGCGACCAGCATTGTTCAGGATTTGGCTTGCTACTTTGAGTCAATTCTAGTTGGAAACGTGGAAGATTTTGGCGGTGCAGAGGCTCTCGAAGCAATCACCAATTCTGTCTTTGATGAAAATGGATACGTCCACTGTTCGCAATGGTTAAATCAAATTAACCCGGACGAGAGAGCTTCAGACTCTTTCTACAAATCCCTTTTTACATTGCTTCACGAACAGATGCCAGAGCCGGAGTGGGCGACCTATTTTCAACTGCCAGGCGCCTATATCGAGGCTCTTAAACATCCAGAACTACTAGCCCTCATACAGGAGCTTGGCGAACTTGATTCTAGTCTTACTCCTCCGCAAGCACGACAGCGTCTTAAAGAAATACTCTCAGACAAGAAATCATTGGCTGATTCGCAACCCCGACGGTCTGAAAACACTCACAAACAGGTCCCAAAGGTCAAAGTCCGCACGCAGACCGATGATAAGGCGAATGCACCCAAAGAGGTTACTAAGAATGGTAATGATAAAAGACCTAAATATCCACAGTTCGGGTCTCTGAAGCAGATTCGCGGCGGCAACTATACTGAAACGGAATCGGAGATCACTGACATCATGTTGAAATGGATGGAAGCTAAAGAGAATGTTATAGCTCGAATGCAACAAGTCACGACCATTTCAAATATTTCTTGCGCTGGCCATATGCGCAAGTGCAGTGTGTGCGGACAGTCTTGCGATGATCTGCACTTTCTCCCGGATTGTGGCCATTTAATCTGCTCAAGCCATCTGAGTGTCAGGTTTTGTGGCCAGATCAAATCTGACAAGTACCTGAACGGGAATGGTTGTTCTGCTCTTATCCATAAACGATCAATCCCCGTGAAGCAAATTGATTGTTGCGAGATTCCCGATCCCCCACCTGCGAAGGCCTTAGGAGGCAAGGAACCACCTGACGTTAGTTCCAAGTCACGGAAGATCATCCACACAATCGGCAAAATCCTCCGAAGTGGTGATGACAGAATCCTAGTATTTTACCAGTTTGACGAGCAACAGAAAGAAATTTGCCAATTGCTGAGGCACGAAAGAATTGCATTCGATGCCGACCGAGATACTAGCGCGGTAGCCTCTGAGGCTGAACGGGACTCGGATAAAAAAAGGGTTCGCATTTTGAAGCTCAGTAGCGAAGAGGCTGCCGGGTCAAACTTCCAAGATGCAAACCACGTCATGTTTGTTAGCACACCGGTCTTCGGAAAGCAGGAAGAATTTGAGAAGTACGTGAGACAAGCCAAGGGACGGGTGGTCCGTCACGGACAACTCAAAGATGTGCAAATCTACTATTTTGTCACGGTGAACACCTTCGAGGTCGACCTCCTCCAGCTGCGGAAGAGGGCCACTATTAGACTTCGAAATCAGGTGGCTAACGATGACCAAATCGCCGACTTCGTGTTTGAAGAGGGCCAGAATACTGGTGAAGGTCGCGATGTCGAATTGGATGGAGACGCAAAGATGGTAGGCGGAATACATAAAAGCTGGTAGGAACAGCAAAAGCTTACGTCCAGTCTTTCCGATGAGGAGGTTTGGAAGCTCACAGATGAGACGAATTGGCTGGTCCAGCAGAATCGCGAGTTCTAGACTGCACCCCGGCGACACCACCCACTGTGAAGGACTGAAGGAGAAGTGCCAGGGCGCGAAATAGAGGAAAACGCGCGTATTTGTTTCGCTTTTAACTTGCTGTCATTGCTAGAGAAAAATAGGGGTGGCAAAATTGATGTTTTCCCGTTCGGCTGAGACGGAAGCTGAGCAACAAGGATTGGGGAAGGGTGAAACAAGACAAGAGCATGACAGCTCATGAGTCAACATTGAGTGGATGAGGCTAGTTTAATTTCCCGGAACGTTTGTGACACATAGGTTACGATCGATTCGACAGTAGAATAGTCCTAATATGATGGATCGTGAGATAGCAACGTTTATCAAGTGCTTGCAAGTGAGGTTTATCGTGAGTAAGATGGCAATTAAGAAAGTTGAGCATTATATGCGTGCATCTGCGGGATGCGGCCCATAGATATGATGGGAACTAATTACGTTTTACGAGGTAGAATTAATACACGTATTTGTGATATAAATATAGTAATCTGGGGATGGGATCAAAGGCGAAGCAGATGCCGGGCGAAGGCCGAGCGCCGGATACGGAGGTCCAATTGAATTATCACAAAGTTCATCCGAAGATAGACGTTATCCACAACACCAATGCCCATCTTTGGTCAATCATTCTATCTCCGACTTACCCACAGGGCTCGCCAAGTCTCGGACAACACAACACTCCTCTCCGACAATTTGGGGTTGCATCGCTCAAGCGCCTATCTACCTAAGCCGACCTCCCTAGCTCACCATGCTCGTGCGGACAATACCTCTCACGGTGCCTCTTGCAATCCCAGCGGTGCCGCTTACAAGGGACGCCTTCGCGCCGTTCGGCGACGTGATCGCGAACCCGCGGCCAGAGTCCAGGCCCTCTAACACGGCGCCCGAAGCCATTGCGCGGGGCGAACTGCCCTGTGGTGCTATCTCGGCTAACCAGGGCACGGCCATCCAGTACAAGGGGATTGCGTCGATGCGGGATCTCTACGGCTCTGCGCCGAGTCAGAAGGCGGGGAGCGCGAGGATGACGATGTTTGTGTGTGGTGCGCGCACGCTCGCACCGGCGGACGGAGGCGAGGCGAATAGCATCCAAGTCAAGGTCCTCGAGCGTCATCCCTTCACGTCGCAGACGTTTATCCCCCTCACGGCCGACGGGGCGAAACGGTATCTCGTTATAGTTGCGCCGACGCTAGATCCGGCGGTGGAAGACGAAGACTTCCCTGCGCCAGATGAAGCTGGGCTGCCGGGTCGTGGCCTCCCCGATGTGCGGAGATTGAGGGCGTTTATAGCGTCGGGCGAGCAGGCTGTGACGTATGGTGCGGGGACTTGGCATGCGCCTATGGTTGCTCTTGGGCCCCAGGATTCGACGATCGATTTCGTGGTCGTCCAGTTTGCGAACGATGTCCCTGTGGAAGATTGTCAGGAAGTGGCTTTAGAAGACGGGGTCCAAGGGGCGGAAGAGAGGCCGGTGAGGATTTGGGTACAGGTTCCAGAAAAGGACAGGAAAGAGTTTGCGAGGTTGTGAAGAAAAAGCAGATGGGTCGCTAGAGACAATGAGTGAACATGAGGAATTCGAGCTTCTGGAATACAGGAAATGAGTGCTGTCGTTTGTCGGTGACTGGAGAATGGTGTTCGATCTAATACTAATGAGACCTGAAGGTAGCTTAATTAATAGAAAAAATTTACAAAAGTTAAGCTGTCATCTACGCCACCTAAGCTAAATACATGTGTTTATTTATATTGATGTTTGATTTTGTTCTTCCATAGTTCTTATGATTTAGATAAGATGCAGGCCAATTTACATCATGAAAGATATTTAAGTACCTACAGGTAGATATGATGGTGCCTCCTACAGGTATGTTAGGCTCTCTACAGCCCCTAAGCGCCAGCGCGAAAGCCACTAACCTTGTTCTCCAGGCACACAAGTAACCTACTAACCCACTACCCACTTACCCAAGATATGTGCCTATTCCCATACAAATACTCATTTGCTTCAAATCGCCGTCTCTTATATACCATGATGATACCCCTACTTTCACTATCTCGCCTTTAATACTACTTCATCCACACTCATAGCCGCCTACCGAAAATCTTTGCGTTTTGCCGAACAAAAAGGTTATCGGTGTCTACGAGCGCGAGTTGTCCCCGTCTTGGGACTGAAGTCGCTATTTCTGGCCTTGGTATCTGCAGCTCGCTCGTCGCCCTCCGTTGCCAGTTGCGAGTGTTCCAACCCTAAAACTTAATTTGGTAGAGTATTGTCAGAGCGATGAGCAGTGTGATCCAAAGTCTCGTTAGCACGACGTCTTCTGCGATAAGGACTGTAGTCGCCTGGCTTCTACCCCTACATAGTAGGCCACGAGGTCTCCCACGCTAAACGGAAGTGAGAATATTCGCCGGCCGTTGAAGAGAACGAGTACACTACACCCGAATAATACATAAACCTCTCGCGGTCATTGACCATGAGACCTGTATGAGTATTGTGGGTTCTGCCGATCGTACAGCTGACGAATCCCTGGGTCGTCCTTGTTGTCAATATTTTCATCTAAGCCTTCTACGGCCGCTTTGAGGCTATCCGGATCTTAGCAGAATCTTGTCAACAGTAAAATAGATTCGCATACCTGCTAAAGAAAGACAAGAAAGAAGCAGCCATCAGACCATAGGTGATTGTTAATAGAGTCACCGATAACCCAACAAGTCTGCCGAGAATCTGACCATCTTAGTTAGCCCCAGTCGATATACTACTTTGGGCATACAATTTACCAACCAAGAATTGTCGTTAACAGCTAGGAATCCAAGCACGCCGAAAGTAGCACTGAATAGTATCGGCGAAATGACGAAGACGCAGTTCTGTCCGTACCCAAAGGAGATGATCTTATTGTCTACAATCTGAGGATACATGTACAGCACATTGAAACCAACGGTGAACGTAGCTAACGAGTGGTAGTATGATATGCAGCGCGATCTTTCGCATTCTAATTTTCACTGTCTCCTCGGTACGCAAGTCATGATTCTCGACTGCCGTAATCGCAAGCGTCTCAAACCCAATGACGCCGAATAGGCAAGAATTCAATGAATCCCACTAAGCAATCGTACATCAGCCCATATTGTCGCGTTCTTCATTCCATAAGGATATTACACTTACAAATGCCCGCCGGGCCACCTGTAGCAACGAAGCCACTCGGGAGCGTTAAGTTATTGGACTCGAAACCGTAGGGGTTGTTGCACGTCCACAGCGCCTCTTTTCCTGATGGCCGTCGTATTTGTAAAGCCACGTTTAAGACGATCATCAAGATAACGAAAAGCATTTTGATCAACCCGAAGATATATTCCATACGGCCAAGCTGTCGAGCAGGCAGCATGTTGATCAACAACATGATTATAAGAAAACCGAAGACAAGCACAGCCGTTGAAACCTATTTAATACCGAGGGTCAGCAGGTTAGTCTAAGCAAATATATCGAGATACTAAATAACTGCTAAGCACTGTACAACCTCTCAGCTCAGAGTCGAACCTCAAGAAAAGATAGGAACTAACCCGCGGGTGGAACTCAAGAGTCGGATAGTTAGCTTCTACCAACAGCTCAGGCGGATACTCAAATTAGAAGATGTGAGTTATAGCGACGAGCTCCGCCGGAATTAGAATAACTCAAGAAAGCTTTTATCATTATCAGCTATAGGGACAAGTACTGTTATAAGAAGATACATCCCACACAAGCCATCCGGCGCCATACCTCAATGACTCGTCCAGAAATCGACGAGGGAATTCAATGATTGACCCTTTCACAGGAAATAGCGCTGCCATTTTGCCCAAACAAGCAGCACAGGACCACAAAACCGTGCCGGCGAGAATGTAGGCAATCGTTGCTAGACCAGGCCCTGATAGGCATATGATTCTGCCCGTGTGAAGGAAGAACCCAATACTTATACATTGAGAGAAAGACATCATGTTTACATGATGTTCAGAAAACATCGGCCTATTTAAAGTCAGCTACATTATTCTCACCCTTAGAATATCCGAGCGATATCAAGCCCTACCGAAGCTGGGTTGACGGAGTCTTGGGATATTCCGTTAACTCGCGCACCACCAATGCCGCGGATATTTCTCACAACAAGTCTGGTTTTTCTATATCAATATCCTACGAAGCCATCCCTATCACGCGAAAATTGCTGTTGTCTGTCTCGTAAGGTCCTCTATAACGCGGTTCCTAGGATACTCAAGTAGCGCTCGTGCTCGTTCCCGATGGCCTACCACTCAAGAGCGTGAGGAGATTATCAGAGACCAGAAATTATAAAGCAATCGTCTTGCCTAATGAGCATATCTGGCCGCTACGTTATATGGCAAGTTATAAGAGAAGGGATTAGATACATGCGTGTGTTCCACTACGGCATTCAACCGTGGTTCCTAGGAAATATTCGGTTCGTTCTAACATACAAAGGTAAACACCAATGTACCTCCTCGCCAGATCGGGGAAGTCAGAGAAGTAGGTTATCCCTCATCATTGGCGCCCACCGGCAGATCTTAGGCGCAGTGACCAAAATTCTACCCTAAATCGGGCTTCTAGGTTAGATCATGAAGTCCGCGTCCGAGTCAATATCCTAGCCAACGCCGCCATCGTGAAAGAAGGGGTTGGGGTTAGACAGCAGGCTATCACCCCCAAACACCATTTAGAATACTTTTCTAACGAGAGAAAAAGGTGTGTAAGATCCTATGTCGGCAAGCCCTCATCATTTCAACCTGTAATCCAACGCTAAATTTCTCTAATCCTTGCTCAGCCTACCAGCGTCGCAGCTTCTTTCTACACCTCTCTCATCCAAAAAGTAATTCCTTCCGCTTATCGAGCCGGGATGTGGTCAATTATACACAAGCTCGTTGGCTATCTTCGTAGTGACATATGTACTGAATATGTGGTTTATCGGCGAGGAGAAAATGATTATACTATAATGCGAGAGGCGTAGACTCGCGGCTTCAAGTTATGAAGTTGGAATTGGAACTGTTGACTCATTTCCCCTAGTCGACGCCCCTAGTTCTATCCAGGACATATCGAACGAAGGGCACAAAGGATTCTAGAACGTTTCGAAAGGAATCGCAGCCAGCCGAGTGGAGAAATTATGCGTATCACCGCTCGGATGACAACACCTAGAGGGGATGATGCATGCGCTTTGACCAATAGCCAAAGTGTCTGGCCATTCACTTGCGTTTTCGCTATCGAATCTCGTACTTGCTATGGTTTGATCATCCTGTCAGATTACATTGGCCCGTCACTATCAAAGCCTGCCTGCATGT
This sequence comes from Xylaria sp. Z50, assembly GCA_037356035.1. Lineage (NCBI taxonomy): Eukaryota > Fungi > Ascomycota > Sordariomycetes > Xylariales > Xylariaceae > Xylaria > Xylaria sp. Z50. The sequence continues at coordinate 478,030 of JBAWJU010000026.1, forward strand.
GGCCAGGCCGCTTGCTCAACTCTCATCGCTCTATGGTCACGGTGAGACCTACCTTCAATTTCCGTAATTGGAGTCCTTATGCTGAATTCGATATTCCTCTAGTGGGCGTATGCCACGCACGTCTCTGCTAATAATACCATCTTTGCAACATTATGTATCACTCGTCATGAAAGCCTCGGAAGAGAAAATCCCTGTTTACAACCAGGCTCTCGAAGTGTACTTCGTAGTGAACTGTCCAGATCTTCATATTGTCCAGCTACACCGTCTCAGCCCGAGGAAAGAGTCAACTTCATCTATAAGCCTTCTTCCATTTGCTATTGACACTTATTATGACTAACGATTTTAGACAGGACATTCTGACTTTAAACACTACCCTCGTTACGCCCGGCATGCTGTCTAATTACAACAAAAGCAAGGCAGATACCATCACTCTGTTTTCCACCCACTGTCTCACCCCTAATATCTGATATCTGATATCACATTGGCACCTCCGCTTCCTCTAGACAAAGTGGCGTCGAGCCAATACCCTCCTGACCATATCCAAGCACCACCAGAAAGTGTGTCTCAATATTCCCCGTCGTCATTTACCATATCTTCACGGATACGTAACCCTCACAGTCCGGCTCTACCAGAACCCATTACGTCTCTCAGCATCATAGAGAGCCACCTTGAAGAATTCCGACCTGCTGTCCCATCGCGACCCCCAATGGCGCCGTCAGAGCAGAAGCACAATGGGCTTTTCAACATAAAATGGGCAGGTTCGAAAATGAAACCCGAACGCAAGAATCACCAACCCAGATCAACGTAGTCGCAATAAAGCAATAGGTTGGGATTACTAAAGTTCATGCCATTTACCTTTGCCTCACTGGCAAAGCCTTACTGATTAGGAAAAAAGACAGTGAACCTTGGGTAAGATCACGGCTGGAGGCACTAATTCATCAATCTATCGGCTTAGGCGAGCTGTTGCCTAGTGGCCAAAACATAAACAGATCAATAAGTATAAGATTCGCCGTCGAGGGGGGTGAATTGATATCGGCAATCGCCGCATATAACGTTAGCCATCAGCGAGTAAGTGCACAAAACAACTAGTCACCTTTCCATTTCGTACACCGAAACTAATATTGCGACCTATCGACTCTCTCTTCGTCGTCCATTGCAGCGGCATATTAGGACGCTTGTACCCCCCTCACGACCATTCCGAGCCGCGATGTCTCGCTATCTCCTCAAACAACGCATTCATCATCGGTTTCTGAACAAAGGTCTTACTACTCCACTACCAGGACGCCGAGCAACAGTGGCTGAGGGCCCTACGTATCCCCGAACTGATCATTCCCTCGACGGCGCGTTTCCAGGTGGTCAACTTCTCGGGGGGTAGCTCATGCCGGCAGTATCGACCCAGAAACTCGACGCCATCCGATCCGAAGACGATGACGTTGTCTTCACGTACCGTCTGGCGGTGCGAACAGGCTCCAACTCTCCACTGACGCTCTGGCCGTGCAATATGCCTACGGTGAACGATTCCAGGTGATTTTCTTTCACAATCTCCGCTAACACACGTGTGCACAGGATGGCCACGGCCTCACTTCACAACAATCGATTTCCATCCCGTCCTCACCACGACGCCCTACCCCCTATTCCTCATGCCTAGAGATCGCCTTCTCCTGCCGACCCCGTCGAGTAGGGTACCTAGACAAGGAAGATGTTAGTCGGCGTTGGTTTAATTCTATAGGTGCTTCCTAAGGATTATTATTTTCAACGTCGAACTTGTGTGCTTTCGATAACGCTCATAACACCCTACCACTACTTAGCAGTTTAGGTTCACGGTTCTAAGGGCGATTGAAAAGTATTGTGATATTACACGAATTTGTATGAAGTGAGACAGGGTCATCCTGGCCAATGCTAAAGTAAAAGCAAAGATGATGACTTATTATAGAAGCCAAGTCCTAGATGGCATACAACTTCCGAGCTTGATGCAGAACTACATGTAAATCCATCTCAACCTCGCGAGGATGGCAACGTAACAACACATCGAAATCCAAACATGGCAGCGGGTGATAAGATCAATATCTAGGCATATTATCTCCTCTGTTTTCTAGGTCTCAACGTCTTCATGTCAAGCTCCAGTAAGTCAGCATCGCGGCCACGTTTTCGTTGCAGTTGGGCTCTCACAACCTGTCTGTCAGCTGCCCTTTTAGCGTTATACCAATCCCATCCTTGCCACTCGTTAGGCCATCGGGAATACTCTCCCAGATTTTTATCTGGACATCTGTGAGGCGTTGTTATGTCCCCGGCTCTATACTGATCTATAGGTTCCTGAGATCCCAGCGGCGCCCGGTCGCATCTCAGCCCTAGAATATTCTGGTATGTGTCTCCTTTTTTATAGAGTTTGATTTTATATGCTACTGAGGATGGTTTGTGATATGCACGTTTCTGTAAACGAGATATCATACGCGTAGCAGCAAAATCAATACCAGGCTCAGCATCGTCCACCTTACCAGCCGTGGACAGATTAGGCAAGGCATTTTTCGTTTCTTCGGAAAGACCGGCCGCTGTTGCCTTCTCGTAAGGACGCTTTCTATGTCTTTTTGGTGGTATGTGAAGTTTAAGCTTCACGGAAGCTTCCTTTTTCTGCGGCCCATTATGATTACCACCGTCAACGCCCAGTCTTAATTCAGGAGTCGGAGCCGCCTCTTTAGTAGGCTCCTCGATTTGAATCCCGACATACCTCTCCGCAGGCCTAACAACACGGTCCAGATGTTTTTGAGTCGCGATAACGTCTCCGTGTCTAAGCTTTCTTAAGTAGGCAGGCTTGCGGAATAACAGTATGATATGGTACAGGCATATAAAACCACTGCTATGGGCATCGTTTCGAGTGAAGGAAGGGAGTTCAATCATCTGTTCCGGTACTGGAATACGAGGTAGCCGAATGACCCATTCTTTTTTGAGAAAGGTAAAGGCTTTGATGTGCTTGAATCTAGTGTCTTGCTCTGTCTTCGAGTCGAAGCAATAGGCCCTTCTAGTATCGATATCGACGATGATAACATACCAATGGTGGGCAACTCCGTTTTGCTCCATTCCAAGGATCAGGAACCGCGGCCTGCTCTCCATGACCAAGTCATTCCATTCATTATCTCGCGGTACACCCTCCATTAGGAAGTCCCCAAACGACTTCTCCATGGCAACCTTGGGGCTCCGTTGGCCGCTAATGAGAAATTCACCCAGAACCATGTGTAAGTAGGCACTAATTTCAAGCCCGCTTGGTCGACTACGCTTTGCCATGCATAGGAGTATATTCGTTATGCGGGGCGCAATAGTGTTTTGCCAAAGGCTCAATTCAGTTCGATCAGGGGGCGAATTGGGAAACGTCAAGTCTTTGGCTCGAATAGAATAGGCTTGGTAAGGGGTACTGTTGGCTGATATCTTTCTTGGGGGTCTAGGTTGAGATGGTATAGGGAAGTTCTCGGATTTCAGGGGTATTCTGCCATACATCGACTGTATAAGCTTGGTGAGGTTGCCCCAATTGCCCCTTTGAACACTAAGGGCCAGGTCAAGCAATGAGTCGTTAAGTTCGACACGCGGAAATGGTGCTAGGTAATGATCTTCGTCTGGACCATTTGAGGGATGTCGCCCCCCACGGTTTGTCGAGATTGTGGTCATTGTTGTGATAAGATGTTTCGCGCTTATACTGCGACATACCCAAGCCAGAGCTCAAAGCAAGATATTCAGTTTTATATCGAGACAGTCCAGATTATAGTCGTGTGGTTAGATGAAATATAGTGGTGCGATGCATGTAGTGAGACGCTTATGAGAATAGATGAGTGAGAGGAAGCGGGCATATCTAGATATCCAAGGGCCGGGAACACAATTTCTAGACAATCGAAAAGAGCATCCTCTGATACAAGTGATTACCAGTGTGTGCCTACTTCCTCCGCATACATATGTAAGTACTTAAGGTATAGGCAAGTAGAGACGTTGGGTACATGTAGGAACACACATATCTCAACCTTAACCTGAGACATTAGAAGTTCCCGTGTCCTCCTCAACAGGCTGCCTAAGTACCGAGGTGTCTCTGTATCGTGAGCCTCCTTTTTGATATTCCACTATCCGTATAATACCATCCGCATAGGCATTTCCGTCTGTAAGCTCTTTCCAAACAACTCTTAAATGATAGTAGTAGATTGCTATAGAACGATGGGATGCATACTATTTACGTGAGTTCATTCCTGACCACCTAGAAACTATATTGGTCTACCTCACCTCCCAGGATTGGTTCTTGTTTTATCCTTATCTCAGAGATTCTCATTATCGCCGCAATAACTTTAGAGCTGGCCAAAGACAAGCTAAGGTGCAGGTAGTCACCTGCACCCTGACAGCTTGAGTTCGTATGATCATGAAATATGTAAAGTTGGAACAGACTTGTTCGGAACCGCAGTGGGAAAGGTAAGGAAAGCCAGCTGTGTCTCAACTCCTACATGAAGAAACTTCATCGCCACTAGGTCCCCAGAGTTTTATGGATACACGTCTAGTCTTTACAACGACGGCTAGAACCAGGGCTCGGAGACTAGAATTGGAATCGATGTTCTCGGATACCATGCCTCTTGACCATCCTTAAAACCCCAGAACCAATGAATAATAGGTTGATGTTCACACCGAATTATCGGGCTACGAAGACCATTAAAGCAGACCTACCTCGCCCATGGCATTCTACGTCTCATTATAAAGCAACAGCTGAACGGTCGAATTACGAAACTTGAGGCATCGAATGTTTTCTATATTAAAAGCCGAGACTTGGTGTATCTGAAGACCTAAGACTAGTCGCACTACACATACTCGTATTCACTAGGGCAAACTCATTACGGCCGTCTCGTGACTCTGGGCCCAACAAGATCGGTGTAACTGGCATTAAGACATTGATGGAGTCTCGTAATGGCGCAGCCAAGTTTTCGGTAACTTGACATTAGTTACCGAGGCCCAAGAACATACCGAATGCACGTCACGGGAAGGAAAAAACAAGAATGAGGTATGACAAAGAATATGAGAATGTTGGTTAAGCAACGTTGCAATTACCAACTGGCTAGGTATTCAAGTAACCGCCGTCTTCCCGGTTCGGGGTATTACTTAGCCGGTCGTTTCTTCGCGATCCGCAAGGCAGCAAATACCGCAACCCTCTTTGAGGTTAAGCGAGAACTTCATAACTTCCTTACTAGTTAGCAGTCCACTTGCAGACAGTGTGCATGAGTTAGCGCAAATGCATCATCACCATCATCATACTATGTATGTTGGGTTGGGACCACTTGTGGTCCTGCAGGAGGGAACCGGATCAGGTGAGTTGTGAATAAGGCTTGATCTTAAGATGATCGCAAATACAAATGTATGTAGTTTGAGTTTTAGAGTGACCGCCTGCGGCCGCGGCGATATCACGGCGATAAAAGGTATCCTCGGGTCTCTGGACCTACCTGGCCTTAGTGTTAGAGGCAGGTGCCTTAGTGCCGTAAAGAGGCAGCCAATAGGGGAATTGTAGGATTTCAGAAGGTGTAATTGGGTGGGCGCATTAGTGGGTGTAAGCACCTAGTTAGGCTAGTCAGGTACCTACCCACCCACCTACCTGAAAACGCCTGCAGGTACTACCAACTGCCTAGGTGGGGAGGAATGATCAGGTAAGCAAATATATGTGGTTATGCGAGCATAATTTAGACACATCCCAGAACGGAAGCAAGCTGGGCTCAGGTGGCTGCTATCTTGACCCCTGAAACCTCGTGTGGCGTGATTTAAGATGATTTCCATTTGCCCTCGAGAGCAATCTGCGTGAATCTGCGCGAATGCAATGCGAGGGTCCTGAGCATCCGTTGGGCAAGATTGGAAAGATGCATGTAAGCCGATGCGGTAGTGCACTAGATCTGAAAAAGCCTCAAACGCCAGGGATCTGTTTCAGAGCCCTTTCGACGTCAGTGTTTAGTGTCATGGAAACTAAGGTAATTTGCCTCTTAGTGTAGTAACTCATTTGACAATGCTTTACTGTAGTGGAATTCGGCAAGCCACCTGGCATCATTCTAATTCTTTCATCCTCGTCTTCGACTGCATTTACCGCAGACCGCCCGCATGGACTCTGCATCGATGTCCCGTATGTATAGTACTTACAGGAAAGGTAGGGGTTCAATGCGTCGGCATCCCGGGTCCTGTGCCCCGACTGCTAACTTGCAGCAGATATAGTCTTCGTGATTGGCGCTATGGAGCGGACTGGACCGCAAAATGGGTGGCCCTAGGTGAGGAAATAGCCGTCCGGCGTCATAACGACATGACCTATTACCCCACGGAGCAACGCGGCAAGTCTCAGAACCCGAGAGGCTTATATTCTGGCTTCATGTGGCTTCGCGGCGAAAGCCTTCTTACTATGGCTGCTACATTAGGAGATAGCCTGGAGCACAGAGTCCTAGATTGTGGGCCGCCTTAACTTATGCTCTTCTTCGATTCCAGGATATGAGATATCCCGCAGTGAGCCCGTCGCCCTGCATCTTCATGGATAATTTGTCGTCTTTCAACACACCGGCGGCATGTGAATTGCGTCCCCCGGTGCAACAGAACACGTCGACGCAATCGATATCAAAGATCCTGAGCCGCCCAATATAACCGAGGGCTGTGATGAGCAAGGCGCGCTACATCCCTACCCTGTTGGAGCCACGAACAGATATGTTGGTGTCGTTGGTCTCGCATTATCGCATCTAGGACAGCGATGTAGTATATGCCCTCAGATACTCGATGCTCTCCGGATTTCCCCGAACCTTTTGATCGATCGGTGAGGTGACAGCTACAATGGACGCGCATCCCGAGAGAGCGAGTGAATTCGTTCCCGCGTGCTCGGATATGTAGCTTAAGTCCAACTAAAAGGCGACTGTGTCTGGTCCTTCTAGCACTAGTACCTTTACCAAAGCGGATGTATTATCTATTTTTTCTTTCCCCAAAAAATTCAATCACGCCATAGCTGTCTCTGCTACAACATTACCGCGAATATTGCGAGACTATACCTGCACGGCTCGTACCTAGAGGTATAGCATATGTTCCGATGAGGCGAACATCAGTTTTAGTGTAGGCTACGAGGCGACCCGTTTACCGCAGATCCAGACGATGTGGTCGTCGAAGTCAGAACCTCGGAGTACGGTACACTAGTCTCGGGGGTTAAGATCTGCAAATAAAGTCTTAGAGACGTGATGGACAAAGCCCGTCGCTAAAACGCCTATCAATGTCGGCATGAGTCACCACGACTCGTAGTGTAGACGTCATGCTTAGTTCATGGAACCCGGCTTCCTCATAGTTAGGTAGTTAGTTAGGCTGGGATTGAATGATGACATATCTGGTAGTCAGCATATGGGCCGAAGAAAGCTGAAGCGAAAGGGATCCTCACGACCCATGTGATACCATTAGGTGGAGATGAGCCGCGAGAGCCTCTTGGGTAGATCTTGGGGTGCCGCGCCACATCTCTCGGCAATTAGATGTTAGGTCAAGACTCCCTCATATCAAACACTTCAATAGTCTTTTCCCCGAGATACCTACTGTGTAGATTGTGGTGCGACGTCAATGAAAGACGGGTTCTGCTTTCGGCTGTTCGGCGACCGTTTAAGTCATTAACGGTGGATGGTGTCCATATTTATTTGATGAAGAGTTCGACGCGCTCTGTAAGCTTCAAGAGCTTCAAGACTATCTGGTAGCTGAGGACCACAAACGCCGATTTCTATCCTCGGTTTCTTTGTCCCATAGACTTCCTACTATGACGCTCGGAAAAGTCGGGATCTTGCCAGCGCTTATCAGCTCGGCCCACCAATGATGAAATGTACTTCGGTAATATAACTGTACGCCATCATGTACTTACACTACATACTTACTTGTAGTAGTGTAGAATTCTGAGGGAGCCAAACGGATCTTGGCCTAGTGTAGATATCATGTAAGTAGTAAATAATAGGACGGGTAGTCTTTGCAACGATGTAACCTGAGACGACAAAGTCCGTTATGCGCAGAATACCAGGTTTGGGGTTTGGACAAGGCTCCTCATTAATTCACGTATTAAATGCGTAGACAGCTAAGGTGCAGCGCGCGCCGTCCCTGAATCCCGCACGGTCGTTTTCAATCCCGAAGGCCTGGATGAGGGCGGGCGGGTTTTCGTCATTTCCCCATCCGTTCACACGCGGGAAGACATCAGGGATGTACTGTATGCGATGTGCTCCCCTGCAACACGGAATCACGCACATGAATGATGTAGCTGGACTAGTCAGATCTCGGACAAAGCGTAAAAGGAAAATGACAGGTAACAATTGATAGGCTGATTGATTGGGTAAATGATTCCATCTCGGATAATACACCACGATAGGATGAGGCCACGGCAGCTCCTCTCACCAATGCTGACCCTTCTGTACACCACGCTACTCGTATGTGGTGCATGGAGGTATCTACTTGGTCGCATCGGTCCGGTATTAGGAATTGGCGAATGTAATTGGTGGCCGCTTGGACAAATAAGGAGCCAATGATCACGCGCGATATATCCCGCCCCTGAGCAGACTTGCCCAGAAGCGAGCCCTGCATCTGCAAGCATCAATGGTGTGTGCAGTAGTGTTGGCTTGGCGCTCCAGAATCCAGAAAAGTCCTGGGCCCAGTACTACGACGTTCCGTTCGCAAGTTTAAATGTCTACAGCACTCACATTCAATCTTGGGAGCCATGTGATAATTGTCTTACCTACAGTAGTGCAGAATGCAGAATGCAGAATAAATTCTTCATATTACACTACACTAGCACGGCACACGTGGACTGTCAGTGTCTAGTGCATTCTATGTCTTACCTACACACATACCACATCCAGTAGCATGGTTACACTAGATACCCTAGAAGTGCACTACTAAACGGTGCCGTGTCGCCATGTAGTAAACACTGACGAAGCCCTGGGTATGGGATAGGATCCTTCGTTTAGTATAGCTAACATAGCTTCAAGTTCAAACACTTAGTCTCCGTCTCGGCAATGTAGACGTAGTCCTTGTAGTGTACTCCTACTACTCTTACGACTACGGTCTACTATACACTACAGGCCTACAACTACAAGTAGTGTGCATTGCATAGTGTAGTGTATCTGTAGAGTAAATGTGTACACGTGTACCGGGCGGCGTCAGACTTGCGTCGCAGATCCTTAGGTCCGTCCGAGTCATCACAGGGATTCGTGGAGAAAAGTGTACATAACGTAGATACAGATTTGATTACATATTACATTGCATCTCTGATAGCAAGCGACATGCAGTAGTTGCCTACTGTATATGGCTTTAGAAATATCTTTGGCCTTCTATCATGGAGACATGATGAAGGGTTATTATATGTAAGAGACGCGTGTTAGGCGCCACTACGTAGCGTATTGCCCATAAATAGTAATTGTCTATATAGTAGTCTGCTATATAGTACTGGCATGATACTTACTTGCCTTTGGCCGGGCCTTGGTATGTAAGTATCGTGTCGTGTTGAGGTTGTCCCGCAGATCCAAGGGGAGAGGGGAAGGCTAAGCTGACTACAGATTAGCTCCTCGAGGATTTGCGCTTCATACCCATACTAGTGCCCCTACTAGTGCCCATACTAGTATACAGTAACCGCAAACCAACACCAACACTTGAATCAACACTCCACACTTCCCACTATGGAAAGCTCCCAGTACAGTTAGCGTACAGCTGGACGACAGCTAGATACGAAAAGACTACCTAGACGGGCTATAGTTTATTCTAGTGTAAGTACTTAGTTGCATAGTAGAGACAAAACAACTAAGCACCGATGGTGTCAAAGATGGAATAGGCCAGGATGGAAAGAAGTACACTACAGTAGTGCACATCACGATATCTTAAATAGGTAACTCGTAGCCATGACACCAATCGACCGCTGTTTTACTGCGGTCGAGTCCGTAGGTATTAATGGCGTGGTTTCGATGACGATGGACGATTAGCGATCGATCGATCCACTTGAGGGGTAGTGTGCTAATGCTATACTGTAGAGAGACAAGGTTCGACAAACAAGCAGCCGCAAACAGCAGCTTGAAGTAAATCATTTTTTTGGGGTCCGCATCTCCTATTCGTCAGCGTGTGGCCAGCATGCCGCACAGAGTGGTACATCGTGCTATGCTCGTCATGGGGCTCCGTGGTTGTGCTCCATGGTGTGTATCCATGATGTCGGCAAGCAAGGTGGCTGCGCCACAGCGGCACTCGGGTCTCGCAAGATCAATCCTGTAACTGCGCCGCAGGGGTACCGGAGAGGTATGTGCAGAGGCAAGTGGACGATGTGCATGTTGGAAGTATGAAGAGGACCTGAGCAGAGCCAGGTTGTTGGTGAGGGGGCACTGAGGGGAGACCCGACTGAGGGGCCGATGAGGAGGGGCCGCCAAACCTCTTGAAAAGGCCTCTTAAAAAGACATCTCCGACAAAGCCGATTGGGTATCTCTGCCATTTCGATAAGAGGAAAGCACCAGACAATACCCCACCGGGACAGGTTATCCTGTATCAATAATTTCTTCCACCTTGATTTGGAAGCTCCATGCAGTTATGCTCCATGCTCATACTCCATGCTCCAGGCCGACCCTGAGGGAGCATTGAAAGGGATCACGATGTGCCAAGTGCTGTCATGCCGAGGTGTCGTGCAGCTGCAGCTTACTTACATACCATGTGCAATTACATATTCATGTACAATAGTGTAAACAATATCCAGGGGGTGGGGTGTTCGAATATCTGGGGGAATTGTTGGTAATTCCGGAACTGCAAGGTATACTGATTGTTGGGCGGACTGCACCGCGATATTACATGCAAATACACTATTCAAGATAGGCATGTCTAATCGACGGTATGCTGGTATCTAGGTAGTTGTGTAGTGTACATATCTCTTAATTACGGAGCAACTACCCTTGTCCCGTGTAGCCGATTTGACAAGTCGAGCACTTCTAACTTATACTACACGTATACACACATATGCTAGAAGGAAGCGAGCCCCTATGTCCTCCCTTATGCCCCTCCCCCTCCCCCTCTCCTTCTTCCTACTCCTGCACCCCCCCCCCCCCCCCCCTCC